>MU842833.1:0-302732 GCA_030867305.1 Colletotrichum zoysiae
ATATAGTAAACCTTATTAATCTATAGTTAAAGATCTAACTATTAATTAATATTAGTATAACTATAGTTATTAAAGGTAAGATATTTTATATTAATAGATATATATATTACTATATTACTATTTACACTTATAGGGTATAAATAGTAGTATAGTAAAGTGTGTTTCTATTAAGTAAAGGTATAGCTACTAGTAGACTATTTAGTAGTAATAGAGGATTCTGCTAAGGGCAGTAAGTTATATAACCTCTAGTGACTTACTGTCCCCCTCTATATACTAACAGTACCTAAAGTATAGCTTAAAAAAAGCTAGATTAAAGTGTATAACTAGTAAAAACTACTATTAAAAGAAGAAAAAGATACTCTTCTTTTTCTATATTAATAACTATATCTTAGTATTTCTATTAAAAGAATAAAAAGAGGCTATAGATATTATAAACCGTCTTAAGGATAAATACTACCTTAAGGGTAGAAAAGACCTCTATTAGTTTTTTAAAATAGAAGTAATAAGAGATTAAACTAATAAGAAACTATAGTTATTATAAGCCTTATATATTAAAAAAATAAGTAAACTATATAGGTATAGTTCTCTAAAGTATAAGTACTAATAGTTTATAAATATACCTATAGAATATAAGGAATTACTTCTATTAACTAATATTAAATTAATATATAGTATTTACTTTTATTAAAAGAAGGTTAGATTTATTCTATATCTTATAATGATAATAAGACTAAATATTATATTTATAGTTAGTAGACTGGACTTATAGCCACTTACTGCACGATTATATAACTTTAGCTGAAAATAACTTCCACTTCAACCAGCCAGCTAATTTACTAGCGAATAGTACCTCTATTATATAACTTTAATACCTTAATAGCTCTTAGGTAACATTAGGTTAATGACCTCGTCACATCAGCAGTCAATAGGCACGTGACTTTTAAGTTCTGAAACAAGGTTTGATATTACACTTTTAGGGCCTTTTGACTTCCCCCTCTCTGAACGCCTAACTAGACTAGATAAATCACTCTGCTGTTATAGAAGAAACGCTGCTAATTCAAGCCCTTTTCCCCACTATCTAGAACGCCGTCCTCTAAGTCAGTAGGAACTCCCTCCCCTGGTTTCATACACCGCTACTATTAGACCCCCGCACCGTCCTAATCCAATAGATCTAACTACTGCTACTATTAGTAAATACCCTAAGCATATTATATAGTATTATAGCTAAACTTACCTATTACTAATATAATAGTTTTACTAGTCCCCTATCTAACTAGTTATTAGCCTTAATAGCCTTAGCTACTACTTTTATAATATTATTATAATATAGGAGGTCCTTTAGGTAAGGACTTTTTAGCTAGTTAATAAACTCTAGCTAGTCCTTAAAGCTTAAGATCTAATACTATACGTTATTAGGTTAGTCTTTAGCTAGAAGCTTTAGGCTAAAGGTTTTAATAGTTACTCTTTTAGTAAGGAATAGAGAGTTAAACTCTCTATTAATAATAGCCTAAAAGCTAAGCTTTACAGCCTTAGGGCTAGTTTAGATAAAGTCCTAATAGGCTGCCTAAAGGGTAGAGTAGCCCTTAGCCTAGGGAAGGCCCTATAGGTTTAGACTAGTAATATATATAGTGAGTAAGGAGGAGTGTTATGTATGTGTGTATAATTACTAGCGTCTTATTTTAGTAAAGATAGATAGGATAGAAGGAGGATAAGCCTAGAGACAGCTTTAGCTGCCTTTTTATATATCTAGCTATAGCTAGTAAGGTTACTAGTAAGTAAAGCTATCTCTATATAACTTATAGTGTATAGTTTTTAATAATAACCTTAGTAGTAGAGTTTAGAGTTATTATATAGCTTATAAGTTAGTTACCCTGTTACTATTATAACCTTAATAGTAGATTTAATAGTACTATTATTACTAGTATATTAAATTATAGCAGTAACCCCCTAAGGTTATTACTAATGTTCTAGTGCCTAAAGGTTATTTACACTATAGTTAAAGTAAAGTTAGATTTAGTAGTTACCCTATATTATTAGGTATTATTTACTGTATTAAGATATTAAGATACAGTATAGGCTAGAGGTGCTATATATTAGGTTTTATATACTGTGATTATATTTACTAGGTGAACTGCACTAGACTGCTTATAGGGGTTTAGAGTAATTATATTTATTAATAGTTAGTAGACTACTTAGGTATAATTAAAACCTAAATAAGTTTTACTATAAAGCTAATAATTATATCCTTTTATATATAAGATCTATAGCTTTAATAGCTTTAGAATATAAAAGCTATATTAATATAATAGAAGTAGTATTAAATACTAGCTTTACTAATAACTTAATAGACTAAAAGTTATCTTAAGGTTATACTATTAAGCTATTTAGTAGGCTTATTAGCTAGAGAGCTAATAAGTAATCTATAGTTACTATATTAACTATTAAAGCTAAACTTTTAGCCTTATTATAAATAGCTAAAGAGGTAATATTTATAAGTAGGTTAATCTCTATATTATAACTAAATATACTAATAATTATAATATAAACTACTATATAATATAATAATTAATAAACTATTTATTTAGTTTAAAGTAACCTAGTTAAGCTATAAATAAAGCTTTATTATATAGATATATATAACTATTAGGTATAATAAAAAGTTAGTAATAAAACTATTAGTATAATATATACTTCTATAGTAAAGATAATTATAGATAGATTTATAAAGGTACTAAGCTAATAATAGTACTAATAGTTTATTAAAATAATAAATCTATAGCTATAAATAAAGGTAACTACCCTATAAGCCTAGATACCTATACTATAATAAATAGGTAGATCTATTTCTAATAAATAAACTAAATCTAAAGGGGTATATTAAATAGTAAGAACTAAAATAAGTCTATAGTATTAGTATACTAATAGATTGTAATATTAAATAGTAAGGATTAAAATAAGTCTATAGTATTAGTATACTAATAAATAGTAAATATACTATAGAATAGACTATAAATTAATTACTAAAGTAACCTACTATTAGACTATTCTATAACTAATTAGAAGGCTAAATAATAGATAATAACTAAGAGGTAAAAATACCCCTTAGTTTAGAGAAGATAGATAGAATAAGTAATATAAAAGAGAGAATAATTAAGTTTAAAATCACTATTTAATAACTATATTAGACTACTTATAGGGGTAAGTATATATCCCTATAGTATTAGTAACTACTTTATAATTCTATTATACTTTAGATTTATTTTACTTATACTAGTTACTTTATAGAGATAAAAGCTTTAAAATTATAAGAGTTAGCTATATATACTAAACTAAGTAAGGCTTAATAGTAGGTATTAGTATATTATAAGACTAAAGCTTACTAAGTTAACCTTAGCTATATAGCTACTATAGTTAAAACTCTATAAGTAGGGTAGCCTTATTAAAAGCTTAGTAAGCCTATACTAAGACCCCTCTATAGTAGGGAAATCCTTTTATATAGTACTACTTAGATCTATTAAATTAAGATAGTATAGGGGTTTTAAAAGAATAGTATTCTAAATAGCAGCTAGGTTAATAGAGTACTAATAGAAAAAGGGGCTTAAATTAGTAGCGTTTAGTAAAGTAATTTATCTAGTATTAAGCGTTTAGAGAGGGGGAAGTCTTTTACTAAAAGGCCCTAAAGTGTAATATTAAGCCTTATTTTAGAACCTACTATAGAATTATATAGAGTTTTAAAAGTTATATACCTATTAACTATTAAAGTTATATAATAGAGGTACTATTTACTAGTAAATTAGCTAGCTAGTTAAAGTAGAAGTTATTTTTAACTAAAATTCTATAATTATATAGTAAATAGCTATAAGCCTATATAGTATTATTTAAAGGACTTTAAAAATAAAAGTAGTCTTTTTTATAAATATTTTTAAATCTTATTTAAAAGCTTAAATAGTAAAAATAATATATCTTTTAATCAAAAAATATTATATATTTCTATATAGAGTAAAGTTAGTATTAAAGTTAAAATAGTGTAAAGAAAAAAATTAGTAACTTACTATAACTAATAACTTACTATATAAGTATATTAGCGTAATATAATTATAATTATATGTTATTAAAGTATATATATACTATAATAATAACCCTTTCTTAATTAATTATTATTATAATTTATAATAGAAGTAGCTTTAAAGGTAAAATATATATACTATTTAAACTTTTACTTTTAAATAGTAAAATCTATTTTAATATATATCTAGTATTTTCCTAGTAGTAATATATAATTTAGCTTCTATATCTACTTTATATAGGTATACCTATACTTTTATTATTAATAGTGTGTATATACTTTAATACTTAGTGTGTAGTACTATGTTATTTTCCTATATTTAATAAGTAACTCCGATACAGGCTGCCTGCCCAGTCCACCGTAACAGCCATCTCCACATTTCTCACTGTCCTTCCAATTAACATCGCTCTATAAAAAACCAACTTGACTCACACTCCGGTTACCGCTGAGATGTTAAACGCACAAGCACCCCTAAATTTCACCAACTCCTTCAACTCTCTCTAGTGGTGAACCCGACGACGATAACAACTTCAATGCGCCAGAGTCCTACCTAACCGCAACAGCCTCCCCTTTCCTACTCTTGCGATTGATCATGGGATTGGCCAATGGCTCGGGTTCGGGCACAGGTCCGACCCGGATCACGATCCTGGGCAAGGACGACATCATTGTGGATCACGGCATTTGGCTCAACTATGTGACTCACGATCTCCTCGAGAACCTCAAGACGTCGACTTACGTTGTCATCACCGACACAAACCTTTATGAAACCTATGTCCCGCCGTTCCAACAAGTTTTCAATGCCGCTGCGCCGGCCTCGATTCGACTCCTCACTTATGCCATCCCGCCGGGTGAAGTTTCAAAGAGTCGCCAGACTAAGGCAAGCATTGAGGACTGGATGCTGTCGCAAAAATGCACAAGGGATACCGTCATTGTTGCACTTGGGGGTGGTGTCATTGGCGACATGATTGGTTATGTTGCTGCTACATTCATGCGAGGTGTTCGTTTGGTTCAGGTGCCCACCACTCTGTTGTCCATGGTTGACTCCTCTATTGGCGGCAAGACTGCAATCGACACACCGGCAGGCAAGAATCTGGTTGGTGCCTTCTGGCAGCCGTCGCGCATCTACATCGACTTGGCGTTTCTTGAGACGCTACCGACACGAGAGTTCATCAATGGCATGGCAGAGGTCGTCAAGACGGCCGCCATCTGGGACGAAGAAGAGTTCACGACACTCGAGTCCAATGCGCCCGCCATTCTAGCCGCTATTAAATCCAAGGACTCTCAGAGACTATACCCTATTCGAGATATTCTCAAGCGAATCGTGCTGGGCTCCGCTCGCGTCAAAGCCCAGGTTGTTTCCAGTGACGAAAGAGAAGGCGGCTTGAGGAATTTGCTCAATTTTGGCCACTCCATTGGGCACGCTTACGAGGCTCTCCTGACCCCCCAGCTTCTGCACGGCGAGGCAGTCGCCATTGGTATGGTTAAGGAGGCGGAACTGGCCCGCTACCTGGGCGTTCTCCGGCCTGGCGCTGTGGCCCGACTAGTCAAGTGCATCGCGAGCTACGAACTACCCACTTCCGTACACGACAAGAAGGTCGTTAAACTGACGGCAGGCAAGATGTGCCCGGTCGATGTCTTGTTGGAGAAGATGGCTGTCGACAAGAAGAACGATGGAGCCAAGAAGAAGATTGTGCTTCTTTCGGCCATCGGAAGGACGCACGAACAAAAGGCTAGCGTCGTTGAAGATGGCGCAATCAGGGTGGTCCTCTCACCGGCGACGCAAGTGATTCCTGGCGTGCCCAAGTCACACGACACCACGGTCACACCTCCCGGCTCAAAGAGCATATCCAACCGTGCCCTTGTCCTAGCAGCCCTTGGTCAGGGAACCTGCCGTATTACGAACCTGCTACACTCCGACGACACCGAGTATATGCTATCAGCAATTGCTCAACTAGGCGGCGCCACCTATGCCTGGGAAGATGCTGGGGAGGTATTAGCTGTTCAGGGCAAGGGTGGCAGGCTCAGTGCAAGCAAGGAGGCGCTGTACCTGGGTAACGCTGGTACCGCGTCTCGATTCTTGACGACCGTGGTTGCTCTTTGTGCCCCGTCTGACGTCTCTTCGACGGTGCTCACAGGAAACGCTCGAATGAGGGTCCGCCCCATTGGACCCCTAGTTGACGCACTCAGGGCCAACGGGTTGGGCATCAAGTATCTGGGTCAGGAGAAGAGTCTCCCTCTTCAGGTGGACGCTGCCGATGGCTTTGAGGGCGGAGTCATTGAACTGGCGGCCACCATTTCCTCTCAGTATGTCTCATCCATTCTCATGGCCGCACCCTACGCGAAGAACCCCGTCACCCTACGTCTCGTTGGTGGAAAGCCCATTTCCCAATTCTACATCGACATGACCATAGCCATGATGCGTACTTTTGGCGTCAATGTAACAAAATCAGCCGATGTGCCCAACACCTACCATATTCCCAAGGCCGTCTACCAAAACCCTCCCGAGTACGTGGTTGAGAGCGATGCCAGCTCGGCAACGTACCCTCTCGCCATTGCGGCCATCACCGGCACGACTTGTACTGTGCCCAACATCGGTTCAGAGTCGCTCCAAGGCGACTCTCGATTCGCCGTCGACGTACTGAGGCCCATGGGCTGCACCGTCGAGCAGACGGGCACTTCCACCACCGTTACCGGGCCGCCAGTTGGCAGCCTAAAGGCCATAGAGCACGTTGATATGGAGCCTATGACAGATGCCTTTCTGACGGCATCGGTCCTCGCTGCCGTCGCATCGGGGACTACCAAAATTAGCGGCATCGCCAACCAACGAGTCAAAGAGTGCAACCGTATTGGAGCCATGCGTGAGCAACTGGCAAAGTTTGGCGTTGAAACGGATGAGTTTGACGACGGCATCATTATCACTGGCCGTTCTGTTCAAAGTCTCCAAGGGCCCACTGGCAGCATATTCTGTTACGATGATCACCGCGTCGCAATGAGCTTCAGTGTGCTCTCGGTCGTGGCACCAAAACCTGTTACGATACTCGAAAGGGAGTGTACTGGCAAGACATGGCCAGGTTGGTGGGATACTTTGTCTCAGTCCTTCAGGGTTGGGTTGGACGGGGTCGACCGGCATCCTGAGGCAATGGCAACAGAACCTTCCGCAAAAACCCGAAAGGACAAATCTGTCTTTATTATTGGCATGCGTGGTGCGGGCAAGACGACAGCTGGTCGGTGGATGGCCAACACGTTGAAGAGACCGTTCGTTGACCTGGACGAGGAGCTGGAGCGACGCGCCGGCATGACGATTCCTGAGATGATTAGAGGCACCAGAGGATGGGACGGCTTCAGGGCGGATGAGCTGGAGCTTCTTCGGGATGTCATGGAGAAACAGAGTCATGGCTACATCTTCTCGTGCGGCGGCGGCATTGTCGAGACACCAGAGGCTCGCAAACTGCTCATTGCTCATTGTCGCAACGATGGAACCGTGTTACTGGTCCATCGAAACACCAAGGAAGTGGTTGACTATCTCCTTCAGGATAAGTCGAGACCGGCCTACAGGGAGGACATTGAAGATGTCTACTATCGCCGGAAGCCGTTCTTCGAGCAATGTAGCAACTTTGAATACTTTAGCCCTCACCCGCCCGGCACTCTGGCTACACAGGACGCACCTTTGGACTTCCGGCGGTTTGTCACCGCCTTGTGTGGCGAGGCGGTTCAGGTGAAAAAGGCACTGGCGAAGGACCCCAGCTTTTTCGTTTCCCTCACGGTGCCAGAAGTCGCTTCTGCTTTGGCCCTGATACCGGCAGTCGTGGTCGGATCAGACGCCGTAGAGCTTCGTGTGGACTTGCTGCAAGACTACTCGGAAGAGTCGGTGGCACATCAAGTTGCGCTTCTCCGATCTGTGGCCGACGTGCCCATTATATTCACCCTACGGACGAGGGCTCAGGGCGGAAGATTCCCAGACGACGCCTACGACCAAGGCCTCGGGCTTTATCAGAAGGCCATCCGCATGGGCGTTGAGTTTATCGATGTTGAGATGACGCTCCCGGAGCAAGTCATCCAAGCAGTTGCGGAGAACAAGGGGCCGTGTCGCATTATTGCTTCTCACCACGACCCGCATGGCAAACTGTCGTGGAAGAATGGTTCCTGGATACCATTTTACAACAAAGCCCTCCAATGGGGTGACGTGATCAAGCTGGTCGGTATTGCGCAGCACATCGAGGACAACTACGCATTGGCCCAATTCAAGTCTGAAATGCTCTCTTCACACAAAACCCCCATCATTGCCCTCAATATGGGTACTGCTGGCAAGCTCAGTCGCGTGCTTAACGGCTGCCTTACTCCAGTCTCTCATCCCGCTCTGCCGTTCAAGGCAGCTCCTGGGCAGTTGTCCGCGGCAGAGATCAGGCAGGCTTTGGCGCTGTTAGGTGGTATTAGTCCCCGGTCCTTTTATCTCTTTGGCAAGCCCATCTCGGCGTCAAGATCACCCGCATTGCATAACACACTTTTTGCGCTGTCCGGATTGCCTCACCGATACTTGCTCAAGGAGACGGACAACGCCGCCGACGTGCGCGAGGTTATCCGTGCACCTGAATTTGGCGGTGCATCCGTCACCATCCCACTGAAGCTAGACATCATGAAGGAAATCGATGAGATCTCCGAATCAGCTCGCATTATCGGGGCCGTCAACACTATCATCCCGGTTAGGGACAATGAGGACAGCCATGCTAAGCTTATCGGTGACAACACCGACTGGTCAGGCATGGTTCACTCTCTTCAGTCCGCAGGAGTTACGTCTCGCTCTGCCGCTGGAGTCCAGTGTTCCGCAATGGTCATTGGTTCGGGGGGGACCACACGAGCTGCCATCTTTGCGCTCCATGCACTGGGCTTCGGGCCCATTTACGCGCTTGCGCGCAACAGCGGTAACTTAGAGACGCTCAAGGCATCCTTCCCTCCCGAGTATCGCATTGAAGCTCTCAAGAGCGCCAATGATGCGTCAGCCCTGGCATCCTCACCCACCGTTATAGTCAGCACTATTCCTGCAGACAAGCCGGTTGATCCGTCGCTTCGAGAGACCCTGGCAGCGGTGTTGCGCCACAAGGCGGCGACCGAGGAGAAACGAGTCCTCCTTGAGATGGCTTACCTGCCTCGTCACACCCCATTGATGCAGCTCGCCGAGGAGGCCGGGTGGGCAACTATTCCTGGACTGGAAGTGCTCTCGGCCCAGGGCTGGTACCAGGTAAGTCGACATCAAAGTTCGGGATCTGCATCAACGACCGAACGGAAAGAAGTTGCTAACCTAAAACGACTCTAGTTCCAGAAGTGGACCGACATGATCCCCCTCTACCAAACAGCTCGAGCAGCTGTGCTAGGCGAGGAGGTCGCGGAAGCTATCGGCCGTAAGGTATGATGGGAGGGCAGAAAACGTAAGGCATAGCTGGGTCTACTAGACGTGCATTTTCCCCTCCTTCTGTCCGTTGACGGAAGCTTAGACGAGGTTCTTGCAAATGCCTCTTACCCCACTATGACCTGTGCGCATAGCCAGAATTCTGTTGATGAGGCGAATGATGAAGTATTTTATGTGGCCGAAGCTTTAAGATGACAGGGAATGGTAAGGAAAAGAAACGAAAGAAAAAAAAGGGGGGTTAATGGCGGGGGCAAAGAAAAAAGTCATTACTCTTTTTCCTAGGTATCATATTACTATCATTATCGACTTACTTGAGATGCAGAAGTTTGCCGTGGTTGGTAGGTCTAGGCCCACATGTAATAGGCCAACAAATGCGTAAATAGTGACTCGCAAATAGAAGGTACAGGGGCCATCGCACCAATTCACAGAGAATGTCGTGCTTAGAAAGAACAAGAGGCATCGACTTGAATCCGAAGATCTATATTGTACCACATCACAGCCCAGCCAGCTCGAGTGGGAGGCGGGCGACTAACACAATTTGCGCACAGACGCCGAAACGTGGTAAAAGATGCTCTGTGATCGAAAGATAATTGTTCATTTCTTTAAATGATACAGGATTAAATAACTCTATAATTTTCATCGAATGTCGTAAGCTCATTCCATTGCGTACAACCGGCCAAATATGACTATTCCTATTCCATACCAGTCCGTGTAACGTTTTTTTTTGTCTAGCCAATGCGAGTGTTGGGCAAACATACAAGCCCAAATACTGTAGTGTACATGCGTCTTCGTCGCCCGCCACCGTAACAAAAATGACACCAGCAAATAAGCACATAAGTAGACGCTGCTGTTGTACAATACAGAAAATCGTTAGATTGTGTAGAAGAAAGAGATAGAGAACTGAATACAGTGGCGTGTACCACAATCGGTTGCAGTCATCGGGGCTGCTTGTACGCATCGTTGGTCACTGATAGAGGATGCAGAAGCGATTGCATGGAATCGTGAAGCAACCGAGGACGAGATAATGTCATGAAGCTCCTTTCCCATCCCGGCGTACCCATTGACGGGGACGGATGACCATGCCAAGGCTCGATATGATGTCGTTGGCGGGGTCGGGGAGAAAACGGGCAAGAATCTCGCGCAGGGCGAGGTGGAATGAGTGATGTCATCACGGGTCATTCGGATCGTCAGGGTCGTAAAGCACGGGCCATGATGATGTCATTCAGCACGACCCTTACTGCGCTGTCGGAGACCCTGAAATTCCACCCATGCCAACTACCCCACTCCATGGGTGTCTTGCCGTACATTTCGACACAACCGTTGGACTAGTTGCGTAGACAATAACACCCGAGCCTTGACATTTTCTGACACTGTCTTTGTGCGGGGCTCTCGCACCATCGACCGATTAGGCTTTGAGTTCGTCTGCCCGACGTCATGATGCGTACCAGACGTCCTCCGCCCGAACTGTGCGGTCGCTGGATGGGTTGTAGATTGCCATACTCCCCTCCCCCCCCCCCAGAAAACCCGCAATGAGTGGTTCGTACTTGTGCTCGCAATCTTGCGAACCAATTAGGCATTCTGGCCACGACGTCGATGCTTTCCGGGAAATTCGACATCGGGATGGCAGACCCGGTAGTGGCGTGTAAGCGCATCAGCGCGGCTGAATGTCTTCTCCTCCGTGCATAGGTTACAGCGAACCTTTTGCTTTCGCGCGTTGTGGATCGTGTCCTCATGCCTTGTCAAATCGTAAGGGCGCGAGAAAATTGTGTGGCACGGCTTGCCGGTACTCGGATTGATGCGGTCACATCGATGGGGTCCAGCTTGGCTGTTCAATAAGTTGTCGGGGGACGCTACTGCAGCGTCGGGTCTCCGAGGACCCCCAATTCCCTGAGTCTGGCGGTGACCCTCTCGTTTGTGCTTTTGAAGAAGAGCAGGTGTCTCGAAGCGCATCGTACAACCGTGATATGTGCAAGTATAAGTGCCTCCGTCAGCGGCAGCGCCAGCCGGCTTGGACAAGGGAGCACCATTCGAAATTGGTGTCCCATCAGAGCCTCCAGAACTAGATTCAACAGAGCTCAGGCGGGGGATGTGATCCTGGGCCTGGGGTTGGCGCGGATGGGCTATGAACGGGTATTGCTGAGGGATATGTATACCAGGCTGTAATTGAGCAGGCATATAAGGAAACGCAGATCCGTTGTGTACAGCAGACCGGGCAAAGCTGGCCTGAGAATCCTGGGAGGCGACGGCCTTTGCAATATCTTCAAACTCGGCTGATTCCTGAGGAAACAACGGGAACGATGAATCGCCATCGGCGTCATGAAACTCGAGCATGGCATCTTTGGGGGAAATGGTTTTAGGGGTCTCGGGCTCAGACTTCATCGAAATTTGTTGTCTCATCATCTGAGCGTCTTGCTCAGCCTTCTTTTGCTCCCGCATACGATGTGCCGAATTGAACCTCAAATGGGAGGCTTGCATACCAGCAACGAAATCGTGGTTGGCAGCCGGGGCGAGTGGTGAACCCTGGCGAAACGGGGATCGATCTCGTGAAACACTCGACGCAGGTGAGTGTGCCGCGCTCAGATGCTGGTTGTTGGCAGCGCTTAACCTTTGGGCGAAGACATCATTACTGGGAGACACTGCCATCTGCGGTTGTGCCGGCGATGCTGACGTGATTGTGAAGTTCGGGCTGTAAAGCTCGTCATTGTAAATGTCTGTCATTGTGCGATCCAACTTGGGAACGGTACTGAACACTGTATCGTCATGTGTTGGTAAGCAAAGGCTCATGGTGTGATCGAATAAGGTAGATTCTTTACCAGCTTTGCGCCTCCTGTCATCTTCGTGCTCGATGTGCGACGGGGTGGCGGGTGAGTCACCAGCAATAGAACTGGCCACCGAGT
Source organism: Colletotrichum zoysiae (assembly GCA_030867305.1). Lineage (NCBI taxonomy): Eukaryota > Fungi > Ascomycota > Sordariomycetes > Glomerellales > Glomerellaceae > Colletotrichum > Colletotrichum zoysiae. Next base: position 12,368 of record MU842833.1, read on the forward strand.
TGGGGTGTGATCTATTGCCCGCCACCGACAGCTCGGGAGCGGGTAGCAGACTGCGATCGGAGCGCGGTCTTTGGACATTCGCAGCAGACGCGTAGCCGCTCATGTCTGACGAGATATTGTTTAAGCCGTTGTAGTTCGGATACATGCTGTCGTGGGGAACCGCCATGGACTTGCTTGCCAGCTGATAGAAGGCGTTGTTGTCGTGGGCCTGCATATCGTATAGGCTGTCTGATATCGAATCCGTGACTGCAATCTGAGGGTTCGTCGTGTTGTGGTTGAAAGGAGAGGCAGGGCCAGCAGAGCCTAAAGAAGAAAGAGAAGATTCCCGCTGATGAGGCAATCGACCAACCGGCTTTGGGGCGTACTGATTTCCTACTACCCAAGCGTCTGACTGCATGAGGCTTTGTTGGTAGTTTAGGTTCAGGGAGGGGCTGTCGAAAGCCGTGGCGGTGGTGGGCGCTCTTCTTGGCACGGCCAGGTGAGAGAGACTGGCAGGCTGGTTCGCCAGCGAGTAGTGAGAGGAGAGGAGGGACTGAGTCGACAGCGGTGATGATGATATACTCGACGAGCTCGGATCGCGGGCGAAGTCGTCAAAAGGTGTGTCGATGTCGAGGTCGAGGTCGAGTGGCTGCGGGTACAACTGGTGTGGTTGTTGGGGTTGAGATTGGGACTGTTGCTGGTGATATGTCTGGCTACTGTGATAGAGCTGATGATGCTGGAAAGGTTGCGCAGTAGCGGGTTGGGTTAGCAGCATGGTGCGGTGTTTGAGAAGGTTGGATGTTTTGTAGATGTGGTGATGCGAAATTAGATCGAGTGGCAAACCATGGAGGGACGGCGACTTATAAATATGGGAGGAGCAAAAGAAGGTGCAGCCAAAGTTGCACTACGTATTGGCTTGCATCCATCCACGGGCCTCGCTCTTAGTGAGGTAACGATACGTATCGAAGTGGACCATGGGGCTTGGAGTCGACCGGGGTGACAGTACGTAGCGCCTTCGCATCTGCTCGCTTTGCGAAGCGGAGGTATAGGCTGGCAGGACCCGAGGCTTGGACTTGGGCTGCTTGGTGGGGTGATGGCAAAGCAGGGGTGCAGGGGGTCTGGGATCGGGGCCGGTGTGGGTACCCATACCTTACACTAGAATGATGCAGCAGGGCGATAGGAACAACAGGGACGGGGAGGGAGGGGACAGAAGCACAGGGAGGAAAAGGATGGAAGAAAATTTCAACGTGTGTGGACGTATCGATGACCGCTCTCCCCCCTCCTGATTATGATTATTATTTTGCATTCGTCTTGGAAGCCCGCGGAATAACAGCCAGCCCACTGAGCGACAACGGTCCCGCCGGGGTTTGAGTTTTTTGATCCGTCAAGCACGCACCCAAGGATGGATGTGTAAGGATGCGATGCTGCTTTAATAATGCATTTGCGCGGGCTATCGAAATCTTGATGCACACACGTAGACGGGACGGGCTCGTTCTCGTCCATCGCCCCCCTCCCTCAAAAGCTTTATTAGGCAGTCAATCAACACCGGCTCTCGTGACCTCGACTGATCATGCTAGCAGTGCACCGATGCCTGCCAGTCCGGGTGTGAGTTGACTCAGAGGGGGAGGGGACACGGAATTGAGGCTAAAGTGGCCGCAGGCAGACAGGCAATACCGAGTCTTGCGATGGAAGGTTCAAGCTTAAGCAGCTGACGCGGGAATGAAATGGGCCACGCCGCCAGGGAACGAATGTATGCTGGCTGAGCCCGGCGCTCGGGACTCGGGAGTGACTAATGTGTGGGATTTCTACAGGATTGCAAATTTGCAATTACTATGTGAATCAAGGCAATCCGAAGCACGCCGAGGGGAAGTTACTCGAGGTTTCTGTAGGTTTCTCGGGTAGCTATGTGTTTGCGCGGCTGTTGTCGTGTCGTCGTGGCTGTCGTCGTAATTCAGTACAAGCGTGATGAGTGAGCACACTAAGAATAGTAGGTCGAATGTTCCATGCAGTTTTTGGCATGCCAAATCATCCAGCAAAGCACAACAACAACAGCGCAACGCGACCGCAAATGACGGATGGATGCTGCGCAGCTGACCAAGACAAGAAAACAGGGCAGAGGTAAAATATAAACTTATTTATTTTATTTATTTTTTTGGTGGTTATTCCCCCTCCCGGAAAAAAGGGTCTACATTAGGTAGGTACGATTACTATCCATACCTGCCTATTTTGTAGTGCTATTTAGGGACACGACGCGATGATCGGAATGTGCACTGCAGCAAGTAGAGAGACCTGGTTTTGGGAAGCCTGCAACTGCAAGCCCGGCACCGCCATGGCTGCAATGGTGCACTGCGAAGGTGAAGTCATGCTCAAAGGGTCGTTGGAAACAGCGATCAAGACGTAAGGTACATTACATTGGATGGGCTGCAAGAAACCATTTCGGCAACGAACGGCATCGATAGGTAACCCCGTCTGGGTGGAGTGACGTAAGGCGGGTGGATGGACGGGCGGGGCCACTCACAGCTCCATCAGGCGGGTACCTAAGTACATATGTGCGATACCTACCTAGGTACTGTACTGTATCTTAGGCACACTAAACGTCGTAATGGTATCGTCCTAAACTACCTAGTGTTTTCTGGGTGCACCGATGGGCGCTCCAGCCCACAATCCACACCTGATGATGACTGGGTTGGCGAGCGTAGGATCAGCGGGATGATATTACGCAGGTGCACCGGCCATATCGCTGCCGTCGTTCCCCCGCGGCACCTCGGCTCGCACTGCGTTTTACTTTTATTTACCTATGGTAAGCGCCATGGTGCCTTCCGTCACCTTATCTCGCTGGCGCTTGATCGTCGACGAGCTTATCCCCTCTGAGGTGTCCAAATCGCATCACTGACCTCAGAAGGCTTGTAGGAAATGTAACCCATCCCCAACCCCGACAGGTTTCCTATTGGACCGACGGATCCTTGACATGGAGGAAAGAGTCCGAGAACCAACCCTACCTATGTATGGATGCTCCTGCCGTGCTCTGGTGTACCTGAGGTACCTCTCAAGCAAAGAGGCCTCTTGGTCCGTGGAGAGAGTGTCTTTTCCAACTAATGTTAGGCCGTCAATGATGACTCTCGGTCTGCACGATCAACCCTGCCTTCTCACCTCCCCGAGCGTACCCGTACCTATTCTGCCATCGTAGCTGACATAGTTAGTGCCTGGCAGGAAGAGTGAGTGGATGTACTATATGCAGTGCGTAGTTTACACACACCATGTATGGCTGGCCGAGTCTTCTGCCGTGCTGTGTCTTGAAGGCCCCCAGCTCAACCTGTTCAGGGGGGGAGGGGTAGGCAGTGATGGAGGGGGAAACCCGACGGTCGCTGGCGTGCTCACCACCGGTGTGTGCGCCCTAGTTCAAGTTTTGCTCTACCTACACTAGTTTATCTACGGCACTCCACATGGGCTAGATGTTTGAAGGGTCCATCGGGCCAAGTCAAGATGACGGCAGGGAACAGGGGGTCATGCTAACGGGTAGCCACGACCAGTTTCGCCCAAGTTTAGGGCAGGGGTTTCTATCTTTTTTTCCCTTAGGGTTTCCCCCTGTTACTTCCGCCTTCCCCCTTCGAACTTTTCCTTGCGGAGGATAATGACAGCCGCGGACGGGGAAGCCGTCGGCCAAGGCTCGGAAAGACACGGTACTTCGCCGGGAAGCGAGACATGGTTGGAGGAGTTGGTTGTACTGGTACCGGTGTGGAGAGTCGGCTTTCGTTCTGCCGTAGATGGTCCGAATTGGGCTACAGGAAAGGAACTTGAGCTCAGCCACACTGGCCAAGCTGGGCGAGAGTCACGTCCTCGATTAGGCCGAGGCAAGCCACTGAAAGTCTCCTACCCCGGTTGAGCTGGCTGTACATGTACTACCTACCTACCTACCTATGTAATGCACCTACATCGTAGATACGATGTACCCATGTGTCTATCCTACAGAGCGATGGCCACTCAAATCCTTTGATTTTCCTGTCAGAGGCTCGCGCTCACCCACTTGTTTATGCAGCCACACCTCCAAAAACCTGGCTTGGCTTGTGACCTCGTGGCTTACCGTGCTGCAGGTACGCCTTCACACCAGGAAACGGCCGCTTCCCGTGCCTGAATTCGCCATTAAAGGCCCCTCCTCCATTCCCAATCCAGGCCTTCTGGAAGGAGAGAGATACTGGTAGACCCCAAGAATGCATTCTCCAAGGCTTCTTGCTGAATACACCCCCCCAACGTACCATGTACCTACTTTACAGAGGTGCTACAGTGCACCCTCGCGATTCGTCCAAGCCTGCCCACCGCTGCTGACTGACGAGAGCAACGTTCCATGATTTTCATGTACAATGTATGTACATTCACTTGGGTGGATTGCAAGGGTGATTCATGATGGGTGATGTCACGTCCCGTGCACTTTCTCTCATATGATGGATGACCTAATCATGAAGCGGCATGTCTAATCCCTATCCTTCTGGCTCCCTTCCCGGCATCTGTTTCCGCCCAGAAGAAGGACTGCCCCAGACCAAGACCAAGCATACGGTGGACTTTTGCTCTCTGCACGTACGGCATCCGGAAACCAACACGACGCCGTCTGAAGTTTTCCCATTGCGCGTGATTTGTATGATTCCGTCATCGTTCCGTGAAGTCGGGCAATAGGTATCCCACCATTAGGCCCGCGGGCTGTGTGCCGTGCGGTATGCGTAACCCAAGCCAGGACCCCCATTTCTCCGCATCCTGGCCTCCCACCATGTACTATGTAGGTAGGTATGCACAGTGGTGTGAAGTACTGTATTTCGTCTCGCGCGCGCCCTTTGTTTCACTGTACCATGTCTTGGCGCACTTCATCCGGCATCGGTTTTCAGCCAAAGTACTGTAGATACATAACATGGTGCTTGCGGCCCGTCCTGGAAAAGTGAAAGTGAGTTGTGGCTGCCTACCTAGGTACCCAGTGGTGGCTAGTGGCTGTCACTATTTCGACCTCCAACCACCCAACCCATCTATCTAATCGACGATGCAGGTCTGTAGCGTATGTACGTATGTACATTACGTGTGTCTGTCTGCAGGCTCCCCCTGCGCTTCTGCGCTACTCTGTCCCAGAAGCAAGACGAGCTCTCTCGGCCTCAACCTCCATTCCCGGCTGCGGTTGCTACGTTTGGTTTCATTCCAAAGGCCCTTTCCGCATGTGTCAATGTATATACTATCCAAAGTGGCCAATGTACAAGCTCTCAATCTGTGACTCGCAAATTCAACTGCTGTGGCTCAACTACCCAAACCGGAGGCAGGCCACCCATGGTCGACTCCTCTGCATTTAGCTTTATCGAGGCACGTACCTAGTCCCTGGGCGGAGTAAACATCCAGCCACATCATGCAGGTCGGCTGACACGTCTCCATCTTCCCGGCGGTACCCCCGCTCCCGCCTGCCAGACCCCGACCGAGCGGGTTTCCTCGGATAATTATCTCCATGGGTGTGTGTGGCCTGGGTTGCATTCTGGTTTATTCAAGCAAGTTCGTACTCAATCAAGCTGAAGAGTCAAGCTTGAAAGCTGAAATGTTGAGCTGAACAACCTGGGCTGGTTGGTGGCCTTGCTCCGCAAATCTGGGTATACGTAGAGAGCGAACCCATCGGCGGCATGAATCAAACATGAGTGCATAGTGCCTCTTTTCGCAGCTGGCCATTCACCTTTCTACATCGTATAAACTAAATACGTACTAGACGTAGGTGGATACCAGGCATCTCGAAAGTGAGTCAGCACGTGGCTTTCTGTCCTTGCATCGCAACTCAGAGGGAGACATCTCTTCACCATCGCTAGCATTCCTCGACCTGTCACATGACACATCAATACGATGCACACTAACTGACTACCATGCGTATACAGCATCCCAGAGAGGAGCAGTCTCGACCACCGCATCTCGAGTCCAAAGTCCACGTACAATGCAGCCCATCGAAGATCGTGTAAATTTTCCAGACAACCGACGAATGAGTGTTTGGTTTGATTGATTTCTGCAGGCCTCGTACAGTACCGAGGTACGCATGCAGAACCGCATCGGTGCCCACCTACCCAGCATGCCGCGTACAGTACAGTACTATACTTAGGTAGCTACTGCATAAACAGACCCGTCCAGCCAGCAACCCCAGAAGCAGCTTATACCTCGCTACCACTGTGCATCAGGCACCGATCCGCGGGTTTAGGTTTGCAGCATACCTAGCGGGGGGGAGACCGAGATCCCAAGACGTACGTATCTGTACCTGGGTCAGATGCGCACGCGTCGCTCTTTGCATAGCCCATTGATTGCCCTTGCCGGGGGCCCTTCGCAGCGGCTGGCGCTGACGACGAAGCTGAGCACATGCCAGAACAGTCTGACAGATACGATGCGGCTCGAGGCGATGCGCATGAACCTTGACTACCTACAGCGAATGCGGCTGGAGCCCGGTCTGGACGACGTCGGAATTTCCTCTGGCTTCCGCGGCATGTCAGTCATCCGGTCTGGCTCACTCGTCTATGGTCTGATGAGAATTTCCGTCACCAGTTCGAACGCATGCTGGCGCATGTGCCGTTAGTCAAAGCCTGGCACCTATGTGTCCTTGCATCTACTAGCTGAAGAGCGCTGCGGATGGGTGTTTGTGGGGGGGGGGGGGGGGGGCAGCATAAGGCGGTCGGGCCACGCCGAACTAATCCCGTTGAATTCCGCCGCGCATCTCAGCCTGCCCGTATCCCATCGGGCCATCGCTCATCATCGGAGACTTGAGAAGAGGAAAAGTTAAATCCGACATGCCGCACTGGCCGGGAAGGTGGCGCGCAGAAACGGACAGTGCCTGTGCATATGCAATAGGGTGTCTCGGGACGAAAGCATGGGAGAAAAGTCTCAGTATTTCCTATGCTGCAGCCAACTCGATGGTCTGATCTGGCCTTCGGCCTCTCCAGCTGGGTACCACTCACTGTGTCAAGGTGTCTGACTTTTTATTTTACTTATTTATTTCTGCCCTCTTTCCCTAGGTAAGTACCGTAACTCATTTGCGCTGCTACGTAGGTGTAGCGTGGAAAGCCTAGCGATTGTGTTTCTCAGTGTAGGCCGCAGCGCAACCGTATCGAAGCAGCCGTCCGTCTAGCATTGCTGAGGAAGCAAAAATTTCACCAAGTGTGGCTGAGCCATCGGCCACCACTTTCGATGTACTGCCCCCCACCCGTGGCGCACGGAAAGAGAAAGGAGCCCGATCATCGGGACGCACATGAGCCACCCACAAAGTGCCACAGCCAGCTAGCTGGGATAGGCGAGGCCGCTGGTGGCAGTCGGTTGGTGTGGCTTACAAATGTTTTCAGACTCGCATGGGGCCGACCGAGACACATCACCGCCGAGGCACGTAACATCGGTAGCTCCGGCCAAGGCGGCTTTAGTGTGGGTTCGGATACCGTTGCTGTATCTCCTTCCAAAGAAAAAATCCTGTCTGCGTTTGCCTGCCTTTACAATCTCGTGTTGACACTCGCCCGTACGTCGCTTACAGATCACTGACTCTTGCTTGTACATAACCTTCACGCTGTTGTCGTCCGCGGCCCAGTCGGGGCCAAAGGAAAAGGGGGGCGCAACCTTACAAATCACACCATCTGTTTCTGAATCAGGCAGTCCCGGCGTGTCCGCTAACCTGCTCTCCGCGGACTGTCAACCGCGGTGAAAACAAGTCGCCTCGCATCGAGAGCCTGGCTCAGAATCAAAAAACCTGTCGTAAAAACCCCTAGGCCGATGACTGCCGATACGCGGTCTGACTGAGTAATGGCCATTCACGACTGCGAATGATGTTGTTAACTAAGGTACTGTACTTATCCAAGGTAGCCCCCCTTTCCCGTCAGGTCGAACAGGTAGGTACACAATATTAACCAGAACACGGTACCTATCAGGCCACTCCCAAGTACCAGAGGTCTGACCCACCCCACACCACTTCGCTAGCTAACCTAAGGGCCCAAATTCAACAGACTTTCAAGTGAGAGTTTCCCCGATTTTTCCATAAGATCAATCAGCCCTAGTCTATGTCAGCTATACTGAGCTCTTTGCTTGTTGCCGGCTTTTAACTCGTGTTAGCACCTTGTGAGGTACCTGTCTTACTTCCTGTTAGCGGTTTGATACCTGACTGTCTGGATAAACTTACCTATCACACGTAGTACACAGTTATAGAAATGGTGCTGTTAACGAGTGCTGAGGATCTTGGGCACTCGCCGACTCATCGGAACAAGCCAGGATTTTCTGTCGGCTGGGTGTGTGAGAGCTCAGGCAAGATCAAGTCGAGATGAGACAGGGGTGCATAAAACAAGGCAGGTGGCAAAAGTACGGGCGCCTCCATCGACATACATATCTATAAAACGACAGGGCAAGCAACAAGATCTCCGTAGGTAGCCAGTGCAGATCCTTCCAGATCAAGTCCAGGGTTTCGTGGGGATTCAAAAGATGGTGGGTTCGGTAGTAGAGCCGACCTCGGCTGCCGCATTCCACTGCGCTATCGACTACTCTGCATTTCGAGGTCTACCTAGGTAGGTACCATGTGTAGTAGGTAGTCCTGCACACGACTCCACGTACCTCTACTAAACTACCTAGGGCCATCCCTCCCTTGGCAGATCCCTACCAAGCATCACAGCCGCACGTTTGCCCGTGTGTCCATAATCGTATTTTCCTCTGTCGTTTTCAACAATTCCATCTTCGGGCCCCCCAGCCGGTACCGTCCGAAGTTGAGCCTCCACCGAATTATTCACGCTACCTGGTTCAGCCCAACCAGCCCGTCCAACGCCTCATTGACAAACTCATCTACTGTGCCGGATAACCATGTGAACTTCCCGCCCTCTAAACTGCATTGTTCCTGCCACTCGACTCGTATTTTGCCCCTCAAAGCTGGGTTGCCTCTTGCATTGACGCCAGATATTCTCTGGCCTGTGGCTTAGCTCCCGGCTCCATTTTCGCTTCCCCGGGAACTCTTTCCTCCGCTGCCCCATGATATCCGGCTCTGAAGCGTTCTGATCTGGCAGCGACCCGGCCGCATACCACCAACCAATGGGCGGTGATTGCCTTTTCTAGCCGCCGTGGCCCTCTTCTTGCGGCTTTCGGGTTACCTAGCTAGGTTGCTGTACGTGTGATACGTTGCTGCAATCCGCCACGCTGATCTTCGCTGTCGTTACCCGCCAGGAGCCATGGTAAGGGCCTCGTCCTTTCACCCAAATACTTGCCGTGGCTGAGCCGTGGTAATGTAATGGCTTCCCTGCCCTCGATGCTCGGGTTTCAACACACTAAGCATGCCAGTAGCATGTTTTCTGTTAGTAGACCAGGTCACTCCCCTCTTCTCGATAGCTCTTGTCTGCGCGTCACTTGCATGCATACACGCTTCTCGCTCATTGCATCCGGTACAAGAGATGGCAGAGTGGTTCCATGGCCGGCAAGAGGGGGCACATCTCAGGGTATGAGTGTTCCTTTTGCGGGCTTCTCGTGCACGAACAGTGGCAAGCCGTATGGACCCGGGTTGTTTATCTCGGTACCGGCAGAGGGCGTAATAGCCCGGATGGTTCAAGTCCTGACACACTCTCCTTGTACCACATGTCAGTGACTAAATTTTGACACTGCCTTAATACTTTGGGTTGCCTGTCCTAACCGAACCGGGAACTCGGGCATGGCTCGCAGTCCGCACCGGTTTCCCGTAGACGCAAGTGATTCGTACATGCGTGGTGCGTATGTGTCAGCCTCTGTAATTATCGACAAAGTCGGCTTTTGTCCAGCATATCCCAGGCGACATCACTACGCTTTTCTGTCTCAGACTGCCGAAATGCTCTGCCTATGTTTATCTCCTGCTCGACCTGACGCCTTGTGCTGCCCTTCACTCGGACTTTGGAATGGCAGTCCAGTCACAAGTTGCGAAGCCTAGATTGGGTGGATTAGCCGAGTCTTTGCTGCAACGGCCTCTTGTGGACTACTTCCAGCCGCGACGGCTATTGCTTCGCATGATGTGTTGCCATGGTTTTCTGTCTTTTCCCGCGATGCTGCACACTGGTGAGTTATTCCACCTGTGCACGCGACGTTCTTTCGCTTCTTCACCGCCCCAGGTTCCGGAATCGGCAAGCTTTCAGTCTTGCGCAAGCTATTAGTGTAGATCACGGCCTATCACTACTGATAGTTGTGTGTGTGAGCGTCGTCTCCCGCGACGAAGGTAACCACCACTATGAGCGTTTCTGTGCAAGTAGGCGGCATACCGTATAACCTTCCAATAGCCAACCCTTCCTCGTTGAACTATGATGCCGAGTGTGTCCGCCCAGGGAGGATACATGAACTTCACGCCTCCGTCGACGCTAGATTCATCTGTGAGCAATCTTATATCTATGCACGAGCCTATACACGAAGCTTCCTTTTAACGGCTGCGATTTGGCGCGTTTGATAACGACGTATATCTCTGGCTCGGTAAGTGAAATTCCAAGCCCGGCTTCGTAATAAGGTAGCTCTATGTGGAGGGGTATATATCTATTCCAATGTATCTACCTTATCGTTGTTCGTCATATCAACGTTGGCATGTGAATAGTTCAATCGACTGGGTTCCATGTCAGCTCACGTGTATCATAGACACTGTACAACGAGCCACTGTGGTCTACCACCTGTAAACTGCGCGGCAGCGTGTATCGCATCTTGTATGTGCACGAATGGACCTGCGGTGGTCGATCAAGTCGGTCCCATCTAGAAGACTAGCCGGGCTTACCTGTACTGCCATTCTAGTCATGCCAGAATTAGGCACTGGTGGAAGGGTATCCCGCATGGACCCCAGTATGGGCCGGCACACTACAGCTCATGAAATATCTCCCGACCATGGATGATAGAGAGAGCTCAGTTTCTGGATCGATCGTTTGTTTGTGATCATGCTGGGGTTTACTTTGCTTGCAGAACCAAGCATCTGGCTGTCTCTTGGACACTGGGGCTGCGGGTGTGGTGTGACATGGCGACATTTGGAAGCCGCGAGCAAGCCCACAGATTCTCTCGGGCATCGTAGCTTCGGAAATCCGAGGCCTATGTCCAATGTTCTAGCCCTCGGGTAGCGGAAGCTGGCCTTTTCATTGCGGCTTATGTTGGTTGGCCTGCACCCGTAACCCCCCTCCGGTCCCATTCGATTCGAAGTTATTCACGAGAGCTGGGTTTATGACCTGAACAATATATATATCTTGCCTTAGTTCTCTGTGGGTCGGTATTGGAGCCGTCAATCACGATTTTCTAGCTGGTCACCGCTGACAGGGGAGAAACATTCGGCCGCCCGTAAACATTTCGTCGTAGCAACCTCGAGGGTGACTCGGGGCGTTATGCATGGTAATTGTTTTGATGAGGTGTTTTTCATTCAAGTTATTCTGACACATACGGTTCTCGTTCCGGGAGTGGCGGTATGGACCAATCCTCGGTGCCGTGGCTTCGTCTTCGTGCTGGTTACCCCGACCGTCCTTCGTCGAACGGAAGCGGTTCGACTGGATATAGTTTCCTTGTGACAGTCTTGTGTATAACGAAACCTGAATTCTGTGGCGTGCTCGCGTGTGTCTGGAGGTGATTCTCTGTAGATTCGTCTTCGCGGAATGTGTCATTTGCTAAAATATATTATGCGGCCTCGTCCATGCGGTCTAGCCGGCCGCCTCTCGAGTGGCATTGTATCTATACAGCTCCGTGACAGCGGAACAGCTGAATCGCGACCTTAAAAGTCTGATTCTGGATCGGTGGGTTGGCTCAGTCGGAGGTTGGATAGGCCAACCCACTGAGACTATTTAGGGTGCTGACCCTTTGACTTGTGTGTTTGCTAGAGACCAACGACAAGTGTTATTTCCCGACTTTTGCTACTTTGTGAAATGTCTAACTGGAGCCTGCCAGATGATATAATGTGTCTGTAAAGGATAAATCTCATTTGTAGTACACTTTACATCTTACCATGTTGCCTAAATATGTGCATATTACGCATTCCAGATAGAAAATCTTCCATTCATCACTTCTTATTCATTGGAAACAAGTAATCCAACTACGCCGTAAACCTGAAGATTGCGAGCCTTTCGTAATACTGAAAGCAAAGGTCCAGAGAGGGCCTTACTGTGACACGTGGGGGGTTTGCAGCTGTGCGAGACGGGGGCTGCTTACTTCAATGCCAAAGCTCAACGTCGCTGTGAGCCAATGTACGGGAATCTACCTGTAGAACACCAGAGAGTATGAAAAAGGGAAAAAAGCCTCCTAAGAGACGGTACATTGTCGTTATGGACGCCATGTTTAGCACTTGATCATGGAGGTGGTTCACGGCAGCACCGCCCGTCACGGGACGAGGAGCCGCAAGACAGACCCACTTCAGAAGCATCGTGACGTGATATGGCCACACCCGATAGGCAACCAACCATACCGGTACCCAGTGACATGCGCGCGAGGACACATGTAGTATTGGAATTTACCAAGTTTACAGTGACAATCCACCAAATGCCTTGCAACCAGATTTCGGCGCAGACCCTATGACTCACCTAAGAGAATGAGGCACAAGTCAAGAGTCAAGACGCCCAGCATAAATGTCATAAACTACACATTTGCTATGAAAAGCAGTGCGGCGCAGCATAAGCAATGCACGCGACCGAACTGCATACGTAACACCACACACACACACACGGCCGTGAGACAACACACACACACGCCACATCGCATAACCACAAAACCATGGGCGGGAGTCGGAAGGTTGATCAAAACGTGCCTCAGCGAGGGGTTGATTATGTCTCAAGCTAATCAAGCCATCCATGTAGAACCCCATTGTTTCCCGTATGGTACAGTATAACACCCAAAACCAGCCAAACCCATAGTCATTCATGACAAAACACTCCACTCCCCAAGTCAAGTTTGTGCCACCGCGTCGTGGGGTGGATCGCGCCATGGCCCAAGAAAGATTCGTAACAGACATGCAAGAAAACAACGCTTAACCACCGAAACCGTAGAGGGTGCGGCCTTGGCGCTTCAGCGCGTAGACGACATCGAGAGAGGTGACAGTCTTGCGCTTGGCGTGCTCAGTGTAGGTAACGGCGTCACGAATGACACCCTCGAGGAAGGACTTGAGAACACCGCGTGTCTCCTCATAGATCACTGTGAAGAGCCACGTTAGACACTTGCACAGTGGGGCAGGCACAATGACGAGGTAACTTACTGGCAGAGATACGCTTGACACCGCCACGACGAGCGAGACGACGAATAGCAGGCTTAGTGATGCCCTGGATGTTGTCACGCAGAATCTTGCGGTGGCGCTTGGCACCGCCCTTGCCGAGACCCTTACCGCCCTTGCCGCCTGTAGAAGTGAGAGTCAGCGAACGTGTCACGGAAGAGCAATTGCAGGGTTACCACTCACGTCCAGTCATTTTGGGAAGTGTTTAGGGTGGAAATAATTTAGGTGATATGGGGGAAGAGTCGCGTTGGAAGAAATCGGTTGGGTTGAGATAACGTAGGGCTGGATAACGAGAGTACGCACCTCTACAGACGCGGAGAGGGGGGAAGACATTTATATCAAAACTGCGTGGGCCAGGTGAGCTTCGGGATCAGCCAGGAAAAGCGGGTACGTACCTCGGATTGGATCACACACCCTGTCGCGACGCGTGAAAATGAAAAACAAACCAATGCGCCCATTTTCGGAAAGGCACAGACCAGCAACATCAATCGGGTCGTGACAGGGGGTGGGGGATGATTTACTAAGTGCTGTGTAGGTAAGCAGCCAACCAAGTCTTACCCTCTGCCACAGTACCCGTGTATGAGGGACTGTCATCGCCTTACAGCACTTCGCTTGCCTTGCCCTTTGGCCGACCAACCTTGGGCGTTCCGGGCACCATGACTACCGAGTAAAAACCACTTTGCACCCTGGTTGTTTCTTTCCGGCCCAAAGCAGAACGGCGCAGAGCGGATGCTTTGGTGGCGGGGATATGGGGCACGGCCATCCATCCCATCGTCACTGCGTGTCGCGTCGGAGCAGCCCATCAATTATGTAGAGAGGTACTGTTGCTCGTTACAGACCTCATCAGTGGATTACATAGGTACACTGTGCACATTGCACCGATAGCCGGTGCCTATACTGAGCTCAAGATAATGACGACGAAGTGAGCTTTACTCTGTCGCGTGTGCGGTTGTTGAATGGTAACTGAATGCCGAATCACTTTTGCTACATCAGCAGGGCGAGGAGAGGACGAGATTGAGAAGAAGGGGAAAAGCCCTCCGTGTCGACATGCAGGGCCCGCTCAGTCGAACCATCCGAGCCGGCTACTTCTTTAACGTACCTATGCATGTACTTTGCGAACAGGTCGACATTTACGCGTTGGTCGCGGCTGTAGCGTGAACAGGATCCATATGATAGGTAATGTGACTTTACATGTCCGGGCCCGTCGGTGCCTGGCACAGCCAGTCCGAGACCGAGTATCCAGCTTCGGCCCCCATCAGTCGCGTAAGGGGCGTGAGGCGTCGCGTTACAACGCAGCCGGATTTGTTGCCGAATTCCCTGCCACCGAAAAGGGAGATAATGCTCTGGGGACCTGGGAAGGGGAAAAGAGGACGGGTCAACGTTCTCTTGCTACAGAGTCACTCAAGCTGACGAGTGAGCGTGCTCGACAGGCGGCAACAGCAATCAGGATAAACCAATTAGTCGGTTAAGCGAACAAGTACTCAAGTGGTAGGTAACCTTAATGGAATGTCAACGATCTAGGTAGACAATTCTCACTGCCTACTTACTGAGATAAACACATGACAAAATGATTTTATTATTATTAAATTAGCCCAACCGCCGCGTAAATCGAGCGACGCGTTTAATGGAGACACTGCCGGATACATGGCTCACTCCGGTCGCTTAGTGCAGTCGCGTCGAGTAGGTGAGGCACCGCATCCCGCATCCCGCATTTCTCATGCCTACGTAGACAGGGAGTGGAAGGCGGAAACTTGGATGGATGGACACCCTCGTGCCGCATGGGTGACTGGGGAGGGGAAAGACACAGCAGACCGCGCGTCTGCAGACACTGACAGCGATAGGTAATACACAATCGATTGCGCTACAGGTGGGCCGCAGGGATCGTTGGCCAAGAGTACCTACTGTACGTACCGCCCCTGTTGGATGCTTGGTAGGTAGGGAAAAAGATGGGGTGGCGTCGCAGATGTTGCAAGATTTCCAACCAATCAAAATTCAGCCATTCGTTCGTTTGAACAACAACGCCCCAAATCCCGCCCACTGCACCCATCTTTTTTGCAAAGAGATCGCGCCTGCCCAAACGGCATTTTCCCACTCACCCATGCAGACAAGGCAGGTACGCACAGGCCACCTTCCTTTTGGCGCACAATCACTCCCCTCTGCCGCCAGCCCAGTTGCCTACCTATTTATTTCCCTCCACCCTCCACCCAGTCCTCAACCTTCTCTTCTACATCCACTCACAACTCATTCAGCAACCAACCGATTTCATCATCATCAACAAAACAAACCCATCAACTTTCCATCCCCCACAACACAGTCGCAATGGCCCGCACCAAGCAGAGTAAGCATATTTCCCTCGTTAATATTCTCGTCGCCGCATTTTGCTGACTTCTCGCCCGCAGCCGCCCGTAAGTCCACTGGTGGCAAGGCTCCTCGCAAGCAGCTCGCCTCCAAGGCCGCCCGCAAGAGTGCCCCCTCCACCGGAGGTGTCAAGAAGCCTCACCGCTACAAGCCTGGTACCGTCGCTCTCCGTGAGATCCGTCGCTACCAGAAGTCCACCGAGCTTCTGATTCGCAAGCTCCCCTTCCAGCGTCTGGTAAGAGCACCCGCTTCCAAGTATGAGAAACTGCAGGCACTAACGCAACACTCGCAGGTTCGTGAGATTGCCCAGGACTTCAAGTCCGACCTCCGCTTCCAGTCGTCCGCCATCGGCGCCCTCCAGGAGTCCGTCGAGTCTTACCTCGTCTCCCTCTTCGAGGACACCAACCTCTGCGCCATCCACGCCAAGCGTGTCACCATCCAGTCCAAGGACATCCAGCTCGCCCGCCGCCTCCGTGGTGAGCGCAACTAAGTGTCTCGTGTTTTGGTTTCTCTTTTCATGGGTGGTTTACGACTCGCGTTTGGGAATGCTTGACGAACGGACCGTCTTGGCTTTGGGGGTAATCTGGCGTTTACAATGCGTTGAAGAATAACGCAAGGGTTGTACATTACACAGCAGCAAAGGATGACTGCATTCAATGGCAAACACATGAACAATATCCCACCCCGATATCCGGTGATTCCATGCTGGTTAAAATTTCCCGCTCTCCGTTGCCGCCGCCTTTGTAACAACGCCCGCCGCTGCAACCGACTCCCCACTCGTCGCCGATACCTCGCGAGCGACCCTCTTCGACAGGCTGGTATAGAGTGCTGTCCACTCTTGTGGCGCTCCCCGCATGATCCTACGAGAATCCGTTCACGTTCCTGCCTCAATATACGGCATACGCGTGAAATGAAAGCATGCTCAGTCAAGGACAAAAAAAGGAAATGGTCACAACGTTACGTGCTCTCAATCCCTTTCTATTTCCCTCTCGTCCATGTGTCTTGGCAGTCGATGTGTGAACGCAGGCACTCCAACACTTCGTCTCCCGCCGCGGTGCATCGCAAGACTTTTAACATTTTGACAACTGCCTATTAATCTGGCGCCTTTGAACGGAGGCAGCTAAAACATCCTGTTTATCTGGAAGGGCTTGTGCTTTGCGGGCGATGCCATCCATGTAAATGACATTTCATCATGTTTGTGTGTTTTGGCCGAGTGCAAGCTTGCTGCCTTCACTTATCGGGCGGGCTGACTCAGACCTGAACCTCTTTGGTTCAGTCACGGGGTTGGCTTACCTTGATTTCAAGTCAAAGAGGCATTTATTTGTCCAGTCTAGATGAGTAGGTCTGAGAATATGGGCACACTGATCAGCCAGCTCTGAGGTTTCTGTCAATAATCTCATCCGTCAGCCCCCAAAGCACTCTTTCAGCTAATTTCATCTGGGTCTCGGATAGAGACGATGCTCGAGCAAATTCTGTGTCATACAGTTGAGCTATAAGATGCACCTACGCTGTAAGAAGTCTCCTATCGAGCCAGTTATCATCAGCATGAGAGGAAGTGTTTGCTTTCTGAATCATCTCCTAGATATCCCACCATATCTCCGGCGAAGGTCCGGGGTTCTCACATCCAGTGCCCGGGTTCTCTCACACACTCTTCGCGAGCGCCCAGAAATTCTCCATTTTGGCCCGGGCCAACGCGTCTTTGGCCTCGGCGTCGGATTCGCAGACCTTGTTCCCCCACTTGCGGAACGCCCTTGTCTTCTCTTCGCCCTCAAATACCAGTTTACACTCATTGTGCGACATGTCCTTGAGGTCTCCCCTCTCATTCTCCGCCACTAACCACTCGCGCACCTGTTGCTGTGTCTTGCCCTCCCGCGATGGCGTGTTTTCTGTCCAGTCGATACGATCCAACATGAGTTTCTTGTACTTGCGTATGCTGTGTTCGCCCCCTTCCACGATGACCAGGTTCATCTTGGGATGCATGACGCAGATCCCCGTAAGTGCGTACTGCTCAGCATTCTTTTGAATCTTGAACCGGTGCTGGCCGTTCGCCAGACTGTTGATTTTGAAAACCAACACATGGATACCCTTGGCGGCATCCTTCTCCTGGTTTGCAGCGAGTTTGTCATGCTTCTCTTCCTTGGTAAGCTTGCGCTCCTCGTTGGCCTGCAAGTGGTTTTGCTGGCGCTCCGCGATCTGCCGGTTGACGAGGTTTTCCACCGCCGTAGGATCTTTCACTGCCGAATCTGCGTAGACACGCATCATGTTGCTCTTCTTCACCTTGGGAGGCGGCGCCGGCACCAACCCGAGCCTGATCTTTGCCTGCTGTTCCTTGAGCTCCGCCATTCTTCTCTGTCTTCTGAGCTTTTTCTGCTCTTTCGACGTCAGGTACATCGGCTTCAGCGCGGGCGCGTTCTTCTCCTGTGGTGGCTCTAGTGCGACGGGATGCTGGATGTACTCGGTCACGATGGTGTCTTCCTTGTCGAGCTTGAGACGTGACTCATCTTCGATGTTTTCGTATGTGCCATCCACCAATCCTTCGTCGAACCATTCGATATCTGGAGGGGCCTCGACAACGAGGTTTTTCTCCATGTCCATCTCATCCTCAATACCGGCTTTCCTGGTCTGTGCAGCAATGCGTTTCTTCATTTCCTCTAGGGCAGCCTGCCGCCGCAACGCGGCGGCTTGCTGTATGAACTTGCCCTTGGGGTGGAAGTGTAGCGGCCTGGCATGTCGTTGTTTTCCGCCTGCTGGCTGCGCTGCTAGTTGCTCGTTGAAGTACGGATTCGATTGCGTGCCATCGCGGTTGCGCCCTAACGCATCTGACGTTCTGTACCCAGACGAATTCGCTAAGCTGGTGTCAAATTGTGACCGGATGCCCGATGGCTTCGCATCGCTTGTTCTGCCCGGAGCCTTTGTCTGGCTGAGGCCTTCAAGTACTGGGTGCAAACCGACGTTGAGGCCTCCCTTTGCTTTGGTACCTCCAATCGCCGCTGCAACTCTTGCTTTGAGTGCGGCCATTTTATCAGCGGCCGATTCTGGCTTGGATACACGGGAGTTCGGATCATGACGGGGCCCAAGGCCCGTTGAGTCTGGCCGCCGATCCATCGTGGTGATGCAGATATGTCCAAGTGTCCCGAAGCGATCAATGCGAAAGGCTCCCAGCTGAACAGAGACCACAAATAATGATGCGATTCAGAGAGACACCGCTTGCGGTGGTTAATGGGCAGCTTGGGTCCGCAACGTGAGCAAGGCTGTCGCCGAGGTGGTTGGTCGCACAACGAAACAGCGGACGCAAAGCGTGTCCACGTGGGCGGATACCGGCTGCGGATCTGTTGCAGCAGACTGTCAGACTCGGAGAAGGAATGATGGGCGGGAAGGTGTTGCGACGTTGGTAATTATCGCGGGCTTTCGGGGCAGACAGAGGTACGTGTTCGTTAGAGTGTCGTCGTGCAATGTGCTTGGGTCGTGTGGATTTGATCATCTCCATTCCTCTGTTCTCTTGGGAGGGAAGCTCCTGCAGTGGCTCTGTTCGCAAGTACTTCGTACCTGGTTTCGGTGCTGCCTTGGCGCCTGGCGTGCCTATTATTCGTGCAGAGCGAAGGGCGCAGGGGAAAAAAAAAAAAAGACACCATCAAAGGCGGGTCCTGATTTCTGCCGGCTGCCACCGCTAAAAAAAAGTTCCCCTCGGTCTCCATCGACCGCGCTGCTACTCGACTGTCCGCCCCGGTCCTGTTGCTTTTGCGATCGACAGCCGTCTTGTACCTGACGCTGGATGGAAAATTTGCTCCTTTCCGCCTCGCCTCCTCCTGTACGGACTCAGACTGGTGCCAGGCTCATTCTCTGAAGCCTCGCCGGCACCATGAACATCTCTCAACCCATCTCGTCGTCCATCGAGACGGTCGAGTTCACTTTCCTCACCGACGAAGAAATCAAGGCCATCTCTGTCAAGCGCATCGAGAACGACAGCACGTTCGACAACCTCCTCAATCCCGTCCCTGGCGGGCTCTACGACCCCGCTCTTGGATCATGGGGTGATGCTCTGTACGCAAACGCCCGCAATTACACTCTTCCTCGCCTCGTTTGACTTACACATCCTCCGTAGCTGCGCCACCTGCAACTTGAACCAATCTTCGTGCCCGGGCCACGCCGGCCACATTGAGCTCCCCGTTCCTGTTTACCACCCAATCTTTCTCGATCAGGTTCTTCGTCTTCTGCGATCGCAATGTGTCTACTGCAAAGGTTTCCGCATGCGACATCGTGAAATCAACCGATACTCGTGCAAACTCCGACTACTGCAACACGGCCTCCTCCACGAGGCCCACCTCGTTGACGCCATCGGCGAAGAGCTCAAGGGCCTCGCCCTGCCTGGTGTGCCCACTGACTATGAGAGTGAGGCCGAGGAAGAAGGAACTTCCTCCGTCGACAACATCATCGGTGCGAGGGAAGCCTACGTCCGCCAGGCTCTCAAGTCTCACAAGCTCAGTCTCGGCGAGGTCAGGAAAGGCAAGCATGAAGGTGCTATAGAGATGCGCAGGGAGCTCATCAAAGACTTTTTGACGCAAATCACCAAGCCGCGACGATGCGACAACTGCGGCGGCATATCGCCCGCCTATCGCAAAGACCGCTTCGTCAAGATCTTCGAAAAGGCCCTCAGCGAGAAGGATCTTGCCAAGATGGCGCAGAGAAACCTCCACTTGAAGGACTCTATGGCAACAGCAGCCCGCGCCCGCAAAGCCAAGTCAAAGCGCAATGTTGCCGATGCTGATGAAGGCGTCGCTGATGTTGACATGACTTCAGCCGAGGAGAATGACGTTGAAATGCGCGATGCTAGTGACGACGGGCAGGACCTGGCGGATAAGGAAGATGAATCACAAATCGATGCCGTCGCCGTCGCTCCCGGTCAGCAGCGCTATATCAGCGCAATGGAGGTTCGCGCACGACTGCGGGAGCTATTCGAGAAGGAGCAAGACATCATGTCGTTGGTGTATAACTCGAAACCGATGACCAAGAAAGCTGCCAAAGTATCTGCAGACATGTTCTTCATTCGAACCATCCTTGTCCCGCCAAACAAGTTCCGACCCGAAGCTCGCACTGGCGACTCTCAGATCTCGGAGGCCCAACAGAACTCCCTGTACAAGATGATCATGCGTAATTGCGGCAGCATTGCGAGAATACATCAAAGTGTCGGAACCACGGACCAGTATGGAAGACCGAGAGACATCACCGACTTGCATCAAGTGTGGACAGAGTTGCAAGAGTCTGTCAACTCGCTGATCGACAAGAGCAAGAACCCTGTCCAAGGCGCAGCCGCCAAGAGGAACGAGGATGGCATCAAGCAAAAGCTGGAGAAGAAGGAGGGTCTTTTCCGAAAGAACATGATGGGAAAGCGAGTCAACTTCGCAGCCCGAAGTGTTATTTCGCCTGACCCAAACATCGAAACAAACGAGATTGGTGTGCCCCCAGTCTTCGCACGCAAGCTTACCTATCCCGAGCCGGTGACGAGTCACAACTTCAGAGACATGCAGCAGGCCGTCATCAATGGTGTCGACAAGTGGCCCGGAGCGGCTGCCATCGAGTACGAGAATGGACAAATCGTCAACCTTCGGTCCAAGTCTGTAGACGACCGCGTGTCCCTCGCGAACCAACTTCTCGCGCCAACCAACAACCAGATGAGCGGTATGAAGAGCAAAAAGGTGTACCGGCACCTGACGAACGGAGACGTCGTCTTGATGAACCGTCAGCCGACGCTGCACAAGCCGTCTATAATGGGCCATCGTGTTCGTGTGCTGCCCGGAGAAAAGACCATTCGAATGCACTACGCCAACTGTAACACGTACAACGCCGACTTCGATGGCGACGAAATGAACATGCATTTCCCGCAAAACGAAGTTGCCAGAGCTGAAGCCCTGCAGATTGCCGACACGGACCATCAATATTTGTCGGGCACGGCTGGTAAGCCTCTCCGTGGTTTGATTCAGGATCATCTTTCGGTTTCCGTTGCACTCTGTAACAAGGACACCTTCTTCGACCGTGACTCGTATCAACAGCTCATTTACTCAGCTCTCCGCCCGGAGAGTGGTCACATTCTTGGCGAGAGGATCGAGCTTCTTCCCCCGGCAGTAATCAAACCCAGGCCCAGATGGACAGGAAAACAGGTCGTCAGCACAATTCTCAAGAACATCAAGCCACCCAACGGCGAAGGTCTTTGGATGACTGGAAAATGTCAAGTCAAGGGCGAACAATGGGGCAAGAGCCATGCGGAGGAAGGCAGCGTTCTTTTCCAAGACGGACAATTCTTGACAGGCATTCTTGACAAGGCCCATCTAGGCCCTAGCTCGGGGGGCCTCATACATTCCATCCACGAAATCTATGGACCTGCCGTCGCAGGCAAGCTGCTCAGTGGCATGGGTCGACTCCTTACCAGATACTTGAACATGCGGGCCTTCACTTGCGGCATGGACGATCTGCGACTCACGTCCGAGGGCGAGCAGGCTCGACGAGAGGCCTTGAAGGCGGCCAAAAACATTGGCCTCGAAGTCGCGGCCAAGTATGTCTCACTCGAGGACAAGGCGCCCACCAGCACAGACCCAGAGCTTCTTGTCCGCCTGGAAGAGGTCATGCGAGACGACACCAAGCAGGAGGGTCTCGATATGCTCATGAACCAGAGCTCCCGCGTGGTTTCAAGCGCTGTTACCACAGCTTGTCTGCCTGTCGGCTTGGTCAAGCAGTTCCCCAAGAACCAGATGCAGTCGATGACGACTTCCGGTGCCAAGGGCAGTCAAGTCAACGCAAACCTCATCTCTTGTAACCTTGGACAGCAAGTTCTCGAGGGTAGAAGAGTTCCTCTCATGGTTAGCGGAAAGTCCTTGCCGTGCTTTAAGCCCTTCGAGACGGATGTCCGTGCCGGCGGCTACATCGTTCAACGGTTCTTGACCGGTATCCGACCCCAAGAATACTATTTCCATCACATGGCTGGCCGCGAAGGTCTCATTGACACGGCCGTCAAGACTTCTCGCTCAGGTTATCTGCAGAGATGTATCATCAAGGGCATGGAGGGATTGACGGTGACATACGACTCGACGGTGCGAGATGCGGATGGTACTCTCGTGCAGTTCCTCTATGGCGAAGACGGCCTCGATCCGACCAAGCAGAAATACCTCACTGATTTCAGCTTCGTTCTCCGCAACGTTGGGTCCGAGTCAGCCCAGCTCAACTTCAGCAATGGCTTCAAGGAGAAGCTTGCCGGCAGCAAGGACGTGATCCTCAAGCACATGAAGAGCGCCATCAAGCATGCCAAGCTCAACAGTGCTGCGGCCAAGGATCCCATCATCTCCATGGTCAACCCGGCAAGAGTGGTGTTCGCCACGTCGGAGAAGTTCTACGAACAAATGACCAAGTACATCAAGGACAACGAGGACGGCCTCATTCGCGATAAGTCGGCTGTCCCGTCTGGCTTGATAAACGCCCCTGCCGTTAGCAAGAAGTCAGCGGAGCTTGTTTTCGCTGCCAAGTACATGCGATCGCTTGTCGAGGCGGGTGAAGGCGTCGGTATTGTTGCTGGACAGAGTGTGGGAGAGCCCTCGACGCAGATGACGCTCAACACCTTCCATTTGGCTGGTCACTCGGCAAAGAACGTCACGCTCGGTATCCCTCGTCTCCGCGAAATCCTCATGACGGCGAGTCGATCCATCTCCACCCCGGCCATGACCCTTCTCCTTCACGAGGAGCTTTCCGCCGCCGAGGGAGAAGTGTTTGCAAAGTCAATCAGCGTTCTGCCCCTGGCTGACGTGCTTGACACGGCGGTCGTGAATGAGCGCATCGGCAAGGGCAACAACGGTGCTCTTGCCAAGCTCTTTGACGTGCGACTCAACTTCTTCCCCGCCAAGGAGTATACCAAGGCTTACGCCATCGACACAAGTGATGTCATGGATACGATTGAGAAGCGCTTCTTGGATTACCTTGTGAAGATTATGAAACGCGAGATCAAGAAGCGCCGTAGCGAGTCTACCTCGGCGACCCCCGATGTTGGTGTCAAGGCTGGCGTCGTGGAGATGGCGACCGGCAACGGCGAGGCAAGAGTTGCTAACGACGATAACGACGACGACGACGACGATGGGGACAACGACGCCACGAACGCCAAGAACAAGGCGAATCGGGAAGAGGCTGTGTCGTATGGCCCCAACGACGACGAAGATGACGCAATCCAGCAACAGATGGAGCGCGAGAACTCTCTCGATGAAGACGAAGGTTTCGAAGGCAGCCCGCCGCCGCGAGCAGACAAGGATGGCTCAGATGACGAAGAGGATGATAGTGACCGCGACATGGACAGCGACGAGGGTGCTTTGAGAGCTGAGCGCGTTAAGGACAAGTATGCTCAGGTCACCAAGTTTCGCAACGACGAGGCAGGAGAGTGGTGCGAGTTCACGCTCGAGTTCGAGGCCAACACCCCCAAGGTCCTTATGCTCAACATTGTGCAAGCAGCCGTTAAGAAGTCGGTCATTCAGCAGATACCTGGTGTCGGCTCATGCACATTCACGTCGGATCACAAGGTCAAGGATTTGGCGGGCAACGATGTGTCCGTGCCAGCGATCTACACGTCGGGATGCAACCTCAAGGCTATGCAGAAGTACGGCGACTTCATTAATCCCAACAAGATTGCGACCAACGACATCGGCGCCGTGCTCGATGCGTATGGTGTTGAAGCATGCCGAAACAACATAGTCTCCGAGTTGGGAGGTGTTTTCAGTGGCCACGGCATCAGTGTCGACAACCGACACTTGAACCTCATTGCCGACTATATGACGCGCAACGGTGACTACACGCCGTTTAATCGCAACGGCCTGCGGGGTAACGTGAGCCCCTTCACCAAGATGAGTTTCGAGACGACATTGGCCTTTTTGAAGGATGCTGTCCTCGATGGCGACTGGGACGATCTTAGAACACCTAGTGGTCGTATCGTAATGGGCCGCCTGGGCAAAATCGGCACGGGTGCCTTTGACGTCTTGACGGCGCTGCCTACACACCACATGTCTTCCAGCGCCGAGTAGGCTGCATCGTCCCGGCCGCTCGTATCTGTCTTATTTCCTGTTCTGGGGGCCTGGGGTTTGGTAGGGCATGCTCTTTTGACCAATAATTGTATTTACTGTCTGGGATTGATAGAGAGGCAACGTGAGCTGAAAAGTAGTCGGCATGAATTGCCAAAACGGTTTGAACATACATACACCTGGGATTCCAGTGCATATGACCTGCTCGTGTAATTGGACGGCCAAGGCCGAAGGCAATGGCGAAGTCGCTGGCACACGGAGGGCTCTCAACAACAGCGTATGGTGAAGCAATGTCAGTATGGAAATAAGTGTTCGTCCAGGACCACGATGATGAAGAGGCCTGTCTGTTGCTGGGAGATGTTCAGAAATATACTGCCTAGTCATCTCCTGTCCGGGCGTAGACAGCTGGAGATCGTTCATTGGAACTGCGATGCTAACCTATCATCCGGGGCCTCCCGCTCTCTCGTCAGAAGGTAGGAGGGGCGTGCTTACGAAAGCTGCGTGCTCCGCGCTCCGATGCATGTGTTATATTGTGTACAACCTGTGCCATCTACTCCCATTTATTCGACTCAACATTGTTAGTAGGGGGGGTGAAAAAAAGGCAAAAGAATCTTGGATTCGAGCTCAATCGAGGCAAAGTTGGGCGGCATGCGTGGAGTATTGCCTTGTGTTCCTAACGGAAATGGCGGCAAGATGCGGGGGCCGGGGCTGTAGGTACTGTGCGGCGTCAGTAGGGATGACATGGCATATCGAACACACACCCAGTGTACCGGCGCATACGTCGCTCCAGCCCTACCAGGCAAGACATCCGAGACGCTTCATAACGAGGAGGGTGCGAAGAGGCCGTAAAGGAGATAGACCATACGAGGGCCGCAGCCTTGTGAGGAAGGGGCCAAGCGAATAATGTGGCCCATATACCTCTCTTCTCGGCTGACCAACATGCCGTTTAGTTCAATGCAACGTTGACAAGCTGCATGCAGGCGTCTTCCGCGGCTTCGCGATCCAGCAAATAGCAGAGACGACAGTAGACGCTGGAGGAGACGACAAAGTGTAACGCTGTGACTTTTGGGGGCAGTATATGAGCATCTGCACGGTATGCATCATGCACGCGCCCCTCCAGCTGACCATTCGGTCCTGTACGTGCTGCTGGGGAAAGTTCTGGTGGATCAGATGCGTGGGTATTGGGCGAGTTCGATAGCCCGTCGTGGCCGGGCATCGGTGGCCGGAGGAGAATGAGGGACGTCGACATAGCCACTGCGCGTTGTAGAAGGTAGCCTAAGAAGTGTATGATGAGAATTTCGAGATCCGAGATGGTTGTTCTAAGTTTTTGTGGTCACATCTAGCAGAAAACGAACAGGTGCCTATGTGAGTCGGTATGAACGGCCAGAAGGAAGGGGTAGGCTCAACGGCAGGTGTTTTCCTCCTCAATGTGACGCCGTACCAACAGCCATATGAACTTTTGTTTCAGCGTGGGAGTCACTTTGGTAGATGCTATTCGAGGTAGTTAGGTATGCAATCAAACATGCAAGTGAGACTGCCCCGCTTAGACCGAGGAGACAAATAAATGAAAAGTGTGTACTCTTTTGATTCCGGCCCCGGGGCGGGGGGGTGGTGTTCTGTGAGATGCAATGTCCGAGCCGCATTGTTCCGTACGATGTTGGAACTCTCGAGCATGTACGCGTGAAGCGGCGATTACATGAGAAACTGTAAGGATGATACAAACGAAAGAGAGCGAGTGAGGCATCAGGGCCACTCGGTAAGGATATACCAGAATGAAACGGTTCGCCAGAACGACTACAAGTAGACATCCGGTGTGGTCAAGGGAAGGTTGTATCCACCCCCCACTTGCCATGCGGGTGGGAGTACACTATATTACAGCCTGGCCAAGGTATCAGAGGAGCCTAGCGAGGTTTTGTTTCGGTAGGTACCTTCCTACGGACATGTGAACATGGGACAATTGATTATGAGGGAGAGGGTGGTGGTTTGCTGCTGATAAAGTCCAGTTAGCAATGGTCTGTTCCTCCCAGTTGATAGAGGTGCTTATTCAAGGCGGTCACTCTCGTGGCTCCTTTCAATTCACATCTCTCCCAAAGAACCGAGATTGCCGCATTGTGCCCATGTTGAGTGAGGCATGTACCGGGACAACAACCTACCTACCTACTTGCCAACCTACCTATGTAGAGGTGCCTACCTAGGGTAAGCATTCGGCCAGGAACGGCCGAGCGGCCCCTGTAGATACAAGGACCATCCCTTCTACGCCGCAATGTACTCCGTACCAAAGTACCTATCTACACCCAAGGTACCTAAGGCGGTAGTTTATACAGTGATAATTACCTCGACGCGCCTAGCATTTGCTGATTTCGGCTCCCGAACTCCCGGTTCCACCCAAACACATCCTGCAGACAAACATAGTCGAACAATGCATACTCCAATGACTATCGCACTGGTGAAGGTTGTGACTGTCCACCAACCGCACGCACTCGGTTGTCTGGCGCCTGGCCTAGCCAACCACATGCATGACAAAGGGTGACGGAGAAAATACAGGGTCCAATCTCTCTTGAGGCAGAAGCAGGCCACGCAGCAACTTGCTGCAGCGGGGTGGAAGCAACGCAGCGTCGTCGCCTTTCGCAGTGCCTTTGTGACGTTCTTTCGCCCCATCTGTCCTGACCTACCCAGGCAGCCAGGTAGGTGTGCTGTGCTCTCTCCTTCCAACAGTCCCAGCGTCCAATATGTACTATCCCAGGCTGTCCTCGGCCCACTGGTTGTTCAATGAACGTTCCAGGTGCCATGCTCCCCTGCAGAGATGCGTTGAACGAAGCTGCTGCGCGCAGCCTTATGGATATCAATATCACCTACGACTAACCAACTCGACCAGGCACGTTCTATCGCCATAGTGCTCTGTCGCGCCCTCCCCCCGGTAATCCAACGCCTGCAACCCAGATATCTACGTGGTCAATGTTCTTGTGCATACAAAACGGAACCCTCCCAAGCCGCCCCAGTTGGTGATACATGCCATGTACGCGGGATGAGCCCACCGGTCCCCTATATCCCGCACACCATGTGATTCGTCGTGCTTCTTCCTAGCCTCTGTGAATCCGGAAACGTCAAGAGCATCGCCCCGTCACCGTTGCCAATTGTCGCCATGTGCTCCGTCGCTTGTGTCCGACATGACGCCCCTACCCCTGGTTGCTGAAGATTCGGGATGCAACAGGCCGCTGCCGCTGCCCATTGACATGGACATAGTAATCGGCGGGAGAGGAGCGGAACCCGCCCCCATGGGATTATGCATCGGCGCTCCCATACTGCGGCTGACCGACCCCGTGCCATCGTACGCATCGACACGAAGGTCGCAGGTGCCGAGCTCGAAGCGTTTGGAGCATCCGTCCTCCATGTGTCTGGAATCAAAGTCATTACGAGGTTTCATGGGGAGCCGGCATCGCCGCGCGCTGTCTCAACTTACCTGCGAAGGGTGTCCTTGCGAGCAAAGAGTCGCCCACAAAAGTCGCACCTGTGGTTCTTCTCCTTCATGTGGACGCTCTGGTTGTGTCTCTGTAGGTCTGTTTTTCGCACAAACCGCTTGTTGCAGTCGGCTACGGAACAGGGGAAAGGGTACTCCCGCCTCTCATCATGTGTATCCAAATGTGCCTTGTAGTTGTAGCTGCGGCTAAAGAGCTTCTTACACCCTTCGACTCGACATTGGTACTGGGCATCCGCAAAGGACGTCATTTTGCGCGGCGCCCGCCTTGGGCGGCTGTGCTTCACATCCTCTGCCCGCTTTGCCTCTTGGCTCGGAGGAGCCGGTTCGCCTGCCAGTGTATTCTGGTAGTATTGTTCGGCACCATATTCAACCTTGGACCAGCCTGGAGACTGGGTATCCGACAGGTAATGATGGTGGGAACTCCCGTACGGGCCTGGATCTGCCGTGTACGGCGTGTGCATTGACCTTGGAGAGGCGTAGTTCGAGGTGTCGATCCCGGAACCGTAGTCGTTGACGTTTTCCATCTTGATCCGTGGGCCCAGCGAACTCGACGCATGTCCACCCTGAGTGTAGGGGATGGAGCTCCTTGAGGATAACGGTCCAGGCGAGCGCCCGGGCGAGTCTGGGAGAGGATGCCCGTGATGACCTGGGCCGGATGGCTGAGAATGCGACCGGAACGCTTCTGATTCGTAAGAAGCTGGCATCGGAGGTTCATAGTCGGTAAACTGGTCGTACTCTGACAAGACGTTCGGGATAGAAAAGGACGAGGATGATGGCGCCATGGCGTTGGACGGGGTCCAGTCGGCTGTCGTTCGGAGATCCAAAGGCGGTAAAGAAATGTCGGCATCGGCAGCCAGATCTACAGAGCACAGCTGGCCGTTGGTGTACAAGGAGGCGATTTTGTACTGCTGAGCCGCCAGGTCCGGAGAAGGGTAGTCCGACGAGGAGCGCTCCGATGGGCAACAGGTATGAGCTGGAGATGCCGGTGACCGTGTTAGAGATGGTGGTGTGAGGTCCATGGCTGGTTTGGCCATGGCCGCTTCCCGCTCCTTTATCGATTTGCCCCAGGCTGTGTTGGACGCCAGGGTTCGATATATATACAGGCAGATCGTTGGAGCAAGACGCAATGAGGAGCTGCGAGGCCAGGGGGGGTGGAGGGGGTTGTTAAGGATGTCTAGTTGGGACGCAAACGAGTTTGTGAGCGAGAGGAGTGTGTGGATAAGTCCAGATCGGGAGGAGTGCGTGTCTGATTGGCAACCTTGTCCAAGAAGGCTGAAGGGCAGAAGGTAAGATGAGGAAGGAGGCGGTTATAAGAGAAGATGTACACGTCTAGGTAGGGGCCAACTCAAGGCAGCAAGCCAAGAGGCCGCAAGGGTTTTGTTGGAAAGAGGCGTGTATTAACCAACGGGACGCACGGGTGCGCCTAGAACAAGACGAGCAGTGTAGGGCAGGACAGGGCAGAGCAGGACTAAGTTAAAGTAGCTCAATCCAAGTGATCATCCAGAAGATGGTACCGTGGGTGGACAAGACCAACAGGTCCAAGGGCCCTCGATCGTCGCGAGCAGGGTTGGTTCGGTTGTCTGAACAGGCAAGAAGACGCAAGAGAGCAAGGCAGATTGAGCTATTGTTCTGCATCACCCGAGGCAGATTCCGGCACGTTTATATGGGGTTTTTTCTTCTCTTCCTATTTCACCGTCTCAGGCTCTCGTCCCTCTCCCGGTCAGATACGGACGCAGAACCACGCGGTTGCAAGGGGTAATGTGGACAGACAGCAAGAGGAATTGGTGCATGTACGAATATAGCACAAGCTAAAGGAAGGGAAGCTGCAAGGTCGGTTGGGTGCCAGGCAAGTTATAACCGGCATCAGCAGACGAAGCAACACTGAGGATGAGGAGAAGCAGCCCATGTACTCCTGCCAGCAAGATGGAAAGGGTAACTCGAGGCAGAGTGAGACGCGGACGGAGATGCCAAAAACAAGCAGAGTCCATTGATAGAAACTAGCAAACAGGACAAACGGGGGGGCGGGGCGGGCAGCAGCGAGACAGCCGGACCAGGTAGAAGATGGTTGGCCGAGTTGATGGTTGATGAATGGTTTGATCGGTCCGCAAAGGATTTGACCAGACCTAGGTACATGGCCCTCCGCCAGGGAAGGGTGTCATTGGGGGCGGCGGCATACGTGGAGTAGATACTGGGAGGAGGGGTGGGAATACGGGGGGGGGGGGATGATGTGAGTGAAGTACCATGGGGCATGGGCAAGGAGATGGAAAGTGATATTTTTGTGACCATGACGGCCGCAGACATTCCGGGCATGAACAATACACCCCGGAGGAAGGCACAGGCAAAGAGGAGACGGCGAGAAAGAAGGAGAAGAAACCCACGAATCACTCGCCTCGGGGTTTCTTTCAAGCAGGCAGAAGTGCAGTATGGGAGCAAGAGTTGGAGTCGAGCGTCAATGACAACGGGCGGCGTCTTCTCTCCAACAATTCCTCCCCTTGTCGTCCCGTTTGCGATACGGGCGTGCGATGGGTCGAACCATGGCAGAAGGTGAGAGCTGAGAGGGAGGGAGCAGAAACCGAATCGGACAGGAAGAGGATGGAAAAAAGGCCGCCTCGAGGGCGGTGGTACGATTAATGCCTGCACCAACGCAGGCGATGCCCATTCTCCATCCATTCCTGAGCGATGAGTGGTCAGTCCAGCAACTTGGGAACGAGAGACTAGAGGGCCTTGCCTAGAGACTAGACCAGGATGCGACCCTTGAGTCTTGACCGGTCACCGGCATCATCTACGCCAGGGATCTGGGGAGGAAGAGATGGCATAAGGGAAAATACCTAGGTAACTAAGGGCCGGCGAGGGGATAGGTTTGGCGCGTGTTCACTGTTCATAGTACCCACTTACCTAGGTAGGTACAAATACGTAGAAGTTAGGTAGTTACTACTGCCATGAAAGAGGGTGGGCGGGCGGCAGCAACTTTTTGCTGACGCGGGGGGGGTGGTCATGGTTGTTCATCGTTCTCTTGAAGGAAAAACACCCAGTGTCTGTCATCTTGCCATGCGTTTTGGTTGAGTCCCCTCTTGGTGGAGGCCCGACCCCCTGGTCCAAACAAAGACATGCTGTCGGAACCAGAAATGAGGTGCTGGGTCCGTATCCGTAGCCGTAGGTACCAGATTTCAGTCTTGAAGGAACCGTTGGTTCAGGATGATGAGAGAAAAAGAGAGGGGGGAAAGGTCAATATTGTCCCTCAGTTGCTGTTGGTGGTTGGAAGTTGGAACAACAGGAACCAACCGTTTAATTAAAGACTCGCCGGGGAGACTAACCGGAACCGGACGGGAGCGTGTGCTTTACTACCTACGAAGTACCAACCTGCCTATAAAAGTCAAGAACCTATCGATCGATTGAGCCACATCGGTTGTGGTGGGGACGGAACGGTGTAAGTATGTACTTAGGTACTGACCTAGGTACTTACCCAGGTAGGTACAGTACCATACCTACCTACCTAGGTACCTACCGAGGTTACGTACGTTGGGCACGTGCCCCACCATGATGCCTATCCAGGTACCACTGGGGAACTGAGGGAGGCCGCTGACGGTGCAGGTACCGTCTGCCAGAGGAAGAGAAGGAAACTCGATTCATACTCGTGCAGTACAGAAGACAGTCTTGGGTTGCTCCGTCCGCAGACAGGAAACAAGTCACCAAAGCATTGCAAATGCATTGTGCGAGTGACGGATCGAGATCTAGTTTAAGGACGTCAGGCACATACATGATGGTTTGATTGAAGGCCGGTGCCTGTTATTGACCTACATCATAAACTATTCGAACCTACAGGTACTCCGTACATAGGTGGGTGGGCTTCCGTCCGTCACGTTGCCAAAGTGGGGAAGCCGCCAATCCCAATCATGGAATCCTGCCTCGAACCTGTAGCGTACGTAGCCGTGGCGCCTACCGACACTGGAAGAACTGAGCATCGCATCGCATCAACGCAGCAAGGCTAGGTATCCGTTCCTCAAGGCGTTGTGGGCAGCCCGATGACACCCGACAGCGTTCAAGCTGCCCGCCCTGCTGAATGATGCGTTGGGGGAAAAAAGTGCCTACATACCTGGGTCAAAGGCAAGGTACTTCGTATACATACGTATATGCAGACAGACACATGACAACATATCTGTATGTACCTACCGGGGGGGGGGGGGGGCTCTATACCTACCTTACAGTATCTGTAAATACAAATACATACCTATACTACCTGTAGTTTGCTGCCCTAGCTGCGACGCTGCGGGTACGTTGGCGCTGCCGATTCGTTGCTCCGACCTTTCCATTGGCGGCCATCCGCGCCCGCGCCCGCGCCCGTTTTGGTGGCGTCAGCATTGGGTGTGGGATGAACTGCTGCCAATGGATGGCGCGCGTTGCAATGCCCTTTTTTCCGTCAAGCAAATCATCATCCGAGAGCCAGGACAACCGCCAAAAGTCCCCAACCGCAATCGACCTTGGCCGTCAGCAACATGTGCACAACGCGTTTCGACGTCTTCGAAAGGGATATGTACAAGACAAGTAGTGCAGTGCAATGCGGTGCGCATTATCGGTGATTCCAAAAATGTGGGGTCTCGTCGTTGAAATGGCACGCCGTTGGAACGACGAGCCAACGACCCAAGAAGCATTGCGTCATCCGGATGACTTCGATTTCTTAGGATCCTGCACCGAGACTGCGGGATTGGTCGAGAATGCTACGTGCCTGGTGCTGCGTGCGAGCACGGATTCTTCAAGAATGGCTATACAGGAACACTCGTCCATTGGCGACAAACTAAGGTACATTATCAAGGCAGTTGGTTCCTCGTGAGGTCGCCAGGTACACCGCAATATAGATACAGTTTAAAAACCACAGTATAAGTATCATGCCCAATACTCAACACAATAACAAAGCTTGGTTTCTATATTGATAGAAAAACAATACCACATTGGCGACGAACGGCCAGACTTACGACCCCTGCTAACTTGGGGTAGGTATCGAGCGAAGGAAAAGGCCTAGCATAATTAGTCCATGTATGTACATACATGCAGTGCCTTATTACCTAGGTAGATATAGAAGTACGTACTCCTCTGTTCTTTTCCCCGGTCCTAATACAATCAATGGGTGGCCGTCCTTCGCAGTTAGACCTCTCTCATCTCATTTCTAGATTCCTGCAAGGTACTTTTTGGTGGGGTCCTTTGGAGTTCGTCAAAACGATGCAGACTAAACACCAACTGTGTTTCTCACACCCATCCACAGAGGTACGATGTACTACGTACATATTCGTACAGCCTTCCAGATGTTAATTAGGACATGTAAGTTTCTCCTTTGGCAAGCTCCCGTATCCAAGGGACCCCTCGTTCGCTGGCAAACTAATGGCCAGGTATCTCAAAAGGCCCCCCCCAACCCAGCATCCAGCTCCTCGGTCGAAAGACGGAGAGATGAAGCGAAATGAGCAGAATATCCAAAAGATGTCGCAAAACCGATGCGCCGTCCGCCAACAACTAGGCAGACAACATTTGATGGCTGCATTCAGCTTTTCAGTCTCCCAACGTCGGTCTCACCACTTTTTTACTCCTTCCCTTCTCTCTCCACCACAAGAGGAAAACAGAGAGCAACGGTCTTCAACTCGACAGATACTCTTCCAACCAACAACGGTCTCTTTTTTGGTTTTTTTGCGCTGGCGTCCCTGATGAACCTCGAAGAACCTGGCCTGTCGGCATTTCAGATTCACCTAAAGGCAAACATCGACAGTCCTTATTCCAATGATCCTTGGCCTCATGCTCACGACGCCGTTCTCGCTGGAATTCAGGCATCATTAGTCACCTTTGGACCCCAAATGCAAAATGCAAAAGCGACGGAGGGAGAACGACCCACCAAACCGGCCCCCTTTAACCCGTAACCCCTACAATTATCCTGGACTCTCTGTTTCTTTTGTTTGTCCGTCTAGACTGAACCCCCCAATCGTAGACCTTGTCGCGGTCTACATGTGACTGCTCCAACCTCTTGTTGGCACTGGTCGTGGGGCGAAGGTACTAAAGGACCAGAGTTGACACATCGGCGAAGTCGTTTATTGTGACCATGCTCGCGTCTGGTTGCAGGCATCCTTCTTTTCTGGTTCGCAACATGGTATTCGACACAACGGGGCATGCTGCGACTAGGTTCTCTTCCAACCCAGGAAATGTCCCGAGGGATTATTTTCGTCTTTTCCCGCCACCTAGTGGGCATACAGACGGATGAAGACTCCGGGCGACGAACGAGTCTAGAGATGGCTACTATCAAGGGCGTGGAGACGGTTGATGCCAATTAAAACTGGCCTTACGGAGCCCTGCGAACTTCTGCTCACACTCAAGTTACCTCGGACGGCACACTACTGCGAGTTAGGCACAAAAATGCATGGATGCCCCTGCATTCGGTTTGGCGCTTGAGAATCCGGAGCAAGGGTGCCCTGAAGCGAGAGTGTGGCCGGGCGTACGGAGCAGGAGCATACCATGGTGGGTGCTCTGAATGGAACTTTGGTCAATGGGCAGCTTGGCTATTTCGCTTGGTTGGATTTCTCAGTATCCGTATCCTGAGAAGTACACGTTTATCGAGCACGCCCCTCCGAACATGGATGGTATATCTGATTAAGTGCTGACTGTGACTCGCTCCAAAGTGGGTGCGCTCAATGGCGGAACCCAGCTACACCCAAGACATGTAGTCATCCTTGCCCACGTCAGTTGCTCCCGGCGTACCAGCGAGCGGATAGATATCCGCATAGACCCTATCAAGCTCAGCTGTATGCCGTTGAGTCATCGGCCATCCATCGCGGGCGGCGACTGTTGATCCAGAACTACCAGTGACAGTCATGGACGGTGTGCCTTGGTTTCCGGCCACCCTTTCTCTACTTTGGCATTGTGGCATCACTCGACGCACTGAAAGTGGATGACGCTGCAAACAATTAGCTGTTGGATCGTCCACCTGGGCGGCAACGCCTTGCAAGCCCAACGCCGTGTCAAACCGTGCTCTCTGGAGAGAACTTGAACGATGAATGAGAGGCAACGAATCCAGAACGAAGATGGCCTTATGGGCCGATATCAATTGCTTGGCGGCTCTCGCGCTAACGGGCCTGCTCTTGCTCGTGGCGAGGTCTCGTTGACCATCTGAACCAAATGCGACTACCGCCTCCAAGGGCCTCACGAGAGGCGTCAGGTTCCGGATGCTCGTCGCTTGTATACGTAGTAAGTGCCCTAGCGCCCAAATCATTCTCCAAGGTCCGCTCGACGCCGGCCGCCACCCCCGAGGCCCTTTTTACGACCCGAATGGATTTCCATCCCGGAAGATCTTCTTACACCGGATGGACCCCCGTAGCCTTGCAAAGACAACCGAGCCAAACCTCGTAGCAGACCACGGGGCGTTAGTAGATGTACGAAGTACAGCAAGGCATACTGCATGGGTGACTGCATTAGTCGTGAGCTCTCACTGTGACGGCCTTACCAAGTCGGAAACCCGTATCCCCATGGACGGTAACGAGCGAGGCAGATGCCTGCCAACCCTTGCCTGTTCTTTTCTTTCGTGGTCGCTGCCACAGTACTGGTTATACGCCGCTTGGCTGCAGTGCCTCGGAGGGTTCTCCTAGCTCAGGGATCATGGCTTCCGAGCCTGCCCTTCGCTGTTTAGCCACTGTGGGGAGCTGGTTCCTGGTTCTCGTGAGCCCTATGCTGTGCCGGGCGGGTAATCAACCATGAGGGAGTCTCCGTCTTGTCGATATATTGGCTGGCCGTCGTGCGTAAGACGGGCATAGCGGATCTCCAAGCCACCGGCTCCTGGGTCATGAGAGATGCGCTCGACAAGATCCAAGATCCAGGACAGGCAATTGACGGCATCGCTGCTCAACGTGCGCGAACACGTCAGCTAGAGGCCACGACCGATCAGATGAACGGGACTATTTACAGAAGGCGTTGGCTAAACTCGTGTCGTTGCGCCGCCCTACGGGCCCGACGGCGCCCATTGCATGCAGCAATGGCGCGAAAGGGATTGTCGTATGCAAGTCTATATAAGCCTTGCATGCGAAAGTCACACACCAAGAACCGGATTTATTTGCAAGATGAGCGGCAAGCAGCAGAAGAAGATGTTTGGTCATGCCGAGAGTTGACGCAAGTTGCTTCTCGACATGCTTCATTAAGTCGGTGAGAATCAATATGCTGGTCTCGGTGAGGAGGCCCGGGCTACCGGGATTATATAAGCGGGCATCGCATCACGTGATAACGCGACGTTTTGGCACCATTGGAAACTGGGCTGCTTTGGAGCTGCCTCAGTACTGGGTGGGTAGGGTAGGTAGGTACCTGAACTCACGTCACTGTCCGGTATAACTTTTCGGCACCACGGCGCAACACGGCATGCCTTGTTCGCTTTCATGCCCACACCACACCGCGAATCTCGCCATTATCGTCACCAGCTGGCGAATCTGCCATAGCTCATAGTTCGCGTTCCTTCTTATGAGATTTGCCGTCGGAGCCGGAGCCTGTGACCACGATTGCTTTATTCTCTCGGCCCGCCTTCCGGCACGCTTTCCCTCATACCATCAACATAACAACTTCGCCCAATCCTTTCAATCCCAACAACCCGCCATCTTCCCGTCCTTACCGCTTCGGCCCAGAAGAAGACTCCCTGATTAGCGACGACAGTGTCGCTCCTACCCCGAGTCGCCACCCCGGTCATTGTATTTAATGCTCGCCTGATTGGTTGATCGACTGGCCGTGGCCGCCTCCCTTTTTCAAGATGAAGTTCTTCATCGAGTGAGCAATGGACTCTGCGCCTTTCACTACGCTCCCTATATGCCGGCTAACCGAGAGGTTATAGTGAGCTGCCCGTTCTTTTCCCATACCCTAGGATCTACCCGGAACAATATGCGTGAGTACAGCTCGGTTAGACACTGAGACCTAGCATAACGCTGACGGCCTCATGCGTGATCAGGTACATGTGCGATCTCAAAAGTGAGTCGGGGTTCTTTTACTCCATTCACTATGGGTCGCACCCGAAGCTGACAGCAGGAATTGATGTTCAGAAACCCTGGATGCAGGCGGGCACTGCGTTCTGGAGATGCCTTCAGGGACGGGAAAGACGGTCTCGCTGCTCTCGCTCATTGTTGCATACCAACAGCACAACCCCGAGCACCGGAAGCTTATATACTGCTCTCGTACGTTACCAGATCGCCTGCGTACCGCGTGCGACTCACCATCCTGGCCCAGCCCTGACAGTTAATAGGTACCATGTCCGAGATCGAAAAGGCCCTGGCTGAGCTGAAAGCTCTTATGAAGTACCGAGCGGAGGAGCTCGGCGAAGAAGAGGAGTTCCGCGGCCTCGGACTGACGAGCCGGAAGAACCTATGTTTGCACCCTTCCGTCAAGCAGGAGAAGAGTGGCGCCATCGTCGACGCTCGTTGTCGGAGTCTCACGGCTGGGTTCGTCAAAGAAAAGAAGGACCGTGGAGAGAGCGTCGATGTCTGCGTATACCATGATGTGCGTGAAGTCTGGCACCGCCGTTCAGTCCCCATGCATTGCTAATGGATCACAGAACCTGGACCTGCTTGAGCCACACAACTTGATCCCCAACGGGGTCTGGACATTCGACGGCCTCTTGCGATATGGAGAGCAGCACAAACAGTGCCCTTACTTCACTGCACGGCGCATGGTAACGTCTCCCCCAAACGTACGGCCACGGCCGAGCCCATGTCGTTAACAAGCTGGAAGATGCAATTCTGTAACGTCATCATCTACTCCTATCATTACCTTCTCGACCCCAAGATCGCCGAAAGGGTGTCCAGAGAGCTGTCGAAAGATTGTATTGTGGTGTTTGACGAGGCTCACAACATCGACAATGTCTGCATCGAGTCTCTCAGCACGGACATTACGGAGGACTCTCTCCGAAAAGCCACAAGAGGCGCTCAGAATCTGGAACGGAGGATTGCGGAGATGAGGGAGACGGACCAAGAGCAGCTGCAGAACGAATACCAGAAGCTGGTTGAGGGCCTCCGCGGTGCTGATGAGGCACGGCAGGAAGACGCTTTCATGGCGAATCCAGGTAGGGTCGTTCGGCTAGAGTCCACTTGTTGGGCAACGGTTAGCTAACACGCCCAAAGCACTGCCTGACGACTTGCTTCAGGAGGCGGTCCCGGGCAATATCAGGAGAGCCGAGCACTTTGTATCGTTCTTGAAGAGATTCATCGAGTATCTCAAGGTGGGTTGGCTTCCCTATATTGAGAAGGCGACGAAGGTTCGCATGCTGATCATCCGGCAGACCCGCATGAAGGTTAGACACACTATATCGGAGACGCCGCCGTCTTTCCTCGCTCATCTTAAGGAATACACCTTCATCGAGAAGAAGCCCCTCAGATTTTGCGCCGAGAGGTTGACGTCACTTGTGCGGACTCTTGAGCTTACCAACATCGAGGATTACCAGCCCCTCCAAGAAGTCGCCACCTTCGCGACTCTTGTCGCAACATACGAGAAAGGCTTCCTCCTGATCCTTGAACCCTTCGAATCGGAGACGGCAGAAGTGCCTAACCCAGTACTGCATTTCACATGCCTTGACGCCGCTATCGCGATCAAACCTGTCTTTGACAGGTTCAGCTCCGTCATCATCACGTCGGGAACCATGTCTCCGCTTGAAATGTACCCCAAGATGCTGGGATTCTCGACTGTCGTGCAGGAATCATACAGTATGACTCTCGCAAGGAGATCTTTCTTGCCAATGATCGTCACCCGTGGGAGTGACCAGTCTTCCATCTCCACCAGTTTCCAGGTCAGAAATGAGCCTAGTGTCGTCCGGAACTACGGCACCCTCCTCACCGAGTTCGCCAAAATCACGCCCGACGGCATGGTCGTGTTCTTCCCGTCGTATCTGTACATGGAGTCCATCATTAGCATGTGGCAGGGGATGAACATTCTTGAAGAGGTCTGGAAGTACAAGCTCATTCTCGTCGAGACGCCGGACGCGCAGGAGACGTCGCTTGCGCTGGAAACCTATCGGACGGCCTGCTGCAATGGCCGCGGCGCCGTTCTGCTCTGCGTCGCTCGAGGCAAGGTCTCGGAGGGCATCGATTTCGACCACCAGTATGGCAGAACCGTGCTCTGCATAGGCGTGCCATTCCAGTACACCGAGTCTCGAATCCTCAAGGCAAGGCTCGAGTTTCTCCGCGAGACATACCGCATCCGCGAAAACGACTTCCTGTCTTTTGACGCTATGCGCCATGCAGCGCAGTGCTTGGGTCGTGTTCTGAGAGGCAAGGACGACTACGGTATTATGGTCCTCGCGGACCGCCGGTTCCAGAAGAAGCGCGGGCAGCTGCCCAAGTGGATCAACCAGGGCCTGCTCGATGCCGACACGAACGTAAGCACCGACATGGCCGTCAGCAGTGCGCGACGCTTCCTCAAGCAGATGGCGCAGCCGTTCCGGGCAAAGGATCAGGAGGGTGTGAGCACCTGGAGCTACGAAGACCTAATGAAGCACAAGGAGAAGATGGACTTGGAACGCATCCAGGAGCTGGAGGAGGCTGGTGCTGGTGGCGATGGGTACAGGGCCGACGGCGGAGACGAGTATGGCATGGACGACGATCTTGACGAGGACCTGATGGAGATTGACGACGGCTTCCGACACCCCCCCCCCCCCCCCCCCCCCCCCCCCCACCCCCCCCCCCCCACCAGCCCATTCGGAATTGACGGGTGATAAGGGAGAAGTCGGTGGCAGTCTTCGCCTACGGTCTAAGCATTTATATTAGGGCCCTTAGCTGAAGGGTAAGCGAACAAAACCGCTGACGCAGACCTCACCAAATCTTCCACTTGAATGACTGCACGTGCAGCGACAATTTCGCTACCCATCTAAAACCACCATGATCTAGGCGCCGCGAGGTCTATCTATGGTACAGACGTAACCCGTCGTCGTGGCTGCTGGATGCTCACCCCAAACCAACACTCTTAGCCGCCTTCTGGGCCCTCATAGCAGGAATGGTGTTTCCCCTGCCTGGTTTCCTTCCGACCTCCATGCACAGCATGCGGATAAAATCCTGGCTCGTCCAGTAACAGGTGTGCGCGCTCAACATGTTGAGGTACTGGATCTCCAGAGGGCCACCGCCAAACCTTAGGTAATAATCGATTTGTCCGTTATCATTGAGTAGATACGCCTTTCTTTCCGCTATCTCTTCCCGTGTGAAGTCGTGGACCTCCAGTTCGAGCTGCGAGGGCAAGCGCACGAACGATGGTTTTGGCGCCGCGGCGGTGGCCGCTATGGGTGGGGCGGGTGTTGTGCCCGGCACCAGGCTTTTCACCGCATTGCCAACGTACTTGAAGATGGAGTTGGCAGTTGATGGCACATGTGCTGTCCTCAGACTCTTGGCATATACTGGGTCTATGGTGCCGTTCAGTAGGTATGCGATTGGGTCCTCCTTCGCCAGCACATTGTATATGTTGTCCACGGCAATGCAGCCATACCGACCGGCCTCACCCGTCACTTCCGGTGCGTTGATGTCGGCGGGATCCGCCCCAGGCTTCACCCTCCCGCGACGAGGCTGAAGCATACCCCTCTCGAGAAGTAGGAAAAATCCGGCGGGGCTCCCTACGAGAAACAGGTTGGTTGTGTCGAAATCGAAGAAGTCCGACTGGGGCATTCCGGTCGACAAATCCAGTCTTGGAACACGCGTGGGTTGCCGCGAGAGAATCTCGATAGCCATGGCGCTGCCGAGAGAGTGCCCGATCACATGGGTTCGCCCTCTCTCTGCAAACCCAGGATTGTTTCGGCACCAGAGTCGATATACCCGATTGGCTTCTGTGACCAAGGCCTTGATCATTTTCCCCTTATGGTGAGACAAGTAGAACGGGATATCGAACATGACATCCGATATCATACTTCGTACCGCGGGGATACTGCCGGGCTCGATGTCTTTGAGGCTGAAGCCGTCCGGCACGTGTGTTGCCTTGTCTTCCTCGGTCATCGGGCCACCGTCTTCGAACGACAGAGTGTGGCGCCAGTTGATCGGGAGTACCATGATGCCATTCTGGTCTTCCCTCAAGAACCCCTTAACTGCTGGGTTGACCAGTTCCAGGTTGACCTCGCGGCGGAAAGCGTTGACGGCGTGAGTGAAGTGGAAGCTTTCGACCCGCTCAGCAAACTTCTGCCCAATGCCGTGGACGACGAGAACGAGGTCCGTGACCTGGCCACGCTCTTTCTGCGCCTGACAGGCCGCGCAGGCGTCTTGTCCAACAGCCTCGGGCGAGTTGCTAGCGGAGGACGCCGGCTGATTGGCAGCATCTCGGCTGGCCTTCTTGTCGTGGACCCGCTCCCAGGCTTGCCGGTCGAAACCACGCACGATCGGGATGCCTACGGTCATGCCTTTCATGATCTTCGCGACAGGCCGTCTGCCGTAGTAAGCCGAAGGCTTCAGGCTGGGCTTCAAGAGGAAGGCTTTGGAGGCGTCCTTGTAGATAACATGGTAGGTCGCATAGCTCCGTTGCTGCTGGGCGGCCGTTCCGGCCTTCGAGTTCGGATCTATAGCGCCCTCGGCGGCAGCCTCTCCACGGAAGCAGCTTGCGGCACAGAACGGATCTGTTGATATGCGCGTTTCCGAAACTATTCGCTTGTCCCCGTCGCCGAGGAACTCCACGTCTTCCGGCCACAGCCGATGCGACACTTTCTCCTCACCAAGAGGGCCAACTTCAACAGCGCAACGCAGCTCGTCGTTCCAAGTTTCGGTATGGGGCTTGAGCTCTCGATAGCCAGCCTCCAGCTGGTTGGCCACGGCCGGGGGTATGGGCAGCATCGTGTCTCTGCACGCCTGTCAGGACTATCACGATACATTGCAGGGGGCGCACGACGAACCTATAAAACCAGGTGGCCCGGAGGACCACGGCGATATCGTTCACGGGGGACCAATAAATGGGTTTCATCTGCAAGGCGGGAACAGACACCAGGTGTAGGCGAGAGACACCAACGACGACGTCGATCGCCTCCCTCCGGTAGCTTTCATCACTGACAAGCTTGGCTTGAGTGACATTTGAACTTTTTCTTGGCGACTCTGATGAGGCGTTCGGCGGTTGCGCTTCCCGCCTTTGTGCGCCGTTCGGGTTGGAAGGCTCTAGAGGAGGGAACGAAGTCGCAAAGTTGTCCTGAGGTCTCTGCCGAATTCCGGCTCGAACGAATGGCTTCCCAGAGATTCCATCATCTACCGGATGCTGTCGAAACGAGCTTCCGAGGCCCGGGGTTGAGGGCTGCGAGGCTTGCTCACTTGCCCGAGATTCAGACCTCGCCCTTGACTTGGCCTCATCCCCAGTGTTTCCGGCCTCCTTGGCGAGCCTCTGCAGCTCACTCGCCGCTTCTCGACGGGGACTGAAAGAGCCAATGATTCCCATTTGTCGTGACCGAGCCGAGTCCGCACGAGGCCGCGAGGATGAAGTGTCCCCAGGCTGGGACCGGGATTCAGCGGAGGATGTTAACCGTCTCAGCTCCATCATCACGTCTTGCACGACACTCTCCTGGCCTAGCGAATGATGATACTTCCTGGCCAGCGCACAAAAGGTGTTCTGCAGTTCGGTGGACACATCTATGAACACTTCCGGGCAGCAGACGGAAATCGGAGTATCCGGGAGCATGTCGGAAGCCTCGCCTGCCGAGGACGACGCCTGAATGGTGCCGCCGTGTTTATGGAGGTGCTTTACAGCCAAGTGGCGCACCAGAAGAGCCAGCCTGGCTGCGTTCACTTTCTCCATGGCTGGGCTGGGTTTCCGATCCCGTACCAGCTGCTCGTGGGCTTGGATATTATCGTCAGATAGGAAACTCAGCCAAGCCTTTTCGAGAGCGTTGTTGTCGCCCAGCGAAAAGGGTCGGATCTGGCCACGTGCGGTTCGCGCGTCTGAGGCACCGGCAATGGTCCCTGGGGACAGAGGATCATCTATGGGTATGACTGAAGAGTAGA
The DNA here is from genome assembly GCA_030867305.1 of Colletotrichum zoysiae. Lineage (NCBI taxonomy): Eukaryota > Fungi > Ascomycota > Sordariomycetes > Glomerellales > Glomerellaceae > Colletotrichum > Colletotrichum zoysiae. Next base: position 55,355 of record MU842833.1, read on the forward strand.
AGTACTGCGCGGTAACGGGAGGGATGCCGTCATAAGCGCCTGCGGACAAGGGTTGCGGCACGGGCGCAAGGCGACACTTCGGGCCGTACGTGTGGGTTTGCGGCGAAGAGGACATGTTGAGAAGCTGGTCTTGCTCGCGAGCTTGCTGCTGAAGCTTCGATGGTCAAGATACGAGGTTAGATATACCGGTGGTTGCGGGAGGCCGTCGGTATGGCCGGGATGTCGGGGTTTAGTGACGAGGAAGGACCTAGTGCCCTATTCGCAAAACGACATCAACGATTACGGGCGGCTGTAGGTGAGCCTTTGGAGTTTCGTGAGCTTTGGCATGGTTCAGGTTAGCAGGGCTGGAGGGTTTGTGTCGCCGGGGCCGGCAGCGGACGGAGATGCGTATCGTCGAGGAGGCGAACTTCGGCTGCGCAAGCAATGTCATATCAGCCTCGATCCGAGATGCAAACGGTGGGCAGTCAAGTTACCGGTAACAAAACTCGGGCCGGGTGGGATGGGGAAATGTTCCTTGCAGGCTGGTGACAGCCAATCCACTGAGCTTTTGAGTCGCGACGACCCGGAACAACACGTAGGTTTTTCGAGCTACCTAGTTTCTGAGTGTGTGGCGAGAAGGCCGAGTCGGGGCCAAGAGCGAAAGCCTGGCCGTTAGTTCAGGTACCGGAGACGATGGTGGGCAACCTCCTGGCGTATTCATCAATCGGGCAAGAAATATGAGGAGCAAGCGAAGAGGAGCGTGCAAGGAGGCGGCAGCCTTAGTAAGGCAGAAGAAAGGGCATGTGCTTCACCAGGACGTTGTGTTTATGTCCAGGCGCTCAATGACGTACGTACCTCTTTGGCTCTCTCTGGGAGGGTGGTCAGTGCTTCCAGCTTGCACGAGCCACACGAGCCACATGAGCTGGCCGAAGCGTCCTGGCCCCCGCAGTGGGGAGGGGTTCTCCACCGCCTCAACGTCTGTGCGACCGCTGCTCTGCTGCATCAGTTACATAGTAACTACCTACCTCCCTACTTACATACCTAGTAGGTACCTACCTTGGCTTCATAGTCGATCGGGTTGGGGAATTCTGGGGGTGGCGTCACGATGGGCTGTGGATGCTTCCACCCAGAGCGGTCCCCCCCCCCCCCCCCTTTTTTTTTTTTTTAACCCAAAACACAACCGCCTTCATCCCTGGCGAAACTTGGCGCACGACAATCTGCGGCTGGGTCTGTCTGATCATCGTGCTCATCCTTTCTTTGACGCCGTCGTGCTGGGCCTGCTTCCAACCGCAAGGGTCCGTGGGTGCGCCCCCCCCCTCTTTTTCTTTTCTATTACAGCTTCATTCACTCCAAACACTGCAGGACGAGCTTGACTCTTATACAAGAAAATGGAAATGATACAAGAGGGGGCCGCCGCACACCCTATCGGCCTCACTTGGCTTCTAGCAGCTTACAGGCTTTCAGCAAGCGGAAAAGGTGAGGCAGCGAGGGAGATACGCCCAGCATTGACATGTTTGCCGCCAACCAGTTTCTCGTTTGGATCGAAGGACGGTTTCTGACGCGAGTCGTACAAGGCCTCCAGGTCTACACCACTAGACCACGGGGGCATGCTGGTGGGAACAAGAAGAAACTTGGACCTGGGCGGGCACGCACGCAAGCCAGTGAAGACTAAAGTGTCAAGTAAAGAAGTGAGGGGCCTGCCATCGGAGAATATCAGAAGCCGAGAGCCATAGGACTGGATCCCCCGCCCCCCTGCACGGTCTTCCTTGCCTCCCTAGGTACCATGAGGACGATCGTTTGACGACCGAAACAGTGTCCGGCGGACGCTCCAGGAGAACTTACGTGCCGTCTTGCCCCGTCTCAGCCCCATTTCGTTCTTCAGGCCGCTCATTCTCAGTGCGTCGTCACAGGCTCGTCACAGGCATGGGGTTGGCATTTCGTGCAATCACGCATGGAATCCGGGGCTCCGGGGATTGTGATGAGATAACTGAAGGCAACGACGCCGTGGGACGTCAAGCTAACGATAAGGAGTTTGGATGGGAGCAGCATCAGGAATGAGTCTCTCAACCGAAGGGGACAGTGGACGTGAAAGTGTATCGGCCACCCAACACTCACACCCATGCAGCAGCAGTTGATCAAGGCTTGTCTCATCCTACCACGATAGCGTCGAATGGGCAAAGGGCGACGATTGCTTAGACTGCTTGGTGGATGGCGGAACAATAGGTACTCCATCCAGACGCAAGATGTCGATGGCTGTTATCCGTACTGAAACCGAACCAGTCGTTGACCGTTGTGTCACACAGAGAGCGTCGACGATGGCGGGTTGCGGTGAGGAGGAAGCAGACAAAAACGCATGGAGCAGATGCAGAAGCGGATACCTACTGAGTCTCTTACTGCCACTCGGCATGTTTCAAGAAGGACAGACAGGCAAGGATGGCGTGAACTGGAAGGGTGCCGTCAGGTCAGGCAGGACACGCACCTCGCAACCCCGCTTGGGCCGTGCACGCCATCCCCTCATCCTACCCACCCACCCACCTGGCATGCATGGCAGAGCGGAGCGGAGCCCCGGATTGGCCACCGTCCTGGAACTCTCTCTTCAACAGATGGACATTTTTTTTAATGCGAATGATGGAGACTGCGTGGCACGAGGTGTCGTGCCTTCTTACATACCTACATACGCAGGTAGCTAGGGTCCTCACGGCATGCATGGCTGCGAATGTGCAGGGAGGGGTTGCGAACCGATCGAGCGTGTTTGCTGCAAAGGGAGTGAGTGAGTGATTCAACGGCTTCGAACGAACATACATGGTATGGTTGGCCACTTACCTAGGTACCTAGTACAGTAGACTTGGTAGGTGCCTATTTTCATACTGAGGTACAAATACAAGGCGATACCCCTTGGGGTGCCTATTTTCATACGCTCCATGGGGGAGGGGAAAGGCAATCGAGTGATGCGATCCCATCGAGGTCGTCGATTGCATGCTCCTACCGTGTGTGTGTACCTAGGTAATACAAGTACATACCTACCTAGTACGGACAGATAGGTACCTAGGTAGGTAGGTAGGTGCGCAATTCTCAAGGTACGTGTGCACCTACCTACCTACCTGGTATTCGTAGCGTATCGATAGCGTCGTGGTGGTGGTGCGGTGCATGGCGGGTGCTGTGGCACCCAATGCGAATGGCGCTATTCGTACAATCACTGAATGCAGCACCGGCGCGCTAGCGCCGACGCCCCGTAACTCTCCACTTGGAATGTGACACTGCACTGCACTTTGTCCTACCACCCCCGTCTTCCCACGCCCGTCTGCTGGGTCCTTCCAAGGCCAGCAGGGCCTCCCCCGGGGGTCTTCCTGTCTTGGGCAGTCCAATTGTGCTTTCGGTCCACTCGCTGTGGCGTCGTTATCTTGACTGATGTCGCAACACCCGGCGATCCCACTGGTCCTAGGGGATCTGGGGTATGTACAATGCATACATCGTAAACTAAGGTACCTAGGCTGCTAGGTAGTTAGTTCACTCGAGGGGGAGCTGGGGCGGCGGGAGTACACCAACTAATACTCTGCCAAGCCGTACGAATACCTAGGTACTATATGAGGAGGAGGGTCAACAGTCTCGTTCCACTGTCCACGCAGCATCAAGCAATGTGATGAAGGTTTGTCGACAGCACCGACACGATCCGTTCCATCGCTTTCTAAACCAGATAGATGTGTGCTGTCCAGGGTGATACATACTAGACGCATATCCGCCCTACCTACCTAGGCGGCACTGTACGGCCGCCAATGCTGCTGCTATTACCCTACTCCACCAAACCTTGTGCCCTTCCTTTGTCTTTCTCATGTACGTATGCAGCCATCCCATCCCGGCTCATTTCTTCTCCTTTCCATCTTCACAGCAACTTCTCCCTCGCTGTTGGTTGTTACCTACTGCTCTCCCCGGAAACGTCGTCATCGGTTGTTCCAACTTCTCGCGTGTCCAACCATCTCGGTCTACCTACGTACGGTAACGAGTACCAGGGCATCGGCTTGGCTCACTCCTCGGAAACTCCTGGAGCCTTTGTGTGGTACTGCAGGTAGTTAGTTATCACTGTCCCCGTCGTTGCAAGAGACCCACCCACTCCGGCTAAGGCGCTGCCGCTTATCACGAACCGGCGCTACTGCTTCTTTGCCGCTGGCACTGGCATCACTGTTGGTTGCGTTTGGGGTGCATGCGCGATAAGGATCGACCACTACCACCACTACCAAGTCGACCCAAACCATCCAGCCTAGCCTGGTTGGCTCGAGTGCGTTTCCTCCCCCCTCCCCCGGTGTGCTGTGCTGTGCTGTACTGTGCTGTGCTGTGCGGTGCCGTGCCGTGTCACACCCCAACCCATCTGCGGTGACAGACGCCCTACCCCCCTTCCTTTTCTCTTCCAACAACTCAACTCTCGGGAAGACGAGCTGGACGCCACGTCCTCTCTGCAACTGCTCGCTTCCATCGTCTCGTCCCAGCCCTCTGTAGTTTCCAGTTTCATTCCTGACGACGAATCTTTTGGGGTTCTAGGTAAATATTCCCTGGCAAAGAAGCAGCACAAGCCGCCGCCGCGAGCCCCCCGCCCGCCCGTCTGTCTGTCTGTCTGTACGCCTGAACTCAGTCAGTGGCTTTGGCTGCATCACCTGTCCCAGTCTAACGATCAGCCGTGGGTAAACAGCACCCAGCAGTCCATCGTCCTTCACAGCCCGTCGAGGACGCGAAAGCTGCTGCTCGAGATGGCGACAATTGCCCTTCCGAGGCCGATTCCCCCGCATCGTCCAACATCGACGGTGAGCGCTGTCCCCTCTATATCGCTCGAGTCCATCGGCACCGCCCAAGTCCCTGTCCCCAACAAGCACCTCCCCGTCTGTCCGCCAGGGCCCGTTCCTGCAGAGGAGCCCAACACTCCGCCGCCGTCTCCTCCCCACGACGATGAACCGGCTCAGCAGTCTTCGCTGCTGTATCCGCCCTCAAAGTTCTCCAGGTTCGAATCCGGACCCGTCGCCGTTTACACAATCCGCCCCGCCGACGTTGCCGCTGCCCTGGATTACATCTCCCGCCAACCCTTGCCGGACCCAAATCAAGTCTTCCCCTGGTTCCACGGGCTCCACCCCCATAACCACATCCAGCAAGCTTTCTTCATCGCCCGTCACCGTTCTCTCCGCAAGACGCCCAACTGCGTTCGAGGGGTCACGCTCGTCAAGGCCGACGGCGATCTGAGTCTTGCCCGTCTCAAGGGTGCCATCGCCCCGCAGGAGTTCGTTCAGCTGACCGCCACCCCCGAGTTCCTCGATGTTGACCCCCGTGATGGCTTTTGTGTCAGGAACTTCCAGATCCAGGCTGCCAAGGCTGCCATGATCTCGGATATCGTCGTCTACGGGGAGGACGACGAGGCTGTTCGCAAACTCGGTATCGACATTGCCACGGCACAGCTTCGCTGGCGGCAACGGCACGAGACTCAAGGCCACACCATCCCGGAATACAACACCTTCCTGTGCGTGGCCCCGTTCGAGCATTTCGAAAAAGACCACAACGAGATTGTGGCCGTTGACGCTCAAGGCCGACTTACTGGCAACGTCCTCGACTTTTTCCAGCAGGAGCGCAAGGAAATGTGCAACATGACCAAGGCATCGGAAATGTCCCACAATGTCTGGCTGGGCCCGACACCGGACCCCGCATCGGGCGAGGAAGACCAGTTCGACGTCCTCATTGAATGCAGCGACGTTGGCCGGCTGAACCCATCCGCGCTGCGCACTTTGGCATTGTCGAGAGTTGAACCTGCTCAGCGGCCATATATCGACTTCCCCTCATCCGGGAGCATCCTGCCACCAACATGGTCACAGGCCGAGGCCGATGGTATCCTGGAAACTTGCAAGTGGATTTACCACTTGGCCCACGGCACGCTTCCCGTGACGAGCGGGCCCGGCATTGACGTGGATGGCGACACCGACATGGACGAGCAGGGCGGGTCGTCCCCTGTAAACCTACGACCAAGGAAGATTCTCATTCACTGCGCTGATGGATACACGGAGTCCACCATGCTCGGAATCGCCTATTTCAGCTACAGCACTGGGCAGGGCATCGCCGATGCCTGGCTGCACTTGCACACCAGCAAGAAGCGCAACTTTTTTGCCTACCCTACCGATGTAGCTCTTCTCACGTGTATCGAGGCCCGCTTGCTCCACGAGTCGCCCATTCACTCTGGAAAGGGCCTCCGTGAAGTCACGGCTTTGATCAAGGAGCCGTCGTGGCTGCCCGGCTTGGACGGCTCCTTGCCCAGTCGAGTTCTTGATTACATGTACCTCGGCAATCTTGGCCATGCAAATAACCCCGACCTCCTGCGGGCTCTGGGAATTCGTCAGATTCTCAGTGTCGGTGAGACCTCGATGTGGAGAGAGGGCGACTTGGATGAATGGGGCCCAGAAAACGTCTGCGTTGTCCAAGGCGTACAGGATAATGGCATCGACCCCCTGACGGACGAGTTTGAGCGATGCCTCGACTTCATCGGTAAGCCTCCCCGCCCGCGCCGCGCGTTGGACACGTTGGGCAATGCAGAAATGGTGCTGACCGCCTTCACCACTAGATCGTGGCCGACGAAAGGGCACAGCCACGCTGGTGCACTGCCGAGTCGGTGTATCGCGGAGTGCAACCATATGTATTGCCGAAGTGATGCGGTCGCAGGACCTGTCGTTCCCTAGGGCGTACTGTTTCGTCCGAGCCCGCAGGCTCAACGTCATTATCCAACCTCACCTGCGCTTCGCCTATGAGCTTCTCAAGTGGGAAGAGCTCAACCAGGTGAAGGAGAATGGCCCGTCGGGTATCAAGCGGGAGCTTGAATGGGGCGAGATCGCTCGCGAGATCGCGCTCATGAATCGTCCGTACGCCAGATGATGGCAGCAGACGAACCCTCGGCGACTGAATATAGGATCGCGTGTTTCACGCTGGGTCCACTTCGATCAATCTTCTTTTTTCCAATTTTCAAAATCGCCATCTACCTGGTCACGTTGATCGTGGGATGCTTCCTATTGTCACATGTGGCATCTGCGATGCATCATCACCATTGTTGGCAAATGGACTAGGGACAGGAACACCAGCGTCCTGGCGGAGGACCGCTTCTACTTATGTTGTCTGTAGGAGCAGCATATCTCACACACAAAGCATGGTCTTGACGGAACTTATGATTTGACGGAATGGCGCTTTCGACCCATATGACTCTTTATTGACTGGACTTTGGGGTCTCTTGGGAAAGGGGATCGACTGACTGACTGACTGGGAAGGCGCATGGTTTTTATTACGCTTGGTTGGGCCTTACTTGTTCTTTGGAAACTCAGAGAAGCTCTCGCCTCGCCATGTCGCACAATCGTTCAAAAGGGGGTGTTAAAAGTGCTCGGCCACACATGGCTGTTGGCAATGACTAACGACGATACCAATGCTTTTGGTGGCGAGGGAGGAAGAAGAGCCCTTAGGAGAGAGGCGATGCCTGAATACCGGATAAAGGTTTCTGATAATACATGCACGGTGGCCGTAAAGCATCCCGCTTGTTCATCATCTTTTGTGATAATCAACCCCCCTGTGACCTCTCCCAGCATGGTGGGACCTGTCAATTGGCCCTCTACATGCCAAATATTTGGTAGGTCCAATCGCCGATTCTCACACACAACAGAGGCGCTTTCATGGAGGGAGTTTGTGTTTATTGGTCGATTATTAGCAGTTTAGTCCTGATAGGTGTGTAGAGCTTCACATTACGCAGGTCAAGAATGCAAGGTGCTGTAGAACCCCTCCCCATGAGTCAATCAAACCCTCCCATAATTAATCGGAGGGCGAAACAGAAAAGAAGAAGGAAAAGAGTGACCAAACGCCTCCTGATGCAGAGCTGTTCTTCCCCTCTCCACGACACGATTTCAGCAATCATGACTGTACCACACCATGTCTACCAACGACATCCCCACTCCAGCGGGCGAGCAACACTCTTACGTTCCGTATGATGACGCGTCCAGCTTGTCGTCACCATCAACCACACTGTCACAGGAACTAGTTAGCGGCCAGGGTAATGCGACCGAGGAGAGACGGACGACTCACGAAAACTGCTTCACCAGGTAACCCTCCCCGCCGTGTTCCATGTCGATGTTGTAAACGTAGAAGCCGCCGTCGCTGGTGACAACCATTACCTGAGGGCTGCTGCTGCTCATGGCCACAACGCTTCGCAATGGGCCGCTAGGCACTTGCAACCCGCTTGCGTTGTTACCGCCTCGCACTGGTCCCGTCGGCGAGTTGGACGACTTTGGGATCTTGATGTAGGCAAAGTCCCGTAGGGGTTCCCACATCTCAGTCACGGTCTGTGGCAAGTACGAACCAACAACACCGGCCACGCTGCGACCCATTATCTGCGACGAGCGCCGGAAGATGCTGCTAAACGAACCGCTTTGGCGCCTGTTGGCCTGCTGCAGGTTGCCGCCGCCGCCGTTTCCCGGCCCGGTGGGCTCTGCCAGATCGCTTCTTGGAGACCCCGCTGCACTGCCTACAGGTGACTCGTTGGCACTGTCGTAACTGCGCGACCTGGACCAGCGATCCTGGCGAGGCGATGCCGGCGGCTCGGCGGCGGCTGCGGCCGAGTGGTTCCCTGGCGGAGGAGCTCCGAGGCGGAAGATATGGACCGTGTCGGAGGTCGAAGAGACGCAGAGAAGCGTAGAGCTGAGGTTGAAGGACATGCTGTAGATGGTGGAGGGGTAAGTTCCCCGGCGGAACTGGTACAGCTTCTGGCCCCCGGGGACCGAGAAGACGCGGATGATGGTGCCGGTCTCACTCGCCGTCGCCAGAAGCGTCCCTTCGCTGTTGAGGCAGATGCAACAGAGGGGCGAGCGGTGCGCCTCGATGACGTTCACGGCCTTCAGGGTAAGTGTGTCAAAAACCAGAACCTCCCCCGACGTGGGCGCAACGTATGTTGACAAGGGAGGCGCATGAGCTGGTCTTTTGTCGCCCGAGTCCTCACGAGGTTTTGGTAAGGGGTATGCGATGTAGCAGTTCTCCGAAGAGGGCGAGAGAGCGCAGATGGCACTCGGATTCGGAGATGTGGGGATCGTGTAGAGAAGGCTCATGTTGGAGATGTCGTATAGGTAGATCTCGGACTCGAGGACGACAGCGAGGCGTTTGCGATTCAAACGCACGGCAAGCACGGCGGACGGAAAGGTGAGCTCGCAGATGACCGAAGACCGCTGGCCAACGTCAGTATCAGCTCGAATCCCTCTTATACGGGTCGGGTGCCACGGCGGGGGAAGTGCCCACCTTTGTGTTTTGTATTATCAGGTGTCGCGGCGAGAGAATCAAGGCAACAAGAGAGGTCGAGAACAGCATCTCTATGATAGCGATGTTTCCATCGTCACTGCTGAAGATTTTGGAGAAGGGGTCGGTATGGTAGATTCGGAAGCCTTTGGATGTGCCTGTTGGGGGCGTACAGCGAACCGGCCCGTTAGTCCAGAACTGTAACCCGACGTAGCGGAAGACAAGCATCCGCACGGAGGGAATCCATACCAACGGCCAGACAGCTATGGTCTTGGTTGAAGGTGATGAAGTTAAGAGCGGTGTTCGCCATGGTGCGCTGCTCGGAGTGCGGCCTTGGCTGCGTGTAATGTGCTCTGTCGGGTTTTCGAACAGCAGATTCTGTGTCGCCCGGGCGGCGCCGGTTTTGAAGAACAACCAGACGAGCAATAACCAGTGTGGTGATCTTAGGTGGGTTTCGCAGACTGGGATACCCGCAACGCTTAGTCGTCGCAATGGGGTCTCAACGGGTTGTTTGCAGACAGTGGGATACCAGGGTCCAGTGCAACGAGCGGCCGAGGTTTCAGTGGTACAGTCAACAGACGGGAGACGGGAGGCGATGGCGTGTACGAGGTACGGCGATGGGGTTCGGATCAAATATCAACACAGTCGTGATATGATCAACTGCTTGGTTCGGGGAGGATCGCTGAGGGTGGTCGGCACGCAACGAATTTTGGATACCAGCGAGTCCGGCAGAGGCCTCGAGCTGGCGTATCGGCCTGGTGAAGAGCACCGGTCAGAGTGTGGTTGAAGTTGTTGAGCAGGGCGGCGCAGCCCGGCGAGGAGCGGAAGGTGAGGAGCGATCGTGGTAGCGGTAGCGGTTGCAGTGCGGGCGAAGGTGAGGCCGGGTCAAGCAAGGTCAAGGTTGGTGTAGCTCTCTCAGCGAAGCAGCGGATGTGAATGGAGGAGACATGGACCTGGGCGGCCCCCTACTCCAATCCAGTGGGGGCGGCGGGGAAGCTATGTAAGCCCGCGGTCCCAGCGTCACCTATCTACAGCAGAGTGTGTGTTTGCCTTGAGGTTACCTAGGTACCTACATACGAATAGGTGCTTGGGGCGCCTGCGTGCGGCAGAAGTGGCACGCGTGGCTGGTACGCCGGGCAGGAGCCACCACAAGCGACTGCGGAAGGTCACCTTCCCTGCCTTATCGATAAGACAGCAAAGACGCGACGGCGCTGGCTGCCCTTGAACCAGTAATAAGACACAGCTACAACATGGAGAGCTTAGCCCTGGATGAGATAGTGAATGCCCTTGAGCCTCAGGAAAATGCTTGATTCACACACGTTGTGAGAGATCTGACTCGACTAAACTCCCAGAGGCTATTTCTTGCATCAAGACAGTAGGCGCCGCAAGGCAATTCTTGTCTAAGCTCTTGCAACGGAGGCTGGAGCTTGAGACCCCATAATGACTTGTGCGTGTTTCCCCCATTGGGGTTTTTCCCTATCTGGAAATTGTCCTCGACACCGGAAAAATTGGCAGCGCCCCTCTGTCAGGACTTGAGCTGTCGCATCCCACGCACTCCCATCGCTTCTTAGAGGTACAAACCTGCGCTGAAAGCGACATGAGTCCCAACCCGCCCAGTATGGCGCCTTCGGCCCAAAAGGCACGTGGCACACAAGCTTTGGACGACCTCATTATGGCTGTGAGTTGGATCTCGACGCCCCTCACCCAGCAACTATCGCGTTCCGTAGTGAAGGTTGTTGCATGACACAATGCTCACCACCCCCCTGCAACTAGACAAACAGCAGTTCGATAGTCTCAAAACGGAGTGTGGTATGTTCTGCTTCCACCTACCTGGCTCGCCGAGAAGAGAGTGCTCATCGTACCAAGGAACGTCTCTACTATCCCGATGAGCCGCACTACTTCCGTTTCTTTGTCAAGAAGTTCCAGCGAAGGGCTCCCCTCATCAACAGGGGCTATCATCTGCGCCTCAAGGTCATCGATACTCTCGTGCGCCGCTTTCTCCAGAAACCCTCGCTCCGTAAAAAGGTCGTCGTCAACCTTGGCTGTGGGAGGTAAGGTCTCGTAATCTGAACTGTCCCCCGTACATCCGTTGCAGTGCTGAATCTGTGTCATCAGCGATGTCCTGCCCTGGCAATGCGAGGTCCGCTATCCTGAATCATGCCGGGACGTCACCTTTGTCGACGTCGACTATCCGGATCTCATCCAGAAGAAGCGCCAGATCGTCCTCGAAACCCCTGAGTTGCAGGGCCTCCTGGGGTCCTGGGAGGTCGGCCAGGACTCCCCTGTTGTCCTCAAGAGCCAAAGATACTGTCAGGTAGGCTGTGATCTTCGGCAGCTGGCAACTCTGCAGAGTTCCCTGGATGCCCTATTCGACATCCCCAACACGGAGTTTCTCTTCGTGGCCGAAGTGTCCATCACCTACATGGATACCGAAGGTGCCGATGGAGTGATCAGCTGGGCGAGCGCCTTCAGACATGGTAAAGTGCTACATGTGGCCCTTCTCGTGGAGACGATGTTCTGACTGAGCACGCAGCCGAGTTCTGTCTGCTGGAGCAAATCCTGCCGGATGGGCCTGGTCATCCCTTCGCGCACACAATGCTCAAGCATTTTGATAAGCTCAATACACGGCTGAAATCGGTCCACCGTTACCCCACCGTTGCTAGCCAGAAGAAGCGTTTCGAGTCTCTCGGTTGGCCGTCGACCGAGAGCTGGACACTCTGGGAGACTTGGTCTGATGACCTGTTCATGACCGCTGCTGAGAGGAGAGCTCTCGACACCGTCGAGGCCTTCGACGAGTGGGAGGAGTTTGCACTCTTCGCCAGCCATTACTTTGTCATGCTCGCCTCCACCCCTCGCCCCGAAGTCGACGGGCACGTCTCCAGGCATCTAGCGGAACTCGACGTCAAGTCGTACCAATCCCCCATGAGCACAACTATATACGAGGCTGGCATAGGACACCGACGATTTGGCGCTGCCATGCTCCTCGAGAACCCAGACGGGCAGGCGCTCATCTCGCACAACTTCGGACAAGGCCCCAACGGCCGACTCAGCTCCGAAGACTTGTATCGGATTTCTAGCCATCCCATTGTGTCTAGCTCGCCCCGAAAGGGACCGTCGGGGCGGGTCTGTCACACCCTCACAGACCTCGGCAGTGCCGGCAATCTTTTGGTAGGCGGTCGTGCATCACCATCGACCGCCTTCAAAGACTGCTGGCTTTTCAAAAAGGTGTTCAATACTTGGGAGCGAGTAGAGGACCTCCCGTCCCCCCTTTTCAGGCACTCTGTCACTCGATTGGGTTCGTCAGCTTTTGCCCTGCTGGCCGGTGGAAAGACGAATCACTTCCGAACATCGGCCGAATACCTCCTCTTCGACCCCACAAGGGGCTGGTCGAAGTGCAGGACACGATCTGCGCCGCCTTCCCTGTACGGTGCCACTTTTGTCTGCACAGGCAGTAACGGGCCTCGTTCTTTCGATGGTTTTCTTACCGGAGGTAATCTTGACGACGGCACAATCAACCAGAACATCTACGCATGGAATCTGGATCTGTCGGAAACCGAGGTAGGATTGCCCCAATTGCTGGATGGCTTCAAGCGCTTACGGTCATAAACAGCCCTCTCTCGCATTTGTGCAACAGACGCAACAAGATGAGCGGGTTCCCAGTATTCTTTCGAGATTTGGATCCATCGCTATACAGTCGAAAGACGGATACGTCGTTCTCCTGGGCGGCGTGATCAAAGACGTGCAGCTGCCATCGGCAGACGACATCCTTATTCTCAGGATAGCGGGAGGTCATATCGACGTGGTTGCCAGGCTCGACGGCACAGACCGCTCCGGCGTAGTACGTCCCTTCATTGTTGGGTCCTCTGTCGTGCCCTACGGAGAGGGTAACTTCGCCATCGTCGGCGGTGGCGCGACGTGCTTCTCGATGGGAACGTACTGGGCGGTGGGAAGTCACGGCTTCCACTTCGATGCAAGCCGGCTTCCGCCCCGAAGCGACACACTACTTGAGTTGCCACAGCCCGAGCCAATAAAGTACCTAGCAACGGTGGAGATCACGGCCGGCAACAAAGAGAATGCCGCCGAGTCATCTACCCCAGTCGAGAGGCAGGCCGTCCCTCGTGTTAAAGTCGAGACCGCGGAGCGTTTCCAAAAGATACTCGAGGCAGGCAACCCTGTCGTCATCGAGGGGTCGGACATCGGTCCTTGCAAGTCCGCTTGGTCGTCTGAATATCTTATCAACAGCGTTGGCCCCGATCGCAAGGTCTGCAATTCACAAGAAGCGCCATGAGCAGAGGGGGTTGTGGTTTTGTCCTCATGAGCCAAACTGACGAACCGTATCAGGTCTCTGTACACGAATCCACCACCGAGAAGATGGATTTTAACGCCAAGAACTTCCGCTACGTTGCCAAGGGCTTTGGGGAGTTCATCAGACAAGTTCGGGACGGGAAGCGGTTGTACCTGAGGGCACTGTCCAGGGACGAGCCGTCCAGCCTCCCCACCCAGCTCGCCGATGATTACCCGTCGTTGGCGAAGGATTTTGCCTTGCCACCTCAGCTTGGCTTCGTAGACAAAAACTCATTCAGCTCTGTGTTGCGCATCTCCGGGCCGGTGAACATGTGGTTACACTACGACGTAAGTTGGATCCGAGACGGGCCGTGATGAACACAGATACGGCGCTCTAGGCTTCTAACATCACCACCGTACCTAGGTCATGGCGAATGTGTACGTCCAAGTCGGCGGCTCCAAGCGTCTCATTCTTTTCCCCCCTTCAGACGTATCCAACTTGTCTTTCGCACCGGGCGCTTCCAGCTCCAGTGTCGATGTCTTCTCGTCACTCGACGCGGGCTCCCTGAGGGGCGTCCATCCGCACGAGGCCGCTGTCGGGCCTGGTGACATTCTTTTCCTCCCGCCACTCTGGCTCCACACCGCCACCCCAACATCCGACATGAGCGTCGCCATCAACGTCTTCTTCCGCAATCTGGAAAGAGGTTACTCGGCAGGAAGGGACGTCTACGGGAACCGCGACCTAGCCGCTTACGAGAAGGGGCGCCAGGACATCGCCCGCGTCGGGACCAGCTTCAGCAATCTACCCCCGGATGCTCGAGAGTTCTACGTGCGGCGCTTAGCGGATGAACTGCTACAGTCCATAACGAATCTATAGAGCAATAAAGACTATCGAGCGAAGCCACGGAGGCCATAACGGGTCTACGTACATTCGAGCGCATCTTACGGCAACCGCCTGAGGCGCCGACCTATCCACCTGAAGAAACCCTTGACATCATTGCCTAGGCCCTCGTGGTTTTCTCTCGCCCTTTCAAGCCCACCTCGCCTCATGCCCCCAGGGAGACAAAGCCACAGGAGAAGGATGAACACCAGTATGGCCAAGATGATGGGTTGCAACACCTGGACGCCTTTTTGCTGTGCAATGGCCCCAATGGCGAACGGGAAAATGGCAGCACCGCCGCCTCCAAAGGCGGCGGCAAAGCCGATCGCGCTGACGTGGTAGTCGTTAGGTAGCAGTTTGGTCGCGGCGACGATCGCAGCAGGGAATAGGGGCCCGAGAAAGAACCCGAGAAAAGTGACAAATATGACGGATGCGACGAAGTTGGGAACCAGCCAGTAGAATAGCTCGAGCGCGATGGAGATGAGTAGGTAGATGGCGGTGGCGCGCTTCTCTCCTATCCGCCCCGTTATGAATCCCAGCAAGACCCGGCCTATGGTGAGCCCTAGCCTGGAGCGATAGGTGTTAACACAGAGGGTGGCCAGCACTCGGCTCCCGGAGGAGAGAACGGGATTCTTACCAAAACAAGACCACTGTGACGCCGGCCAGGAAAGGCTCGGCATTCCTAGCGCGCAGCATGAAGGTGACAATCCAACCGCCCAGGCTGACCTCGGCCCCGACATAACCCAGCAGGAATAGGGCCAGAAGCCAGGTGATGGGCTCCCTCAGCACCGTCCTTGTGGTCGTCCTCTTCTCCCCAGTCGACGACTGGTGAGTCTCCCTGTGGATTCTGCCGGTGGCCTTCCAGAAAGCGGTAGTGGCAACCAAGAAGTCAATCACCGTCACACCGATCATGACGTAGTAAAAGGTGTACCACGACAGCTTCTGGCCTCTAGCCACCATGGCCGAGGCGACGAGCGGGCCGATGGTAGCGCCCAGGCCGTAAGCGCCGTGCAGGATCCCGAGCAGCTCGTTGGCATTCTGCATGTTTCCAATCCAGGCGTTCCAGGCGCTGTCCTCGAGACCGTTGCCGAAACCGGCAAACAACAGGACTACAGGGAGGGCCGGGTACGGAGGGTGCAGGGCAAGGGGAACATAGCCCACCATACGGCAGACGGGCCCCAGCACGGCGACGCCTCGCTGGCCAAACTTGTGGTGGATGAGGTTGTTAGAAAGGGCCGCCATCAGATAGCCGATAAACGGCGACAGAAAGAGTAGGGCCACGACGGTGTATGTGATGCTGTAGTAAGCCTCAATCTGGAGGAATGACATTAGCCATGCGAAGTTCCTCGAGCCAGCTCTCAGCCTCGTAGACTCACATATGGGATGAGGGCCTATACAGGAGTTGTTAGTCGCCGGTCGCAGGCCTCCGAAAGACGGGGCGAACTTACACCGATGGCGGCATCGTTCATGCCCATGATGACGAAGCTCCAAAGAGTCGCAAAGAACCGATACGAGTTGATGCGAGTTCCGTTCCATCTCTCCAGTCTCTCCTCGCGAGGCGTGGACGGGTCATCATCCTCGACCACGCCCAGGACAGGCGCCTCAACGGCTTTGTCGGTCATGACGCAATAGGGGTCAGGAGGGACGAGACTCGAGCGCCAAGTTCCGCTTGGCGGGTGTTTTTGCTGTTGTCTCGGCAAAGAGAAAGGGAAAAGAAGACGAACGCAGGGCAGGCTTCGTGTTATCCACGAGACTTGCCAATACTGGCGGGACTGGTACGGCACGAAGCGTCTCGTTGCGAAGATGAACGCGGGGGGATGAATGTCGCTGCCGCACCGTCGAGATGATGGTTCGCCGACAGCGGTCGCTGGGCTGAGGGGCAACAAGTTACCTACCCAATGGCGTCGGGACACCGTAGTGGGCCGATCGTGTTCTTATGAAGCGGCATGCAGCCGATGATTAGCCAGGCCGGTACGGGCGACCGGTCGATATCGCGAATGAGAAGGAACGCTCCCGTCCGGCGGGTGGCGTTACGGGCGGGTCAATGATACCCAGGTAAATGAGGGATAGATAGCGGGTGGTCGAGACTAGTGTATGTCCGGAGTCGGTACACCCCGCTATGGGGCCGGGTATCGGTAACCGGCACTGCTTTCCTCCGGCATGCTCGGCTTCGCCAGCGCTGACTGGCTTTGATGTTCGCCCGCCGAGGTATCCTTGTTAGGCGAGAGGAGGCGGCTCATCTACAACGCCAAAGGGTGTTGGCGAAGCTTCGTCTCACACCGGGAGATCGACTCTCTCTCTCTCCGGTGAGTCTCGGAGTGCCTCGTGGAAAGCCTGCTGATGTCGCACCAGCAGGAAGCTTCGTGAACCAGGCCAATGAGGGGCCATGTTACAGGGTCATGCTCCCTACACAGGTACTCTCGTAGGTATACGCGCAGAACAGGAGCCACGCTTTGGCGGTCGTCTAGCCCCGCACACACACACACACACATCGCTCTGCCACGTCCGACTGACTCGACTCGACACTCTTTCTCTCAAGCAGCGCCAGCCGTGGAGAGTAAGACGAATGCCGAAACATCCTATGGGTCGATATGGATGAGGCTCAACCCGCGATCCCGCAATCCTGCATCTCGAAACTTGCCCAGGCGACCGTGGTCGATTTCCCTCCTTATCAAGGTTAGTTTCCCATATCCGCACTGCCACCCACACAAGCGAGCGATATGTACTTCCAGCACGTTCTAAGATGTACGACGTGCCGTGCCATATCCATTAAATGCCGTGTGGGTGGCTCCAACTCCGTCTTCGCTGCTACGCCCCAAGTTCCCGCACCTGGCAGTCCATCATCATGCGTGACATCATTGCCTACCACACCTCGTGATAGGGAACGCGATTTTTGTCAAGAGATCCCAAGGGGAATGAATGGGTGTCAACCCCGCCCGATTCTTTCGAGAACAAACCCCGAGGGCCTTCAACTTCCAACCAGTCCAGGCAGGGGCCGCGTATTTTCGTCACAAACGGCAAAAAAACAACAAATTACTCTCTCCCAAGCCGTCCCGCGTCCCGTGCCAGCCCCGGTGGGTGCAGGCAATAGCCGGCTGCGTCCACTTTCCGTTTCGGTAACCTCGCGCTGCGTCCACATCTGTGGCCCTTCTCTTTCCGCGACTCTTTGACCCGACCGTTGGCACCGAGCTTACACGAGCTGAAGTAGCCGCGAAATTGAGCCAGAGAACTTCGTCTTTCGCACCCTTTCGATAGCTTTTCGTTCATTGTTGACGGCAGAGCAAGTAAGCCTTGGAAAGAGAGAGAGAGAAAGAGAGCCTTGACCTCCGCAGCCTTCCATTTGCGGACGTCCTCCTCCCCATTCCGCCTAAGACTCCCCTTGGCCATACCAGGAAACATTTTCCTTATTGCCAATTTGCATCTAAAGGGTCCTCATCCGGCTATCCGGGGTTCTGAGCCGACAGACGAATTTCCGTCAGCAGTGAGGCCAACGGGGCTATTCCATTCCACGAGATCGTTCTGGTTCTTGTCTAACGCGCGATATCCCCTGGACCAGCCATGTCCAAGTACTACGAGCGAGAAGTCCGCGGCGACTATGTTCGCAACCCAAGTCACCACCACCACGGCGAACTGCCCCCGCTCCCACGGGAGCACTCCCCCGAGTACTACTCCGGCGGCGGCGGTCCCGCTCAGGTGGTCTACCCGGACACACGAAGGCATGTCCCCATCGCTGGCGGTCCCTACGTCTCGGGCGCCATCCCCGCCGAGACCCCTTCTCCGGTATACCCATACTACGGTCCCGAGTCGCCGCTCTCGCCCCGTGACGCGAACGCCCTGCAGATTCCGCCTCAGCCCCGCCATCGCCCTCGCTCTCTGCCTCCCCAGACCCTCGCACTGGGCCGACCCCGATCCCGCTCCCGGCCCCGCAGCCCCATCAGCAAGGCCCGCCACGCCATCGACAACACCTTCACCCAGTCCTCCTCCGGCGTCGGCGTCGGCCTGCTGGGTGCCGTCATCGGCGGGCTGGCTGCGCGCGAGGTTTCCGACGCCACCGTTCGGACCCGCAACCGTAAGGAGATGGAAAACGGCACGTACCGCCCGCGGTCGCCCCACGAGGCCGAGAAGACGCGCGTGATCACTACTGTCGTCGGTGCTCTCGTCGGCGGCCTCGGCGCCAACGCGCTCGAGAAACGCTTCGAGATTGCCCGCCAACGGGACAGAGCGCAACAGGAGGCCTGGGAGAGGAAATGGGGGAGGGAGCGCGACCTCCCGCACTATGACACCGGTAGGGACCACGAGCTCAACCACGGCAGGGGACGCCCCCGTGATCGGCGTCGTGATAAGTGGGACGACGCCTATTCCCGGGACCGCCTTTACGACGACCGACGTGCGGGGAGGTTGAGGAGCGAGGAACGATACGCATACAGGAACGGATGATTTTGAGGGTTTTCGTTTCGTCCCAGTTATACTTGTTTCCTTTCCATCTTGTTTTGCCTAGAGACCGCATGACGACTTGATGATTTACGTTGACCTTTGCCACAAAGCTCCTGCAGCCCACGGGCGGCAGCAGTTCAGAGAGGGGTTTATTTCCGGGCACCGTTATCCATGTTCAATGTCAGATACCAACGTTCCATGTCTCCCAACAGTGTTCATGTGTTCCTGATCCGTCCTAACGAGGCATCTTCATTTCTGCAGAATAACTCATACATCATAACGTCATTTGCTGCCACGCATACGGCGACTGCTCCTTCTCGCGTCATCGACTCTTTCTCCGAGAGAAGGATACAGTAGTGCAGTTCCGAAACCAGGCAAGCCAGACCCTTTGGACGCAGATTCCCGTGAGCAGGGCTCTTATCATCGAGACAAGCTCTCCCGGGGCCTCCTCCTTGACCCCCCCCCCCCCTTCATTCGTTGTGGTTCTGTTTTCGTGTGCCTCCATCCCACTTCCGCCCGAGGCTCCCCGCCGAAGACGCCGCGCCCACCACCTTACACGAAGCACCGAGAAGGTGAATGTCATTATACCTCCCTCAGTTGTTGTAAATGAGAGTCTCCGCATTGACGTCGTAGCCTTCGGGTATGAGGTGGAGACCGCCGTAAGGATCCTCGCCCTGGGTCAGGTCTCTGGCAGGCCCCCATTGCCTGTCCCCTTGGCCATGCGGCAACGTCTGGGCCGCATCTTCCCGCTCTAGCTGTGCCCGGTAGGCCTGCTCTCTCTCCACAATGACTTTAAAAAACTGGGCTATCTCGGCAATCGCAATTTGCTGGGCCTCGGAGCACCCGATGGTGTTGCAGAGGGACTGAGAATCGACGAGCTGCTTGGCAATTACGGAATCCGGCTGGCAATGGGTGCGGATGCGCAAAGACCGGGCATTGACCTTCATCGCGTGAAGCAGGCCGGCAATCTCCAATGGGTTGCTCTGACGACGGCCGAAGAACCGGAACTCGTCGATGTGGAGGTGGATAAGCTCGAGCTGAGTCTCCAAGTCGTATCGGAAGCCCACGACTCTCGGGCGGCCCTTTTGATTCCATCCGTCTGCAATCTTTTTGAGCTTGTCCGGGTTGAGCCGGCCGTGGTTCAGTTCATTCGTGATATAGCTGTGCAAGGCGTTGCTGATGTGGAACTCGAGCTCGCAGTAGAGAAGACTCTGCTCGCGAGGATCGAGTGAGATTGTGACTCTCGGCACCTTCCCCTCCCGCTCCGTGTCTCGCGGTCTTCGGCCTGACGATTTGCCCTCGGTCTGTTAATAGTGTTAGCCATGAGCTCCGGGATTGGGGGCGCCACTAAAATGCCTACCATTTCCCTGGCAATCTTTTTGAGGCTGTCCAGAAGACCCGGTTTCTTGGGCGAGCCGTCCTTCTTCTTGCGGTCCGGGGACTGATTGGGCCGCTCGAGCCACCCTTGTTCCCCGATCAAGGTCTTGCCGGCGATCTTCTGCACGGGGAGCTCTTTGTAGGCGAAGTAGGGCCTGAGGGGGGAGTAGATCTGGCTCGCGTCCATTGCCGGCTGCCTGATGGCTTCCAGTCTACCCTTGTGCGGACCATGTTTATAACCGTTTCCTCCCCGAGTGGTCATGCCAGGAGCCGGCGCTGGGATTTTTGGATCTCTCCAGCCACTGGAGGACTGCAACACGCTCTCACTGTGTTTCGGGATGTTATCCTTCTTGACGTGGAGGGGGCTTGGCCTCCCTTCGCTCTGAGAGTAGATAGAGGATGAGTCTACCGGTTCAATGCTTGCAGGAGACGGCATTTCCGGCGTCATGGGCTTTGGGAAAGGATGCGCGCTCTCGGGATTGCCCACAATAGTTCCATATTGCCGGAGGTCATTAACGTTGACAGGCGTCGGCGTATTTTGTCGGCGACGCTCGGCGAGACTCGACGCTAGAGAACCCTTGGCTTTGTGGTTCGAGGTCGGCATCAACTCCGAAAATGTTGTCGAGTCGCTTTCGAGGGGGGTCATCGCATATCTGCTTCGGCCGTTTTGGGCTTGCGAGGGAGAACCCCCGTGGCCGGTGCCTCTATGAGCCTGGGCGCCGTTAAAGTCGTTATTTCGTACAGGCGATCCGGCTCTGTCGACTCGTCCGCGACGGGATGGAGACTCGCTCTTGTTCGAGAATCTGGCAATGTGTCAGCTGAGAGCTGCGCATCATCTCGGCGTCGGTACTCACACGTCTGTCAGTCGGTCCACCTGATTCTCAGTCAAGTTCAGATTGATCTGAACCGATTTATTTGGCTTGTGTTTCTGCGGCGACGGCGACCGATGCTTCCTGGGCGAGACTGGGATGAAGTTGCCTTTGATCGCGGAAGGCACCGGCCCTCGGCCTTGGTCTCTCACTTTCTCCGAGTCCTGGATCATGATGGGGAGGTTGGTCGACGTCGTTGAGCTCGTGTCTCGAGTACGATGCCGGCTTACGGAACGAGAACCCACGGACCACGATGTCCGACGGCCTCTCGATGCGATGAGGTGGCCTATCCTTGAGCGGAACGAGCCGTCGTGAAATTCGGGTGCGTCTCGTTGGCCGGTGTGCGGCGGCGAGGACAGAGGCTTCTGGAAGACAGGCCCGGGAAACGGTCCGACCAGTTCGGGATCCTCGAACTGGTTCGTCTGAAGCTCTGCTATCCAAGCTTCGACTCGGGTACGATATGCCGAGGTATCTGTGATGAAAGCAAATTTCGCCTTTTAGCGCGTCACCTGAATGAAGCAGAGCAAGAAAGGGGATGGTGGGGCTGGAGGAGGTTCCTTCCCGGACGGGTGCGCGAGGTAAACGCGTCTGTCGACTTACCTATTTGTGGAAACTCTGCCTGTAAGTCAACAGGTTCTCCGGCCGGGCTCAGCGCTTGGATCCGTCCTGTTCGTTGGAATATATGAACAAGGCAGTCTGGTTTTGGCGGGACATAGCGGAACGACGGGGGATGAGGAACAACAACAGCAATAACAACAACAACAACAAGGCAAGAGAACACCGCACATGCGACCGCTCTACGTACCTCCCTCGGGAATTTGTGAGGCATCTTGCTCCTTGTAGTCTTCGCCTGACACTGCCGAGTCTCCAGTACTACATGGCCGGCTGCGATTCTTTGAAACAACCAATCCAGTCTCACGACAGCCAGCTAAAAAACAAAGAAAAAACGTTATTCCGCGACTCTCATAGTCAGTTGCCCAAACACTCACAGTGATGAGCTGATGAGCTCGAACTTTCATTTAGGCCTTGACCCGACGGAGGGGGGGATACCTCAGGACAACTGAGCCTGACGTCTGATCGCGTGTCTCCTTGGCCACTGCGTGCCTCTGGCGCCTGATAATCACTGTAGGATGCCCAAGAACCGTTGGCGGATCCCGGCAGAGAACAGTCGCTTTGAACGTAGGCATAGAATTCCGAGAACGACGGTTGATGCCGTGCTTGAGCATCGCATGTTAGTGCCAAGAGCACCGACCTGACCCGTCAAGCAGGGGGGGTATGCCTACCAGACTGGGCGGTGTTTTGCCTCGACGATGAAGTCGGCCTCGAAGATGCCCGAGATTGGGACGTCTTCCCCGAGCGGTCGCTTGAGGCCATTCCGCTAGACCGGGTCGCCCGTCCGACGTCGCGAAGGACGGGCTGCTGCTTCGTGATGGTCAGCTCCCGGGCTGTTCCGAGCATGGCTTCCGTGGCGACTTGTTGCACTCCGTCATCATCTGGAGGGGTCTGAGATTGGAGCGGGATCGGGCCAGCGGGCTCGGTCGAAAGAGTTGGGCTGCGAAGTCGATCGAGCGATGGAGCATGCTGTAGTCTGTGGGTCTGTACATTAACAATGCGGACAGGGTGTATCCTTGGATCATCGTCGACCGGCCATCGATGATTAGGAGCACCACGCTCTCCGTCCGTGTTGGAGAAGCTTGCCAGTTTGAGGCGTTGCTCTGAATGACGCGCAACAGACCAGATGGACATAGTCTTCGAGCCAAGGTTCGCTGGCGCGTGAGATCCGTCTTGCTTAGCGGCAACCCCGCATTGCCCGCGCACCATGCTCTGGCGATGCACGCGAGTCACCTCTGACGGCCCCGGGTCGACAAAGTCGTCCACGTTGCCATCGAGGCCAAACCAGTTGTTGCTCGGAGCAGGATGTGACCGGAAGTCGCGCCTCGTCGCTTCGCCGCGGGCGGTGCCCGGCGAGCTGTCGGCGCCAGCACTTCGCGTATAGGGGGTGTGATTCGGTAGGTCTGAACCCCAGCGAGCGGTATCCAGTCCAAACCAATCGTGGCCCCGACGTGGTCTTGGAGTTCTCGTTTTCCCGGGAGGCTCAGCGTCGACCTGACGGCAAAGACTGGCAGTTCCGTGGTGGACTACTGGGCCGTTTGCCCGGAGCGGTGCACCAGAAGGCCCCAAGAGGACTTGGCAATGATCCAACCCGCCATCGAAGCCGAGCTGAGGGGTGAACGGGCCGCGAAACTCCTAGGAAGGGCCCATCAATCCCTGCACCGCAGCATCTGCAAGGAGCCTCCTGGCCTTGATATCCGCCGTAGGCATCATCTTGTGGGGGAGCGAAGGCGGCAGAGGCTGGTTATCAGCTACCAAGGAGAACTTCCGGGCAAAGATCGGGTGCGGCGTCACACAACCTTCCGGCAGCGGTACCGGTTTCGGATCAAGGGGTTCGAGCAAAGACAGAACAGTCTCCAGACCAAAAATGTTGGTGAACCATGCACGGCGCCTGTTCTCGGGCCGACGTTCACGGGAGTCTGGGGCGCACAAGCTGTCTCTTCTGCTCTTCAGAGCGCGGAGCATAGACATTGATCTCCTCGCACCCGGACCGACCCGGCTTCCGTCGATATCGGTGATGTCGTTGCCGTTGCTCGTATCCGCCTCTCGGGATGGTGGAGTAGTTGGGATAACTTGCTCCTTCTTGATCAACCTTCCCGCCCGACCAGTGCCGACTTGCCACTGCATCTCGTGTAACTCTTTGGGGTTGGGGCTGCGAAAGACACTGGTCCCGCCCTCGCGGGTCGAAACGTACATGGTGTGGTCAATCATCCAGACCTTGCGGCTGCGGATGCAGCTCGGCTCGTTCGAACTCATACGGCTCGAGGGGTAGTAGTCTGACAGCCGAATGGGATATCGCTGCGGATGCTGTTGCCGCCACTGTACGAGATTCACCGTAGGTCGTATGGTCGTGGTAATTGTAGTCATGTGGGGTATGTGAGGTAGTTCAAGGTTTGACTGTGCTAGCCGTGTCAGTGGCCAGGAGGAAGCCGTAGCAGATGGGCGACTCACGTGTCGGTTGAGGTGATCGTGCTTCCAGCGTTGAAACTCGGCTCCTGGGTCATCCGAATAGTCGCAGTCGATTTCGATCAGCTCGTAGAGTACGCCACCCGCAAGGTCCAAGTTTTCGTCCCCGAGATGCTCGCGCAGGACCAAAAACACCTGTCAAATCAATGCGTTACTCATTGTCCCGGCAAACGGAACCACGGCTGAAAGCAGCCAACTCACAAGCTGAATACCGTCCCGGTATTGATAGTTCCGAGGGATGTGGGCACAGTATCTGACAAGGACGTTGCGGCACTCTGCGAAGGCTC
Source organism: Colletotrichum zoysiae (assembly GCA_030867305.1). Taxonomy (NCBI): domain Eukaryota; kingdom Fungi; phylum Ascomycota; class Sordariomycetes; order Glomerellales; family Glomerellaceae; genus Colletotrichum; species Colletotrichum zoysiae. The sequence goes on from MU842833.1 coordinate 79,825, forward strand.
AGTACACACGCAGCCACGACGAAACACAGCCACCCATGGAGGTGCGTACTTTCTTCGTCATACCCGTCTCGCGTCAGGGGCTCATGAGACAGGGCGTTCGCCATCTCTGCAAGCCTTTGGCGCCATTCTTCATCGTCTGCCTGGGCCGCGGTCCGGATCGACTCCACCCACGTCTGGAGGCTTTGTCGATTGCGCATCGTGAGGCAAAGCGAGTAAGGCGGCACATTGAGACGGGCAGCGGAGACAGACCAGTGCCCGGGCGAGGCCTTTCTATAGGATTTCGGTGCTGCCCTTTGTGACGCTTACTGCTGCGAACGATAGCTTCGTCTGTCTGGCTGTTGCCGTCACAGAAACCGAAACGCAGACTACAGGGTAGTCAGGTCCTCGGCACGTCCAGAGTGAACGAAGAGGAGACGGGGCGAGAGCACAAGGAGATGTTCCAGATGCACTTGGCAGGCCACGCCAAAAGAGGCAGCTGCGGCAGGCAAGGACTTGCCCAGCGTTGAAAGACACCTGCCTGCCTAGGTAGGAAGCAGGTAGGTAGGTAGATGCTAAGTAGGCAAGCAGGGAAGGAAGAACAGACGACACCGCAAGGCACCCACTGCAGAAAACCAGGCAGCTACCGCGACGGGAAGGGGTACCACGGCGTATCCCCTTCCGCATGCCTCCTCCCTCTCTTCACCGAGTAGGTATGAACAGAGGAATCCGAGCAAGTAGGTACTTTGCGCTCCAGATGTCTGTAGACGTTGCATGCGCCAGGACGCTTGATCCACTATCATATCCAGGCAAATACACCCGCGCGACGGGCTTCTTCTATGCTGCCAAACAGTTCCGTCACTTGGCACCTCGGAGACCCCGGACGCAAATACCCCTCGAATGGGGTTGAGCCGAGTTTGTCATGTTGGTCTTGATTCTTTGGCTTCGTAAACTGATCTTGGCCTGAAGCCAGTAAGCCGAATGTCAGGCGGGTCCGTGATGCCTATGCTCATTTGACGGTCCAGCTTCGTACGTAGAACGGCAGTCCCGGCCCGCCGGCCACGGACGTACCTTCCAGCATGGGAAACACCGGACGAGTGACTCGCACCGGTCTCTACCCGGACCATCGGTTCAAGCGAGGGCGATGCAGCCCGGCCCTCGCTCTGGCCCCATTACAAACCCGAGAAGCGAGGACTGCGCATGAATGCGCGGCACTACGCTTCAAGACTCGAGCGCCCCCCAAGCCAGGGACAAATCGGGTCACGTTGCGATGCAGAGCGCCTAGAATCGATAGACGGCGCTGGCGTCTTCCACCAGCAGCAAACGCACCTTGGCCCGATGTCGTGCTGGGTAGATCCCGTCTTGGGACAGCTGGCTAGCGCATTGGGAGCCACCATAGTGCCCAGCAGGGGTACATATTCGATAGCGAGGCCTGCGGGGCTGGCGATGATACCGCCCGCGGAGAGCGGGGAGAGCAGCAGTGCACTTAGCCTTGTGACATGGCCGGGATCGGAACACGAGGCTGGGTAGTGATGGGTTGGCGGAGTGCGCATTCCGAAAGGCAGGATAAGCAATTGGAGAAGGAGGTTCGGACGGGTCGTCTCGTCTGGATTTTGCATGCGGCTCTAACTCAAAGTTGACCGAACTCAAACATCCAGTGGATATTAATAAACGTCACGGCCGCATGCCCAAGGCTCAGGATACACACAGCTGCGAACGTGACCCTCGAGTCTGAGTCTGGGCAGGGAGATCGTCACGTGGAATGGGCATATGCTACTTACCTATATAGGTACCTACCAAGGTGCTCCAGGCTACCTAGGTAGGTAGCTCGGTTTGGTACATGAGCACTTTCCCCGCACTTTGGTTTCTCCAACTGTCCCAGCACCAAGAACCCCAAAAGGTAGTCAGTCCAATGAGCGTGGAGTCGTGCAAAGTGTGTGTTTTACCTCATCGGGGGGGGGCCTGGCACTCTACCAGATGCCGTTTCTAACTGCCTTTTTCGCCTGCAATTCGCACGACTCACTACGTACCTGTACATACAAGCCCACCCCAGGCCCCATTGTCAACAGTCCCACCGCCAAACTTGCCGACTCGACTTCCCGAGTTCCTCTTGTCTGGGTTGAGCTTCCCCCCATGCAGGGATGACCAACCGGACAGGTCGACGGACAGCGTCTCTCCCTTTCTCTCTGTCTCTATCTCTGTCTCTGCCAGATCAGCGCGCTTGAGAGTTCTGGCTGAGCACGTAACCGTTCTGGGACCCCTTCAGTGTGGGGATTTTGGAGTTCCCGGCCTGCGTTGCCGTCCCCACTCTGCTTCCCGATGTCGATGCCGGCCTCTCGGGCTCTGCTGGTTTGAACCATCTCCCCGCTGTCCATCATAGCCGTTCCTCCTAGCCGTGTTCCACTTGAGAAGTTCGTGTCTGTACAGACCCGTCGCCGTTATATATAACCCACTCAATGTCTCTTGCATCCCTCGTCGCGGACTCTTCCTCGAGATCATTCTTTCCCCAGACACCTCCTTTTGATATCCCAGTACTTCAAGCCCCATCCGTTGTCTACCACACCCTTCGACCGCTGAGCCTGCAATATGGAGACGCAGCCCGATCGCCAGTCGAGCACTCATTATGACATAGGTAAGGACCTCTTCCTGACAACCACGTCGCCGAGGCGGGCGCTGACGTGCCCGTGTCCACAGTTATAGTCGGCGCCGGGCCCGTGGGCCTGATGCTGTCGACCATCCTGGCCAGATGGGGATATAAGATCAAGCACATTGACAACCGGGCGGAGCCGACGCCAACCGGAAGAGCCGACGGCATCCAGCCACGTTCTCTGGATCTTCTGCGCAACATGGGATTGAAGTCGGCCATCATGGCGCACAAGCCCGCGAGAGTCTACGAAGTGGCTTTCTGGGACCCGCCCAAGTCCGGCAGTGGAATCGCCAGGACCGGCACTTGGGCCAGCTGTCCCGACTTCATCGACGCTAGGTATCCCTTCACGACCCTCCTGCACCAGGGTCACATTGAGCGGGTTTTCATCAGCGACCTTAACAAGAACGGCGTCCAGATCCAGCGACCCTGGACCATCACGGGTTTCACCTCGGACGAGGCCAAGAACCCCGAGTACCCCGTGGAGGTCCGCCTGGAGCACGTGGACGGGACTGCCCAGGAGACGCTACGGGCCAAGTATTTGTTTGGCGGCGAAGGCGCCCGCTCGTTCATCAGGAACCAGCTGCAGATCGGCATCAAGCACAAGGATCCTATCTCTCACGTGTGGGGTGTTATGGACGGCGTTGTCAAGACCGACTTCCCCGATATCAAGGTGGGCAACGTCGCCGAGGGCCACGGGCCAACGAACCTACGGCTGACAGCATCGCAGATGAAATGCACGATCCACAGCAAGCACGGGTCCATCATGGTCATCCCCCGCGAGGACAACATGGTCCGCCTTTACATCCAGATCGCCTCATCGACTGACCCAGACTTTGACCCGCGAAAGACGGCCACCGAGCAGGAAGTGCAGGAATCGGCAAAGCGCATCCTCCAGCCGTACTCAATCGAGTGGGAGAGGACCGAGTGGTACTCCGTTTACCCCATCGGCCAAGGCATCTCTGACCGGTATACCCTGGACCAGAGAGTCTTTCTCGGTGGCGACGCCTGCCACACCCACAGCGTGAGTACTGTGCCGTCCCGGCATCTGCTCCCCGTCGCTGACGAAACAAACAGCCCAAGGCCGGCCAAGGCATGAATACGGCGTTCTTGGATGCGCAGAACCTGGCCTGGAAGATCCATGCGGTGGAGTCTGGTTTCGCGCGACGCGACATCCTCAAGACGTACGAGGAGGAGCGAAGGGACGTGGCCGAGACGCTGCTCGACTTCGACAACAAGTACGCCAAGCTGTTCTCGCAGAGGCCTGACGCAGCCAGCGAGGCCCAGGCAGCGGCCACCGACAAGTCCGCCCCCGAGGACCAGTCCGAAAACGAGTTCATTCAGACCTTCAAGGAGTCCTGCGAGTTCACCAGCGGTTACGGCGTGGCGTACAAGCCCAACGCCCTGAACTGGTCCGAGACGCACCGCGCCAAGTCGCCTCTGATCCACCCCGAGGGCACCAAGCTCCGCACCGGACGCCTATTCCTGAACTCCGACGTGACGAGGGTTGTCGACGCCAACGTCGTTCATCTAGAGCAGGAGATTCCGCTCAACGGGTCGTTCCGCATCTTCGTGTTTGCAGGAAAGCCCTCGACCACGCGCAATGCCCTCGGTGATTTCGCCAAGCACCTCAACAACAAGCGGTCGTTCTTTGCTGCGTACCTCCGGGACGACGTGAGCAGCGTGTCGCACCACGAGCAACACAACCCGCACAGCTTGTTCTTCACATTCTGCACAATCTTCGCGGCCAAGCGAAGCAGCATCGAGATTTCTCGCGACGTGCCCGAGCTACTGGCGCGGTACCGCGAGCACGTCTACGCCGACGACAGGTGGGACCGCCGCGTGCCCGACGCCGGGGCGGCAGCCCACGTAAAACTGGGGCTCGATGAAGAGAAGGGCGGCGTTGTCGTCGTGCGCCCCGACGGCTACGTCGGTATGGTGGCCAAGCTGGAGGAGGGCAGCGGCACGGTTGACGCGCTCAACGAGTACTTTGGCGCGTTCTGCACCAAGGAACTCGGAGCAACGCTTCCGCAACTGTAGCGCCTATGAGGAGGGAAGCATGCCGTGTCCATGGATAGAGCCCCCCCCCCCGATGTATACCGAGACGGTTGTTACTCAACGGCGTCCTGGAGCAAGACATGACCTACCTACCTACCTACCTAGATACCTGACTAGACGTGTCCAGTTCCCTCACCGGACAATTAACTGCATTTATAGCAATACCCAAAATACGACTCGAGTCATAAATCAGAATCAAAGACCGTCGAGTGAACGTCCGTATTCTTAGTCATGGCGGTGATGCGCTGGAATGCCGGAAGCCACCGCTTGGTTCTGGGGTGGATAATCCTGTCAAGTTGTCATTCCTGAAGACTCTTTCGCTCCCCGGTTGCTACCTACTACCTAAGTCAGGGATGCTCGGTGGTGGGGCGACCCCTGCACAGTGCCCTGTGCCGTGCCTGAGTGAGAGAGGTGGGCGGGTACTTGGTACCTTCTCCCAGATGCGTTAGCTCATTTCCTTTGGTTGGTTCCTCTAGAGCTGTCAAAAAACTGCGGGCGTTCTTTCCTAAATCCTATCGCACCTATCGCACCTACCCTACCCGACCCCCCGATGGGGATTTCGCGACTTTCCACCGCATCATCCGCACACTCCTTCCCTCCGCAGTGCGATTCTTTGATGCGCCTGCCTATTCGCGATTGTTTTTGATCTATTCACATCCATTACCGCCCAGTAGCGTCTGCAACGTTTTCGCCAAAGGCCACCAAACTGACGCGCGCCTTGCCTTGCGAACTGGTCCTTCCATAACACAACTCGCCTCGACTTCACATCCACGGCCACCGTGTCACGGCAACAATCACAACTCAATCCAGCAACGCGCCTTTCCGGCCATTTTGGACCGCGCAACCTCAGGAGCACTGTAAAATCCCCGGCGTTCTTTGTCTTCGTTCATTCGTACCTTTCGCGCCTGTTTGCCTTTGCGCCCATGACTTCTTTTAGAAAGCTCCCTGCTCGACTCTTGAGCCTCGCACCTTCTTAGCTAACGATCATGTCGATAGAGCAGCAGCAGCAGCAACACAGCCGACCTTGTTTCTGCCCCAAGGACAAGATCGGCTCCTTCGGCTCCTTTGAAGAGACCGTCGCAAGCGGGCAAACCAAGACACAGCTCCCCCGCGCCGGCGAGACCGACGACATTTGGATACGGCTGGGAACCCCACCCGACCGGTTCCAACCTCGTCAACCTGGGCCCCCGACTCTCGCGACCCCCTCGCCCGAACTGTCGCTCCCCACCGACTGACTCGTTGCTTCAGTCGTCGCCGTTATTCACAGTTCGCCCGAACCCGGGCTGGGCAGAACTTTGAGTACAAACCCAAACTGCGACCTATATCGAAGGAGGAGCAGCCCCGGATTGATCGCCACAATCGCTGGCTCCAACGGAAGACCCGCCCTACTTCGAGGATCGTGGAGAACGCTCGCGCCTTAGCCGCGCGACCGAGACGGCGCATATTCGAACCCGAATACCTCAGACTCGCGACTGCATCGAGCCTACGTGCAACAAAGCCTGCTCGTGCCGCCAAGGCCTTCCGACAGACACCTGCCCGCTCTGAGCGAGGTGTCCAACGAGGATCATATCACCAAAAGGAGAAGGTGGCTTCGCGAGTTGCACGGTTTCAGATCTCGGCCGAAGGAGGCGCGAAGGGATCTGTTTGGCTCAACTGGCGCAACGGGCACCAAGGCTTCAGCCGGGGAAGCGGAGAATACGACACCCGGTGTCCAAGACGCGCCTGCCGAACTCACCGCCGGCCCCCGTTCACCTTGCTATTCCTACGTCGGCGAAACCGGGTGTTCGCCAGCCTCGTCCCTTACAGCGCCGCCCGGAGCGTCTCCCTTTTCTCCTGACCAGGCGGCGCTCGTCCAGGCGACCGATAGATTGGGTACTCAGGGTTTCATCGTTCGAGGCTCGGAATTCAGAACGATCACTGTCCGGCGTGCGGAACGGGAGACGCCGTCCTCTGCCGGCATCGATCAGAACTGTTCACCCGGCAGCAACGTATCCCGCAAGCGACGGGCCGAAGACTCAGAACTGGACCTAGCCGTGGCGAATGCGGCTGGACAGAGCCAGTCCGAGCAGGAGCCCCTCAAAACCACTCGGAGTGGGGCCGCAGTTTTGGCTTCAGACGAAGGAGTTGTGAGTTTGTTGACTCGACTCTCCTGGAAATCATGCTGATTCGTGGCACCAGATACCCCAGGGCCGCGCTGCTTGGCTCATTGATATCATGACCTCGGTTCGAGGCGCTGTAAGCAAGGTCTCCAGTAGCATTGCTGGCTATGGTGAGTTTGCTCGCGTGATAGCTGCACCGGCCAAGCCTGACCACGGTCCTAGTGTACCCGCGCAACTACAACGTCGTTGAACGACACCCTCGCGACCAGCAAACAGGCAACATTGGCACGAAACGCATCAAACTGGAAGTCGCCAACGATACTGTCGACGAAAGCATGCCTGCACAGCAGTCTCGGCTCGTTCACTCGGCCACGCCCAACCCCAACCTCGTGTGGGTGGACGAGTCGACAAGACTCGCTCACTGGCATCAGGTAGCCCCGTTTGTCCAAGCACTTAAAAGCATCAGTCGCCGGATTGAAAAGGGCATGTCGGCTTCCAGGGACGCCTCCCCCGCGCCCCGAGTGGACGAGGATGTCCGCTCGCAGCGTATCCACACCCTCGGAGCCTATGTCCCCATTTTCCAGCAGACAGCGATCGTCCTGGAGACCGTCTATTCCAAGCCATTTTTGGCGAAACTGAAGGACACATTCAGATCCCCCCAATCGATCATGGACTACGACGTGAGCCCGGACGATTTCCCGGCCATTACGGCGGCCCAGAAGTTTGTGGATAACTTCCCTGATGAATGCTCTCTCGTTCTGGCCGAGTCCGGCGTCACTCGGCGGGTTCTCAGGGGTATTGGCGCTGATCTGGACGCTCTTGCTAACCGGAGGCCAATGCCCAACCTTGTACAACGAGCCGGGCTGGTCGGCAAGGTTATCAAGTTCTTCCGAGGAAGCGATAGCTTCGGCGTGGAGACTACTGATGATTCCGTCTCCAAGCTGGCCGCCGAAATGCCCGGCAGTTTTCCCGACGCGGAGGGGAAGAGCGAGTCCGTGGCCGAGGAGGCCAAGCCCTCGAGAGACGCTCCTGAATATCGACCAGTCTCAAAGCCCGACTACATGCCTCCCGTCAGGACCACTGACGCGTATACCTTTGTGCGGGAGCATCTGGCCGAGATCGCAACCAAGCAACGGGCCGCCTACAAGCATGGGCTCGCCGATACGGCCTCCGAGGACCTGCTCCCCAGGCCAAGCCCCATATCCGTCTTCAAGAAGGATAACCAGTCTCCCGTTGTGTTGAAGCGCCTTCAGAAATCGCGGGGCTTGAAGAAGGTCCAATTTTCGCCATCGGCGAAGCTGTCGACTCCCTCATCGACGAAACCGGCCGGTTTCTTCAACAAACTCTTCGGCTCGCCGACCGTCACTGGTTCGCCGCTTCGGCAGGCCGCCAAGGACAGCTCCCTCAGTGGCACTCAAACCGATGGCTCGCCCGAGAGCCGCAGCCCTGGGAGGCTGGGGCACCTCGCGGGCGCCGGGCGGGAGACGGACAACACATCGGAGGATAGTGACGGAGAAGCCATTGCGTCGAGATGCCAGCCCCGCCTCGTACAGCATCTCAATAAATCCCTGAGAGGCCTCGAAGCCAAGGGCTTCTTCGTCAAGGATGGGCCGCGGGACACGTCGTCCTGCCCACCGAGCCCCCCAGCCCTCCCAGGTTTGAACATCTCTGATGATAAGGAAGAGGAGCTCGAGGACCTCTCCCTCGCTCTTCAGCTGCTGCTCGACGTGGACGAGGCACGCCGGAGAGAAGAGGAGGAAAGAAAGGCTAAGGAGGCCGAGGAGGAGAAGCTGCGCAAGACCGGCGGGCTCCGCGTTCCTCGACGGCGTATGATCACCTCGCTACCGACGGACTGGTCCCAGAAGGTGACGGCTTCGTTGCATGCCCACCCTTCCAAGACGCTCGCCACCACAGCCGAAAGCGTCGAGCTCAGGAGACACGACTTCGCCAAGGTGGTCCCGGAGACTGAGTGGCTCAACGACGAGATCGTCAATGGTTCGCTGCAGTGGCTCGACCGATACGTCAACGCGGCTGCAGGCGCCACGGACGTCAAATCGCCAAACCGGGTCTGTCTGGTCATGGGATCCTTCTTCTATAAGAGACTGGAGGACAACGGCGTACAAAACACCGAACGAGCACTTCGCCGGTATGGTGTGACCAAGGCCAACTTCCTCAGGCTGGAGACGATTCTCATGCCTATCTGCAGAAACAACCATTGGACCCTGCTCGTTGTACGCCCGCAGAAGCGGACCGTGTCGCACATGGACTCCTTCAACCCGAGAGGGTCGGCCGTCCACACCAACAGAGCTCTGGCTTGGATCGAGGCCTTCTTGGGCAGCGATTACAAGGCGAGCGAGTGGAGGACGGTCTGTCACGAAGCCCCTATGCAGAGAAACGGTTACGACTGCGGCGTTTTTACCATCACGAATGGAATATGTCTGGCTCTCGGTCTCAACGCCATCGACACTTACTCTGGCGAGGACCTGCCACTGCAGCGACTTAGAATCGCCGGCATGCTGCTGAACAGGGGCTTCAACGGGGAATTCGACCTCAGTGGCCTCTAAGCAGCGACTGCTCCCGCTCCTAGGCTCCTTACACAAAAGGGCAACGCGGCAGGCAGAGCTCGGAGTGCCCTGGCCGGGCTTTATATACGATTGAAGAATTAGTCACTTGTCAGGGCTGGACGGGGTCAAACAGGGCTGCCACGAAAGGAGGAAAGGTCACTGAAGCCGGGGGTCGCCTGCTCCATTTGCTTACTTGACCATCACCATAATCGTTTTCCCCCTGAAGGAGGGTGAAGGCTACAGGCAACTAGCCGGGCGTTGACATGAAGCGTTTGGGAGTTCTGGGATACCACACAGTAGTTTTCTTGCCGATATGCTTGTATGAGTGTTTGTTTTTATTGTGTTTTCCCTCCACTGCGGTTGCTCGGCATTCATCTCACAAAGGCCATTTGGCGAGAGCACGCAGACCTACTTGTCCCTAAGAAGAGGCAAGACTCACAATATGCTGAAAGGACCCAAAGAAGGGCCTTTTGTTAGTATTCCAAAGTCCCACACATGCGCCCGCCGAGTGACAAAGCCATCCGTGTCTTACCATGCCAGCTGGGCTTTGCCGAATGGGCGTTTTCTGACCCGGATTGGTGATCCAGCCCAGCCCAACGGGGTCTGCATTGAACGAGTCTTGTCATCTCAACTCTCCGTACGAGGCCCGGAGAGAGGGATACGGCAAAATGGGCGTTGTTGAAAAAATGAGTAGCAAGGTGGGTACCGATCATGCCTTTATTGCCTGGGATTTCTTCCGTCCAGATTCCGGTGGCAGGCAATACTCGGTTTCAGGCGGAACGCCCAGCATCTAGACGAGCGCGCAACGCCCCACCCCCCTCCTGCCTGCCCGGACGACGACGGGGTCTTCTTTGAGGGGACGGCTTCCCCTCCTCCGCCCCATCTTCACTTCCTCCGTCTTCCATCGCTTACTCAAACATACACATTCGAGTTACATTCCCGAGGGCGCGGCTGAAGACGGCTAGAGTGCTTACTTGGTCCCGAGAGGGAAAAAGCGCGGCAGTAGAGAATTGCAGCGTTCCATGCCTCTCTCGTAGTCCAATTCTTCCACGTGCAACCCTGGAGAGGCAAAACGAGTCTGGCTAACATTTTTTTCTTGGCCGGAGGCCCATCAAAGCTTGGGGGATCCACGATCGACCCAGGGGTTCAGGCTGTCCCGTCGGTCTGATACTGGTGAGATGAGCGCCAAGGGACGGGTGGGAGGTGGGAATGGGGGGCGCTTGCGGTGCGAGCCCCCCCCCCTTCCCAATGGCCTTTCGAGGGCACCCTCCCAAGGTTTGGCGATTCATGTAGCCGCATTACGGAGGAATTGGCAGCAGCCCTGATGTGGCAACTCGCCGACTTGCTTGGAAAGTGGTTCGCATTCGCTGCGGACGTAGCTGATACACGGCACAGCATGGTGGGGATTCTTCCTTTGCAAAACATGGCAGCGGACACTCCGTGCGACGGGCAGGCACCAAGCTGTCAAAAACCATCGGTTGACAGCAGGCGAATGGGAACACCCGCCAACTCGCGCCCGAGCCCTGCCATCTTGCACCAACGCATACCTCCATCAGCACACACTAAAGGACCGCAGCGAATACTACGAAATGACCAGTAGCGCTATATCTGGAGAGAGAGAGAGAGAGAGAGAGAGAGAGAGAGAGAGAGAGAGAGAGAGAGAGAGAGGCGGAGAGAACGACAAACATTGCTGGAGACTGTCCGCACGTATTAATCATCAGTGCCGCGCGAGATAGACCGTTGTCCTTTTGCCGTTTCTATTACGGCGGGATCAGGAACAAGTGACAGATCCGTCGCCAGATCTGATCCACCCATTGTTCCTGCCGATCGTCCCGTACGATCCTGTACTGCAGGAATAGTGCAGGAATACTTTGGCATCGAGAGCAGGGTCCAAAGGGGTTTGTCGCGAGGCGGACGGGCCGATTACAAGAGTCAGGCTTTTCGTCCTGTGTGTATTGGCATCAGTGCTTTCGCGCAAACCGAGAACCTCGGACTCTGTGCAAGTTGGGCGGGAAAAGGCAGCAAAGGCGGTGGTGGGCGGGTTGCCGCAAAAACGTCGGAACATGATACAGCCGCTGCGGATGGGCACGGGGCTGAACATGACGCTGTGGCATCACGTTCTGAGTGCCGGCGACGACGACGCCGGGGGTGGGCAGCACTCGACCGCTGCCTTGCCGACCGTCCGGGTGCGAAGACTGGCAGACCAGACTCGTCGGAGGCGGGAGGGTTCCATGTTGCCGTCGGTGCGGCCGAAGAATACCTACCAGCCGAGGAATTGGTTGAGAGTCAGTCGGACGTGGTGCCAAGAAGGTTCTTTGTGTAGCACCGGATGAATATCTCCTCTCGAGGTGCCAATGGCATGGCGATAGACTTTGAAGTCTGTCTAGGACTATCAAGCGAGTCGTCAAAGTCCGGGCGCAACACAGGAGCGCCACAACGCAGGCGGGCGGTCCTCGCAACGGAGGTTGGCCGTGTATGTACGCCGTTGGAATCCTAGGCGGCGCGGCGACGGGAACCGGTTTGTTTGTTGCGCCGGTCGGCCAGGCTCGCGCAGGAGTGCGTGCTGTCGCTGTCGCGTCGCGCGTATGGGCTACTGCGAGAAGTGTTGACTCGCGATGGCGCGAAAGTAAAAGCGTCGCGAGTTCCGACGGCAACGCGCTGGGCAAGCAGTTGAGGATATGAGACTGGGCGGACCCGGGATGTCGGTGGTGCAAGATGGACATCGGCGCCTCGGCAGCGTATGGAATGGGAGTTAGATTTTCCCGGCGACGCCGTCGGCACGCACTGCTGGGCCCGGCACCGCTTCGCCGCAAGGTGGCACTTGGTGTTTTTACACTAAAGTGTAAGTTCGGCATCTGATGTTTACATGTCGTGTTCTCGTCCCACCATACATGTAGTGTACATGGCGATTTACAATGCGTGCTTCCGCATCTTCAAAACACCGCAGTGCAGGCGCGCGGATGGTCCAGCCGGCGATGGCGAAGTTCCAAGACACGGATGCAGCGTGTGACCGTCCGCATTACGTTCTGGTGTCCACGGTGTCCCTCCCAGTCCCAACAACCAAGCCCCCCCCTTGTCGGACATGGTCGTCCAGGTCCAGCTGCGTCACTGGTGCTTTCCATCCATCGGAGGCCGCCGTACACAGGGCATCCATGAAGGTTGGACGGTGGTCCATCAGGGCGGCATTGCAGGTTTTGCCAGGATGAGAAAGTTTAGGATTGCCTGACATCGCTTCAGGATGATCCAAGATATCCGAATGAGCGCTAGTCCGGAACAGGAAGGATTCCAGAAGCAAGCCAACTTTGCCACAGTGGATGGACAGGGCTCTCTCAGCTGCAGCCGGCAAACCCGCTTTACCGACGCCAGGCCTGCTCAGGTGGCCATTTGACAATGCGAACGAGGGGGGGGCAATTCGACTTTTCGGATTGTTGGTAAGATATCCCGTGATGTGTAATTCTGTCAGTTACTTCGGTTTGCACCGGGGAACAAACACAAAAACCAGAACAGAAAACGATCTGGCCAAGTCTGGAAGTGGGGATGGGATGTTGTACCAGATGCTTACATAATGCCGATGGATGTACAGGTACCGTCATGTGTACTGAACAGTGCCGTAATGTACCGTGCCTACTAGGTAGCCTATCTACCTAGGTAGGTATTGGTACCTAGACTACCCATCCCAGATGCTTCCTGCACCACGAAACCTAATACCAAAACATGAGACACACGCAGGGAGGGAACGACGATGTCAGCACGCACGGAATATGCCAAAAGAACTTTCTTCGCGCATTCCTATTTGGTCAATGATGACATGGCCCTCGGGTCGACGCACCCCAGCGCGCTCCATTGAGGAATGGGGGGGGGGGGGTTCCTTTTTCTTTCCTTTTTAGCCGAGGCTGACTTTTTGGGTTTACAAAGCACACACTCTCCTCTCCTAGGTTTGATGTACGGTTCGCATGGTTATCCATCACAGCCTGCCGACGATGCCTTTTGATTTTATTTCAAATCGGCACCTCGTCCAATCCTTCTCGAACCCAACATCATTCGATCCAGCATCCTTGGCCTGCCCCTCCGATCGTCGCGGCCTGTTGTACCTATCGTATCGGTCTCTTCATTCCATTCCATGCTGGATTCTGCATTTCGGGCCAAGCCCACTCACTCAGTGTGACCTCCGGGCCTCTGTGCCAAGACACATAACCTAACTCGGCCCCTCTAAACAGCGTTTGCTGATCGTTCCGGAGCAAAAAAAAGCTTGGGAGCAGCCGCCGGAACGACGGGCTGTAGCACATTGTCACTGCTCTGTGGAATGAATGTCGACAACATGAACAAACACCTGACCGGTGAACCGCTCGTTCCACGGCCCCATTGCCTCCACATGCCGGGGAGCGATCGAGGAAGCGACGTATTTGTACAACCAGAAAACGAACCCGGATGACGCTCGCAACCGTGGAAGCCCCGGCTACGGACTCGCCGTTGGGGCTGGGCCGCGCATCCACCATCCCCTACAGGTGTGGAAGCATACCTACTACGTATGTATCCGTACCTACTGGCGACAAGAGTTCCCCAAAAACCATGTCTTCCTTGCCAACAAGCCAACAACAACAACAACAACAGCAACAACACCAGGCCCGCATACGTGCACCCCTGTCGCCGCCTGGGCGGGAGAAATGTTCTGGAAATTGAACCGACACACAAGGTGCGTCGCATGTCGGACAACTGGGCCGAGATATGAACCAACCAATCATACGTACATGGCTGGACGGACGCAATGTCACCGCCGCATGCGTGCATGCGTGCATGCGTGGCCTGCATGGAAGAGCGGGAGAACCTCCCAAAAAGCCCGCCCGCAGCACCAGCAACAACAACAACCACAACCACAAACTTCTGCAGCACGCTCACATCCCGTTGCTTCGTTCCCCCAGTGTCAGCATCAGCGTCGGTGGTCAATCGACCTCGCCCGAGGTGGATTTGGACGGGCCTGGAAGCTGCGAAGCGCGCTTGAGCTTTCTTCGCAAGGGTCCAAGAGAGCCAACATGTCAAGGCCCAGCAAAGCCAAACAAACCCGCCAAAGGACCCCCCCGGCCAGCAAACAAAAGTCTGCACGCTGTTTCTTCTGTCCAACCTCGATCTCTTTTTTACTGGTTAGAATTTGGCGGGAGGCAAGGCAAACACACAACCCGACTAACCTGCAGCGTGGAAGAAGCCGGGTTCCTCAGCTTGTCACCCTCCACGCCGCCGCCGCCGTCGCACACCGCTACAGCGCTTGGCGTCTGTCCTGCTCAGCTCGTTTGCGTAACGACGGCGGCGGCCCCAATCAACGTGACCTTCAGGCGCCTCGTCGCAAACGGTTGGTGGACGGCACGGTTTTGAGACCCAGACGCACGCGTGGGCCCAACCACATATGCGTTGAAGTATTCGTTGTGTTTGTCTCCGGAACCCGTGTTGCTTCGTGTGCGTGCACACTAGTCGCGAGTGAGCTGCTCTGCCTGGGGTTGGGCATTGAGCCTCGTACGTCGCGGTGCCATCCCATCCCATCCAGCCACTGATGCCCCGCAACTCAGCAGATGGATGAGCTTCGGCCATGTGCAATGTGCAAAATGTCTGAGACGGCTTTGGCGCCGACGAAAGAAACCACCAGGACGACGAAGACGATGCAAGGTTGACAATGCAAAGGAAACAGACCCTAGCCTGTCAAGAAAGACCTTCCCCTCCATCTTTGCCTCTTCTCGATTTCCACCCCTCGTCATATCGATCAGCGGCGGCTCCTTTCACTCTATTCGCTTGCGGAACGGCTGCGACTGCAACCCTCCCCCCTTCCGGGACATGCAGCGTAACACATCGACGCACTCTCACACACAAGGAACGGCCAACAAATCCTGGCTGCTGCTAATCACACGCGGGTCCTCCGAGAGGCCATCCAGAGAAGAGAGCAGTCACACAAGCCCGCTGTTTTGGTCTTGCCTTTGTAACGGTGCTTATCTTGCCACACGCCCCGATCCAAGGACGTCAAGAGCGCCAAGCGGACAGTAGGTAGCTCTGGCAGCAGAGGAGCGTTGGTACTCCATATTCTGTTGCCAAGCCGCGCATGCCTTTCTCCTCGATATCGGGATTGCACGGGAAGTGTTCTCGGATGGGCGGGCGGGTACCGGAACTCACTCGCCGCCCATCGATGCCAGCCACACGGTGTGCATGCACCTGGAAAAAGACGTGCCATACCGTCCAGACACTCGCTCAGCGTATCTGTCGGTAACTTGCCCAAGCGGAAACCATGGAAGCTGAGCAATCAATCCTCCGCAGAAGTGGTAGCCATCTCCAGCCACACATGCATATCCCCAAGTACACATATACATACCTGGGTAGTACAAGCACCACTCATCGCAAGTAGCCCCGCCTGACAATCTTCCCAAGATCAGTGGCTAGACACCGTAGCCGTGTCCCATTTGCATCCGTTTGCTCGTTTCTTTCTCCTCGTCAACCCAACCGTCCCCGGCAGGCTTGGGTCGAGACATGCGTACGTAATCCACTCTGGCCGGGTCCACGGTGATATTACTGTAGTAGTAGGTACCTGGGCGGCAAGGCCCGAGAGGCGGAGGAGGGATGGCGGCTTGCAGCGGCGGAGGCGCACACACTACCTACCTGCTAAATTAATTGCATGGCATGATGCACGACGCAGCGCGCAAGAGAACACACAATGTGAGGGGATTTCGCTCGACTGATGATCCAGCGGATATGACTTCATAACGCATTCCCCTACAAAGTCGGACCTGTCCCTGACCGCGAGGTCAGACGCCAGCCTCGGCCGTCTGGGAGCCGATACGCCGACAAGATATACCGTCATTAGGGTTCTGGAACGGACAAGGCCGGTATCCGTGTAGAGAAAACAATGAACGCCATGTAATCAGAGATACTATGTAGGCGCCTCTGCTTCCCACACACCGTTCAGGGCCCTCCCAGCGTCCTCGTCAGCTGCTCTCACGAACCGCCCTCGTCAGCAATCCAATACCCAAGCATTCATCAGCGGACCGGAGGCGAGGCATCGAGCCCAAGTTGTCTTTACTAAGTACACTTTCAGAGATAAGCATCGAGTGACAAAGACCGACCACACAGGCAGGCCCCCGGAAGCTCGGACACTCGGCGTAAAAATACCTACCAACCATGGCTTACACAATCATCGAAGCCGAGGGCGCGGTAGTGGCTGTTTGGTCAAGGATGATTCAGACGAATCGCCGTCGGGGTCTGTCATCCAGCTGCCATGCCCGGAAACAATGGATACCTACCCAACTTTGGTCTTGGGAGTTCTTCTGAACCTTGGAGAAGAGTGTTTGAGGCGATGCACGATTACCTACCTACAGCCCTGAACGTCTTGGAGCCCTCGAGGCTTAACCATGTTGCCGCAACTGGGCGTGGGCGCCGGGGCTTCCTTTCCGACAGGCTTTCGGCCCCAACGGATTTGCTTCATTAGTGTAGACCCTATCCGTACACCGCTCCAACCTTCCAGCGTTAAATCTCATAGGCACTTTCCGCGGAGCACACACCCGAGTGACTGGAGCCGAGGGGGGGAACGCAAGTGAAGGGCAACACAATTGGTTGATTGTGCTGTGTTTGTCGTCTCGGAGAGGAGAGACAGACAGGGCCGATGGGCAGGTGTCAGCTCTCCGATTGGGATTTGCGATCGGTAGAAGATCATCTCATTTCAAGCCGAACGTGTGACGGAGATGGACGAGTCGTTTCTAGCCAACGGCACGTAATGAACCGCTTGTCCACCTGCTAATTAATACCTACTGCGTATTCGTAGAAGTAAGCTGCTCAACCCTTCAACGCCAAGAGTCCCCAGCAGCAGCAGCAGCCCCCCATTTCCTCATGCGGGCGCCCCCAGACGACTTGAAGTATCACTTTCTGCTTTTGGATGGCTGGAAGGCACAGACAGGAGGAGGGGGCGGCACGGCGGATGCCGTGGGCCAAAGTCTTGATTATTGATCCGGGAATAAGAGTCGCGGTGATGGGGGGACAGACACGCTCATTCGACGCCCGACCATGAGGAGCCCGGGAATCGGGGGGGGACAGGCGGCGTACCGTACCCGTGCGCTGAATCGGCGTCAGAAAGGAGATATGACGGCATGTACTGGAATGCGGCACATCGCATCACCGTCTCACCTTGTCTCCCAGCGTCCCTGGTTTCCAGTACGGGCCGAGCACGAAGAGAAAAGTAAAAGCGCCCGTATCGCAACCACCACCACCACCATCATCATCACCATCGTCACCATCGTCACCATCGTCACCATCGTCACCATCGTCACCATCGTCACCATCGTCACCATCGTCACCATCGTCATCACAGTCACATGGCGTAATGCCGCGATCGGAAAGCTGAACAGAAGCATCACATCCCACTAGCGGGCGTGCTGATCAGACCGCAACCCGTACACTAGCTAGCGTTACACTATTCGTACATACATTGCGGCACACTGCTGCTGTTGCTGGTGCTGCTGCAGATCCACCGCACCACCTACCTAGCTGGTCCCCGGACATGGAAGATATCCGTAGAGATTGATTGCTACCTCGGCGTGCGTGCGTTCTCACTAATTGATGCACAGCTGATACAGGCGTGTCCGGGCGGCGGCGTCCTTGGAGCTGGGGTAAAAGGAGGGGGAGATACACACAGGATACGGAGAAAGAGACGAGAGAGGTTCGGAGAGAAGGGCGTGGAGTGGAGCACGGCGCATGTATTTGGGAGGGAGAAACAATGCCAAGCTCAAGATGGGCCGGGAAAGGTGAGCATCGTCGCATGGGCATAAACGAAGCCCGGATGACACAAGCGGAGGCCAGCCAGCCAGCCAGCAATGGCGCTGATGCTGGCCGGTCGCGATCCACACGAATGCTCCGCACGGGGTGGTATGATGAGACTCGCCGCTGGGCTCTGCTTCACCCTAAGCACCCAGGCGGGCGGGCGAGACGAGATTTGGGAGAGCGTGAAGAATGACGGCGAGAGGGCAAAAAGGGGCACGACGCACGGATGGCGTCCCTTGGAATGAAGCGCGTCAAAGCTATGAGAGAAAGCCCCATGTGCCAGCACACGAGTGTATTCGTACGTACCCGTAGGTACGCGTAGGGGACCGCATCACATACCCGGGGGGAGGGGAGAGCGTGGTGTTTATCGTCGGGGTTCAGGGCCTGGCCCGAGAGCAACGGTTGGGCCGTGTTCAGGCGACCACAATGTCCCACAGGTGATAGTAAGCAGAGTACACGACTACCTAGGTATGGAAGGCGGAGAAGAAGGGGAGGAAGAAGCAGAAGAAGGCGAAGAAGAAAAGGGTGTGTGTGTGTGTGGTGTGCTTGGTGGAATCCGTGACATGAAGTTGGGCCATTGGCAGCGCCGGCCAAGTGAAACGGGGCATGACATGACAGAGAAAACGGCGAAGCAGACGAGCAGGATAGCCGGCACCGCGATCACTCATGAATGATGATGACGGTCTGTCTGATCTGGTCTGGTCTGGTCTGGTCTGGTCTGGTCTGGCCTGGAGGAGTCCCAGCCCAGCATACCTAGCATGCGGGCGACAGAGTGAGGCTGTGAACCACCAGACTGGACTTGGCGGCGCGGATTAAATGCCCGTCTGTCATGCCCGTTATCGTACCTTGTGTGGGTCGTCGCGCCGTGTGGAGGGTGAAACGGTCAAGCAACGCAACACAGATCGGTCGCGATGAGTCGGTGGGAAAAACGGGGAGAAGGGGAGGGGAGCACAAGTCGCTGGCGGCGTCTAGGCCCCCAGTGTTAGTACGGAGGAGTACCTACATACCTGTCTGTACTACCTACGTAAGGAGAAAGGCCCAGACACTAATGCAAAGTGTTTCCGTGTACCGAGCGGACAACGCAGAAAACGCAGGGGGGATAGAGATTCTCCCCCCCTCCCCTTCCTCTCTTTCTCTCTTTCTTTTGCAAAAAGGGGGGATTGCACGGGCAGGGGGAAGGGGGCCAATACTTGATACGGAGACAAATACCTGTGTAGGTAGGTACGTACAAATAGTATACAGGAATGGGTAATGTAATGGGAAAATGCAGCACACACAAAAAAAAAAAAAAAGAAGAAAAAAGGATGGTGCCTAGACCTCCAGATGCCTTCCCCCCCCTTGGCGGTTCCGCGGCTTCCCCGTTCCCAGCACACCCCTGTCTGCTTCCAAGTGTTCCATTCGCCTTCCATTCTGGTTCCTCTGCCGACTGCCAATCATTTTATTTTATCGATTTACCATCCACAGGCGTATCTCCCGGCCGGCTTTCCCTAAATGGGAGCAGCCAGTCCACGCGGTGCCGTCATTGGGTCGCTCGACCCCGGTCCATGCCTTCTAGCGCGCTCTAGAGTGAGTGCTTTCCCCACCCACACGTCTTCTTTCCTTCCTCCTTCCCACTAGGTACAGTGAGTGGCCCCACCCCCCCTTGTGGTTTGCTTTGGCTCACACCTTTGCTAGGCCGACTCCTTTTCTTTTCTTCTTCTTTTTTTCCCTTCCTTTTGTTGCTTCTCCTCTTCTTCTTTTTCTTCTACCTACACTTTCCCTTCCTTACCGTCTTTCCATTCCGTCTTCCATTCCGTCTTCCGATTCCGTCTGTTTTGCATCGCTTGGTCCACCTCACTTGTGCCCAAGCCTGGTAGTAGTTAGTGCCCGTGCCCTGTAATATGTAATGAAGGAGAGTGCCCCAACCCGCAACCCCTGCGATGACGCGACCCCATACAAGAGTGACTATACCTATGTAGTTACATAAGCCCATCCATCTCATGACAGCTCTGTCTGTCTGGCTCTCCGGTTTGTCTGGACTTGGGCTCCCACCCCCGAGGAATGGCCTCTTCACAGCCCGACCGTAGCCACTCCGTCGTCGCAAGAGCAACGCGTCACCTGTTTGTTAGGTACCTAGGTAGGTAGGTATGTAGGTAGGTGGTAGTCACGGCATGCCTCCACTGGTACCCGCCCGCGCCGTACTGTACAGACAGATATACCTGTACATCGTACAGTACCTGGCTGTTGTACCTTCTGCCCCCGAGCTCTGTGAAGTACATATTACTGTATAGAGCTCTCTCTCACTCCCTCTCACACATACACACGCATACACATCCCTCTCCATCTCTCTCTCCCTCGCATGTCTCGACGTTGGCTGCCTCGTCGGGTGCCCTACCTACCTACCTACCTAGACAAGTCCGTCACGATGGACCGATGGACGGACGGGTACAGGGGGCGACGGCGACGGCGACGCTGCCGTGTTTCGAGGTAGCAGCGGGTTACAACTAAAAGAGACAAAAAAGAGATGCCATGCACATCCCCATGGCTTAGTTACCATTGGGCCGTCTGCTGCCAGCTTCTCCGTCCGGGCAATGATGTGCCACCTGCCTCGTCTCGTCTCCTTTGCCCGATGTACCCCTGCTGGGCCATCCATGTATCCGTAGGTAGTAGGCATTTCCGTCCAGGGTGGGGCCGCCGCCATGCTGCGGATACTTGCGTCGACGCTCATCGCCGTGTACCACAACCACGATTCCTGCCCATGGTCGATACCTTTGCTGCGTCCTGGCCCCGTGTATCCCTCCCTTAGCATCAAGGGCATCCCACCCGTTATCAGGCCCCCACCACCCCTGTCTGCTTAGCATGCCAGGCCTGGCCCCCCGTCCACCCTTCCAGCGCGTTGTCCGGATCTCCTCCTCCCCGCAGGCAGGCAGGCAGGCGAGAGCCATTGCTATGTATTGACTGCGCTGAAGCCCGTTGTGTCGTCGCTGGTGCTGGCTGGTGTGGTCTGGTCTGGTTTGGCAGATGCAGATGGGGAATGACCATGGGGCATGGAGATGTGTAATGGATCTGATTTGATGTACTGTGTACTTCCGCCCCCGCTCTCCACTTTCCCCTAAAGGCTTCTACTCCGTACTGCGTGCCTATCTACCTACCTACCTACCTGCCTACCTGCCTGCCTGCCTGCCTGCCTGCCTGCCTGCCTGCCTGCCTACGCATACAATACATACATACAATACAGGCAGGCACGTACACTACCAAGTGCCTACTACTACCTTCCTAGCAGCTTAGTACAGTGTACGATGTAGTTTGGGTCTTTTCTAAACCCCCTGCTTTCCTACCCTATCAGCAAGGGTCGCTCTCGCGGCGCGCGTGCGGTGCGTGTGGGTGGGTGGGTTGGTACTGCATGTAGGTACTCTCAATGGGGCCGTGGCAAGGTACTCCTACTCGGTGCCTCGCGCTGTAGGGTGATGTCAAGGAGAGGCGAAAGGGCGCGGGTACGTACCCGTCCCAATCCACCGCAGGTACCTGGTGTACATGGACTAGAGCAGCGCTAGCCGGTGCGGAGCACTCCCTCTCACTTGCCCGTACCATCCTGACCTGACCTTGCTCCAGCATTCCTTGCCTTCCCTCGTCCCCTGCGGTACGGTACCGCCGCCTCCCAAAAGATACCTCGTCCAAGTACCGTATTCCTCCTCATCCTCTTCCTCCTCTACCTACACACGGGGCAACGCTTTTAGCTATCTCCATGTCCTCTCCTCCTCCTCCTCCTCCTCTCCTCCTCCTCCTCCTGCCTACCTACCCGTCCCCCCTTCCTTCCTACCTGCGAAAGCTTCATTGCTCGCTCTCTCTCCTTCTCACAGACGACCGAACCCGCTGTCGACGCGTCTAGGCCCTTTCGGCTTTTTCCCGCTTCATCCAACATCATCGGTCCAGTCGCCCATAATAACCGGTCAACTTTGCTTGCCTGTCTGATACGCACGCACTCGCATACATCGCCGCCGACTTCACACCCTTGCGCCATTACACTCTAAAACCTCTCGGATCTGTTTTCGTTCTCTTCACTCGCTCGCCGCTGCACCTCTTCGAGGCTCTCGAGAGTCCCACCAACCGTCACCACCACCACCGCCCTGCTTTTGTACAGTACCGACGGTTTCGACCACCTCGCTCCACCTAGTTTCCTTCGATCAGCATCCCTATTCTGGGTTCGAAGTAGCCTAGTTCCAGTAAGACGTCGCTCTGCTTCCCTGCAAGTCTCGAGCAGAAGGGAAGGGAATAAGAACCCCTCTCCACAAACCGTATCGGACCCTCGACTGCACTGGACGACGACCGTAGAACGCGTGGCTTGGTTGCATTCCGCATAGATCTCCCCGGCGTCGACCTTGGTGGCTCATCTGCATTCTTGCCGTGGATTCGTTGTCGTCTGCGACATTCTGCAAGCAGCTTTTTGCACACTGACTGCCGATTGCGACGAGTCAATTCCATTCCCGTCACCAAGACACTTCTAGCGCGCCCAGATCCGTCTTAGTGCAAGCCTCTTTCGAAGTCCGCCTCGGGGCATCGCTCTCATCTGCAACGCTCAGGGTTATTTACCTTGCGTAGGCCCCAGCCCGTCCCACCACGCCAGCTTTCTCCAAGCATATACACAATTGTGCTGCATTTCTGAGCTGCATTTCTTGGGATCCGACACTTCCCAACAACAACAACGAACCCGCACTTCGACCCGTGATTAACTGTCTCTCAACCCCAACCGGCACCTGCCTCATCGAGGATTTGCCGATTAGGAATTCGAGTGGCATCGTCGAGCTTGACCCGACACCCGAGGAACAGACGTACGTGGTGGACATCGGACACGCCATCCCATTGTACAGGACGCCTTCTATGGGTACGGCGACGCACGTCTAGGCAAAGCAGACTGTTCTCACAGCCCTCCGCCCTGTTGCTATCTCCCGGAGTAGCACATTCGGCACCTTTTATTTTATTTATTTGTCCGACGATTCGTCGTGGAGATGAAAAGGTCCAGGATAAGAACACACTCCCCCATCTACCCGAGCCCATCGCCATCCCCCGAGAGGGAGTTGTCACCGCCCAGTCCGGCTCCATCAGTCACCGCGGGCTGGAAACGCACCACCATCATGTCGAGGTCGAGGCCCACCAGCGGGGCCTTGATGCCCGGCGCCGTCATCCTGACGCCGCCTTCTCTTTCGGAGATTCTATCCAACACCTCGTCCCCGCCATGGACGTTGACGGCCTTCATGGCCTACCTCTCCCAGAACCACTGCTTGGAGACGCTCGAGTTCACCATGGACGCGGAACGATACCGACACGCATACCAACAGATCATTACTAACAAGGAGTGGGCCGGCGACGGCACAGAGCATGTCTGCTCGCTGTGGGAGAAGCTGATGCAGGCGTACATCATCCCTTATGCCCCCCGGGAGGTCAATCTCCCTTCGCGCGTGCGGGATCGCCTCATGGCGCAGCAGTGCCCCCCTATCCCCCCTCCTCCTTCCGAGCTGGACGAGGCCGTCAGGATTGTGTACGAACTCATGAACGACTCCGTCCTCGTGCCCTTCATCGAGTCCGTCATGCCCGGCCAAGGCGACGTGCGCATGGAGGACGACGGCCACGATACGCGCCAAGGGCGCTCTCGCCTGCGGGTGGAGATCACCGGCGCCAGGGTAGACGAACCCAAGCGGTCTCCAAAATTTCTTCCCCAGCTGAGTGTCGGTCGTAGCGGAGCCAACAGCCGTTCGGCCTCCGCGTCGGGCATGGAGCGTGAGGGCCTCACAGACGATACCGGTAGCGCTGCTTCTCCCGGCACGGAGCCCATGACGCCCCCCACCACACCGCCCACCTCGGATTGGACTTTCAGCACTTCGCCCGGCGGCCTCCAGCGGGCCTTGACGGCCCACAACAACGGCTGGAAGAAGGTTGGCGCGAAGCTGGGACTACATCGCAAGTCGCGGGCCAACCGCCGCAGCCAAGGGCCGTCGTCGGCGCCCATCAACGACGGAGAGGCCATCATGGCGGAAGCCAGTAGCCAGAGCAACCCGTTATAGGAAACAGAGGTCATGCCACCAACCGTATCCACCACCCCAGCGACGTCGTCCTCCCACCTCCCGCTGGACGGTTTCTCGCGTGTCCGCCACCTACTCAACGCCTGGGAGGAGCCCCATCCGGGCAGCCGATTTCCTCTCACGGTGGCGGAAGAGGCGAGCAGGGCCTCGGAGAAGGTTGCCCTCGCCGCTTCACAACACGTCGACGGTGGATGCAGCGGTGGCATGGCCGCAAAGGACTTGAACCCGTACCGCACCAGCAGCCGCCCCTGGTTAGTACGACGCCCGATCCGCGTCCGATCACGCACTCCGGTCCCGCTCAAGGTCACAACCGAGGCCACGGATGACTTGAAGGTCGCAGAGACGCCGGCAATGAGAAGCGTCGGCGTCCCTTCCCCCTCGCCGGCAGCCACCGCCAGCTCCCCAGTAGTTTCGAGCGAGAAGACCGAGGGCGGTGCTAAGCCGGCGGTCGCCGCCCGCGAGATCAACCCAAGCGATCTGCCGCTGCCGACGTCCCCGTCCAACGACTGTAAGTTTACGGACTTCTCCAACCTGCTCGGTATCAACGTGCAGCCTCCGCCCGAGGGTGACCCTATGGTCGTTGACAACACCGGGATCGGGTCCTACTGCCGCGCCGCTCCCGACGAGGACATCTACGGCTGGGACGCAGAGCTCGAGCGACAGGGCCGGCTCACCAGCCCCGTCATGGCAAACCCATACGACGAGGCTTGCCAGTATCGCCGGACCAGTGTTACCAAGCGTAGCCTCCTGCACCGTGTTTTCAGCATGGGGAATTCTCCCAGAGATTTCGATGACAATGAGGTATGCCGTTCTAGCAGCACCTCTAGTTAGGCCACACGCGCGCGCACACAAACACAAACACAAAAACACAAACACACACACACACACACACGATGTTCACATTTACGTATGGTGCACCCTCGCAGGGCAAGACCGGAATTTTGACTATTCAGCTTTCACTCGAAGCCATGATACCACTTCTTTCTCTCCACACATTTTCCCCAGCGTTTCTGGTTTTATTTATCTTTCGACTCTTGTATTTTTGGCACCGCCTCGTATTTTGGGGTTTTCTAGCGAGAAGACATCATCACGACTGCATCGTTTTGGAAAATAAAAGCGAAATCATAGACATGGGCTCGGAACACTTGGATGAGGAGTTATTGCGGCATTTACAAGGCTTGGGCCTGGAAAATCTCATGATGCATTGCGAGGAGCTTTGGTGGGAAGCGGCTGCTTTTACTCCTAGCGCAAAGCACGGGGGCGAAAGGTATTTTGGGCCCTCATGGGGAGCTGGAACACGCCCCCTTGTGTAATTCGCTGGCATTGGCATGGCATACATGGAATGGCGGAGATGATGTCTCTACGGTTTTTATTCAAAGGCGTGCTGTATCATGTCCTTGGTGGGACTCGAATATCTTGCATAAAAAACAGAGCTATTTGGTCCTTGTACTTCTGACTCCATTGTTTGCTGATATGTCGACGATGCCCTCATTCGGAGCGAGAGCGCACAAAACGAGTTCACAGGCTACAAGATCATTTTTCCCCAGCGCCGCGGACCCCGATGGCCGGCTGTTTTCTCGGCCTCGCTCCTCAAGACTGGCCGTGCAGGTGCCTCTACGCCTGGTTAGTCTGTCCGAGACAGCTCCGCCACTGAGACAGTCCTCTTTGTTGTCGACAAAGTCTCTCCGTATTCCGAGTCCCCTCCGCCAGCCTTGCTCGCCTTACGGGCGTTACGTGCCGTACCGTGCGTCGTGGGCGGACGCGGCCGACAAGGCTTGCCAGAACGGACTAGACTCCCCCAGCCAGCCCGGCAGAGGTTAGTTAGCATACGGACGAAAACGAGGAGAGAGGAACGCTCCACTTCACTGTCCCATCGCTCGAGTTCTTGATGCCGCCAGGCCCATCGCAGCTCCCCGGCCACGACGTCGATGGCCTTGGCCAGGGCTTCAAGCGGAGCCTGGCATGTGATGTGAGAGGTATACCCTGTTCGAGTAGACGGATGCGTAGTACGAACACGAGCTCATATCTGCGCGTCCCGGCAAACCAGCAGACAAGGGGCCGGGGCAAGAGTTGCGACGTGCGCGGCGGTGGTCCCGGGGAGCAGACGACTACCTGCTGGCGGCGGGATTGGACAAGAAGCTTTTCAAGAAGCTTTTGTCCAGCATGGCCGGTCGCACGCCGTTGTGCCATGACGCGGCAATTCCGGGGG
This sequence comes from Colletotrichum zoysiae, assembly GCA_030867305.1. Classification (NCBI taxonomy): domain Eukaryota; kingdom Fungi; phylum Ascomycota; class Sordariomycetes; order Glomerellales; family Glomerellaceae; genus Colletotrichum; species Colletotrichum zoysiae. Next base: position 106,215 of record MU842833.1, read on the forward strand.
TAAAAAGACGGAGCAGAGCAGAGAGAAACATGTGCGTCGTTTGGACCAGATGGAGCAGAGGCGTAGGTATCGTGGGTCTCGTCTACCGCCGCGGCCTTGCAACAAACGTCTCGACCGGCTGATTAAGTTGCATTTTCCGGATTGCACACTGGGAGTTGGAACGCGCCGGGGATCCTCCCCGTACCCCTTACCCCAGACATGCCCGACCCAGCAAAGAATCGGCGTCATCATATTTTGCAAAGACCGTCCGTTCACTCCCCCCGGGCCGAGCACACGCCAGTTGGACGGATTCGCGACGATTAACGACACCTGACAAAAAAAAAAACCTTGATTCGTATTAAGTAAGAGTGTATCTTTTTTTCATGAACGCCATCCACCTGTCCCCTGACAAGAGCTACTCCGGGTATCTATTCATGCTTCCCGCCCTCCTCACTCGAACGACACAAAGACAACTTACCCTGGCTCTGGCCAAAGGCACGCCCAAACCCACTTCAGGTGACAGCCTCGTCGTTACCGGCCCTCGATGGCGATGGTGAACAGCTGGTCCACGAACGTCGGCACGTCATTCACCCTGTTCACGGCGCCGTTTGAACTCAGCATGCCGTCGCCGGCGTGAACGTTGGTCCTCACCTCAGCCACCTGCAGCGTTCGCATCTCGATGGCGCCGCTGCTGCTTGTGCTTGTGCTGTTGTTGCGCCCATCCTCCCTGGGGGTCTCGTCCGACTCATCGCCCGAGCTGGGCACCATGTTCGCGAGCGTCTCGCTTACCCGCCGGTCCATCAACGTCGGCGTCCGACGGTGCAGCGTGCGCGCTTCGGAGACCGCCGCTTGTGTGATGTCGTCGGCGTTGGAGACCTCCACCCGGATCTCTTCCGACACCATGATGCCGCCAAAGGGCGACGACTGGTTGGCCGGCTCGTGGTTCGTGTATGCTGGGGGGGCCGCGTCAAAGCTCAGGGCGCCCGGCGACCTGGCGTCGCTGTTACGGCCCGCGGTCCAGAGCTTGAGGGTCGAGCTCGACCCGTTCGAGTGGGTTCCCATCGAGGAGCGCCCGAGCGCCGTGGAGATGGGCTTCCCTTCCGAGTCCATCGGATACATCGAATTTGGCCTCGCGAAGCTGGCGAAGCGCGACGAATAGCGGGAGTGTCTCCTGCTGTTCAATGCCGGGCTCGGCTTTTCGGAAGGGACGGACTGGAGGACGGGCGCCAGCTCACGATGCACCGACTGCGTGAAGGCGAGGTGGCGTGACGTGTCGCGGCCAACAAGCTGATGGACCTTGAAGAAATTCAACGGGATGAACTCACACTTGGGACTGGTGAAGTTGACATGGATCGGAATCACCAGCCGAAAGACGATCAGGCTCGTCGGCCGCGGCGGGGACGGCTCATCAGGGACCTGAATCGCTGGCAGTGTAACGACGGTGCTGGTGAGGACGGCCTCGCTGAAGATCGGGTCGTCGATCCAGGTGCGCAGTGTGTCGAGACTTTCCGTCAAGTAGGACGCGAATTGCGCCTCACGGGAATCTACGGTGCCCAGGGAGGCCAGCGCCTTGGTCACGCTGATGGTGTTCAGGCGGTCCAGCGGCCGGAGGAAGTCTAGGTGCCACTGCTCGATCCGGTCGATGGGCATCTGCACACTAGGCAGCAGGTGTCGAGCTCCTCTCTGGACGGCCACATCGAACCCATAGCTGCCCACGCGGGCGCGGATGCCGAAGAATCCCATGTGTACTCCCGGCTCCAGCTGGTTGTTGTCGTCGGCGTACGCGGCCATGTTGTACAGCTTCGACTCCAGGTCCGCCGACTTGATTTGCATGCTGGTCCCGATGATATTGCTGACCTGACGGAGCTCCGCGAAACGGTACCCAGCGGCCTCCAGCCTCTCGATCTCTCTGCCGTTCTGCACGCGGCGTACCAGGAACATTAGGGACCCTCGTCCGAACTCGTGGAACCCCCGGTGGCTTATTCCCTTCTCCGTTAGGTCGGGGCTGATGCTGGACGCCTCGACCTTCCTCACCACCCCGTCGGGCCGCAGGACGGGGGCGGCGTCGCGACTGCCCGTGTCGTATCCCGGACGTTCGCCGCTAGCGCCGGTCGGCAGGATCTCGTCCCACAACACGCCAACGGAGGTCAGGTGTTCCTTCATCTTCTCGGCAAGGCCGACGGCGGCGACGCAGAAGAGCTCACGGAAGATGACGTCGTAATTCTCGATGAGCTCGCCGTGGTCGTTGATAAGCTGGATACCGGCGCGGGTGTCACGGTCGCGGCCACACCTCGGGAGGTGGGCCAAGTGATTCGCCATGCCGCCGACAAGCGTCGAGATGCCGGGCCAGTTCCGCGACGCCTGGAACATCCACAGAAACAAGGGGTGGGCGACGTTGAAGTTGTCGCTGGCGTTCTTCTCGAGGAAGGTGTCGGTGATCTTCTCACTCGGGACCAGGCCGTCGGGGTTGACAAGGATGCGGTTGTGCTTGTCGAAAACGGCGGCCGCGAGGACAACTTGCTGTGCCTTGCTGGCGTACCGTTTCATGATGCGGGCAGTGTAGACAGCCGTCCCGCCCATGACGCAGCAAGCACCGATCGACTATCCCGCGGCGTCAGTGAACCACGAACTCTCCAGAAACGGCGGCAGGGCCAAGCTTACCAGGCAAATGACAACAATGACGGTGGTGTTGCGGGACAGCTCATTGCTGCCGGTGTTGAGCCGCACGAGCTGGTACTCGGTGCCGGTGGCAGCGCACCAATGCATGCCGGAGACTGCACCGGCCAGGACGACGGAGCACGCGGCGCGCTTCCACCAGGACGTGGTCCAGGCCGCGCGGAAGACAAAGAAGAGAGCGAGGGCGACAATACTCGCGGCCACGGCGATGAGCGCCGCGCCGACGACGTTGATCGGATTGTAGATGCAGACGTAGTTGTCGATTGAGTTGTTGCCAAGGTAGTGCATGCCGCAAATCGCGGCACCGGCCAGGACGCCTCCTATACAGACTCGCCACCAGGAGACGGTGTTATTGATACCGACGGCGACGAAGGCGGCGAGGAGCACTGCGATGGGGACGAAGAAGGACAGGGCGGTGAAGCCGCTCGAATAGGCGATCTGCAACTCGGGTTCTCCGTCGGCCAAGTCGATGGCGCGGTTACCGATGAAATGCTGAGGGACATGTCAGTTTGCGATGCCTCCAGCTGGCGACGGAACCCGGCCGACTCACCATGCACCAGATGGCGATTCCGCCCATCGTTACGGCGGAGCTGACGAGGAGGAGACTGTTGCAAGTGTAAGCCGGAGGCCGCCCCAGACGGCGGTCCGAAGAGGGATCCCTACTGGTTGAATTTACCCTTGGGCGATGTTCTTCTGTTCAGCAGCTCGAAAGTGGACGCCGCGCCGATGAGACTGACGGCGAAGCTGAGAGTGATGAAGCCGCCGTTGAAGGCCCTCGGAACCACCTGCCTATGGTACCTGGCGAACAGATCTTCGATCGGTGTCGACATGTTGGCGGCACTTGACTGGGAGAAGCCACCCAGGTAGATTCGGTCTCGAATGTCTCTCGCTCACGGGGATCGCTCAACATGTAGATATATCCTTCACCTCGCGTGGCAGGCCGGGGATTGAGGATCCCGTTGGCCAAGTTAAAGGGATTCGGGGGGGAGGGCGTGCTTCCCCATGCAAGACCGGGTGGGGTCCATCCAGGACATATCATGGGTGTCGGGGTGAGACAGAGAAGTGGCGGATCGGGACTGGCGGACGCTTTTGGCGCGACGCTGGTTCGTGAAGCATGGCTCTCATCTCAATACGGCCTAGCCAAAGCAATGTTTCCCGCCTTTCTTCAACCTCACCGAACGCGACGACCGCTAACTAGGTTCGAGCCAACACCTGTAGAAATAATAGATGGGCCCATTCCTTGTTTGGTCAAAGGCCGGATGTCCAGGGGTACCCCAAGGTTCCAAGCTGGTCGACTTGGGGTGCATCAAGGGGGGGTGTGGCTTGTCAATAACGAGTAACCCACGCAGTCGATCAAGATCTGAACAAGCCTCGTCACCCACTTTGAATGCCGCCGACCCTCGCCCTCTTCTTCCAGCTCGGACCTCGTTCTTGGTCACTTGCTGCCGGCCGTGATGGCCTAGCGTGCAAGGAGTATTCTGGTCGTAGTGGCGAGGTGCTGTACTCGGACGGCGTGGAGATTGGCCCGTTTCCTGATCCAAAGAAAGAAGTGCCTTGACTAAATAAAAACTGTGACGGCCGGCGCGGTTTTGGTACAAGAGGGATTTGACGGGCCACTGGGGAGAAGAAACGACACATTCAGCCACTCGTGGCTGGCGCGATGCAGGGAAAACTGCGTGCTGTCCAGTCATAGCCAGTCCGAAGTCGCCGTCTTGTGAAATGTCGTAGACACGCAGGAGGAAGAGACACCGACCAGTAGCTATGGACCACGGACCGGCATGCACCACCGAAATGGTGGTGTGATATTCCAAGCCCATCATCAAGCGACAGACAGACAGCAGGCGAGCGATACCAGACATTGGCAGGATCAATGGAGATGAGACCAACAGCCCATGACGGCCGCCCTCAGCAGAACCCAAAGCAGGTCTTGTCCGATAATGAACTTCACAGGTTCTCTCTGGGAGGAGGCGTCGCCTAAGGAGACTAAGCCTGGCGCCACGGCTGGACGCATTCGGGCGGACGGTTGGCGTAGGAATGTTAGTCGGGACGCCGCTCCCCGCTGCACGACCGGCGCGAGGCAATGAGAGAGCAGACGAGATGGATCGGATCAGATCGATGGTTCCTGGCCATTGTCAAAAAAGGATTCGAAGGGGAGAAGAGATGAAATGACGGCCTTGGATGATGCGTTCGGTCCGCTCAAGAGCAAGCAAGTGATGGATGGCTTCCGAGGGAAGTACGAGGGGACGAGATAGATGCAGTTGGATGGCATGATCTGCGCTAATCCCTGCGAACGGACACAGGGAAGGGGGGCTCGTCCGTCTCCGGGACAGCATTCTGCACACAGAAGGGAGGCGCAAGGCACGCTCATTCGCCAGCAGCGGTGGGTTGTATGTAGGAAGGAAGGAAGGCAGGGTGGCAGGCAGGCAGGCAGGTTCGGCTGATGGATCGGATTTCGCTTATCCTGCATGCGTTTCTTTTTCCCATTTCTTTTTTGTCTTCTTGTTTTTGCTGCGGTGCCACCAATCTGGGCTTTCAGCCTGGCCCCGATGCAGCAGCCGCACTTGCATCATACACTACCTAAAAACTATGGAGTCTTGGGTACTCTGCTCGTCAACCATGCCATTTCCCGTCTCGATCCGGATCGTGTCGGCCGAGATCTATCTGGTGGCCAAAGACGACGTCGGCCACTCGCTCATGCATGTCCTGTTTTCAACCAGCTTCCTCGACTCGGATGTCTGTCTGTTTTTCCCCCCCATGGAAGACACAACGCAAACCGACTGGAATTTCCCCTTGCCAGGCCATTGAACTAGCAAGCGCCACAGATGTATACTTGGCCTGCCCGCACACCACTTGCGACCACGACGACAGGGCTGCCCCAATCGGCACACGCAGACACTCACACGCTCACACTTACATGCAGCGCAGCGCAAAAGCAAGGGGGTGCGGTGCACATCACCATCTCGGCACCATCGCCTGCAGCTAGCCACGCCACGCCGCGACGGCATACTACTATAGCAGTGTATCTACGAATACCTGTCCCACCCTGAAACCCTACAGCCCCGGCCCTAGTTCTGGGGGAGCGGACCACGGCCTCGGGAAGGCATGTCAACAACCAACGATCTGCAAAGCCCTGGGCGGCCGAGGGTACTAATAGCAGCATAGCATACCTAGGTAAGCAAAAAGAGCACATGCTACTACTACTGCTACCACTACTGCTACTCAGTTCCCGACACCACCACATGGCAAAGGCCAAATACCTGGACTCGACAATTCTGCTGTTAGCGGCCTTCAGTAAGGCAGTCCGCGGAATGACCACTCTTCCGGACCGCCATCATGGTTGCCCCGAGGCCTTTCTCCCCCTGGTTACATTCTGCGGCCCATGTGACCGACGCGGGGGGCCGTAGTATGCAAGGACGAGGACGGCTGACACGACGTACAAGGTCGTCCAGAACGGCGCACTGAATCCAATGTCTCGGTTGTCCACCCTGCTGATGGTCGGGCAGAGGACTGGGAGACCGACGTATCAACGACGGGCCGCGCTCCCCTTGCCTACGGCCTTTTGCTGCTACTGAACCCCGCCCTGCTCGCCTCTTCACCAAGTCTTTGTCGCGGGACTGGTGACGAAGTGGGCACAGGACAGAGAGATACGCCGAATGAGCGAGCGGCTTGAGGCCGAGGACACACGGAGACTTCCACGACGCAGATGTATGTGTCTTGGCACCCGACTGACAAAAAACCGTATGCCTTTTCCCCAAACACCTAAAAAAAAGTTTTCTAATCTCTGTCATCCAATTGCCAGGCAAGTAGCATCCGCCAACTAGATTGTCGCATGGGGGGATCGCCCTGTTAGAGAAGGTGCACGAGCATGGACGGAGCGCCAAGCTATCGTGCTCAGAGCCTGCATTTCGCGCTCCGAATCTCTCCAGTTGGTCAGAGCTCGAACTCTGTCCGCCATGCGCTCATTCCTCACCGTCACGGACGTGTCTCTCCCCCTTTCTTTTGCTAAACGACAAGCGCGCGCCACTCTGTAGGGAGAGGAGCCAAAACACGGCTGAGAGGGACCCTCGCCCCTTGTGGTCCTCACGCTCAAACGACCAGCACTTTTGCCTGTCTGTCGCTTAAGGTCTCTGCCGACCCCAGCCTCTTGGGCTGTCAAGACAATGTTACCCATGGGTGAATCTGCCCATTGGAAGTAATTATCGACTGGCTGGCAAGAGGTCTGACTCTTGAGCGGTGCTCAGGATGGCCCGCATCATCACGAACCCCTCCCCGTCCCACACCAGACGACAGCTGACCAGAGACGCAGCACGGACAAGTCGGTGCGCCAGCACATCTTCAAGTTCGCCGTGACACTCCACAGAATACAGTTGGAATGATTTACGGACTAGCTGACTAGTGCTTTCCGACATGACCTACCATAGTCCTCACAGCTTCATCCATACGTCAACCCGAAGACACTATCGCGTCTCAAACAACGGGCTATTGATTGTCTCGTACGTTGGAGACATCCTTGCTTTGTCCAACTCGGCGTCGTCAACGGCGTGGGTTTCAAGTCGCTCGCGACGCCAAGGCAAAAACAACGCCAAAAGAAAAGAGTGACGCTCGTCAGTCACCCACTCAACCTACTAGCGAAATCAACCAAGCCGTGCAACACGAGACATCCTACTGCGTCCAATGAGGCGTGCAAGAAGGAAAGAGAGTGGAGAAATAAAGAGACAGAGAGAAAAGAAAAGAAAGAAAACCAAGTCGTGGAGGAAGGAAAACAAAAGGAGCCTGTCGGAAAGTCTAGATCTGATGGCCGCTGTCTGCGTCTGCCAGCCTGTTTCCCCACGACCAGTCGATGGTGCAGCCACAACGATGTTGTAAAAGCTTATTCCTTATTGTTTGACACATAGTAGGATTTGCAGAAGGATAGATGATGACAACGAGACAGTCCAGATGTCGCGGCTTGCTCTGCTGCCATGTTTTGCTCGCTTCCTTGATGTTCCAAGTGCCACAGGTTCCAGGCCCATTTGCTTGAGACGACCCCCCCGTCGCACATTGCGATGCTCTGCTGCGTTCCCACTCATCGGTCGGGCCCGCCGCTGATATTTCTGTCTCGCCCCGCTTATAAGAGGTTGCGCGTCGGCGAAGGTGATGCGTGATGTCTGTCCCGATAAGGTCAGGGGTACGACGGATGGCACCCCGGAGATGAGGGGCGCGCTTCTGCTGGGGCCGGCTCCGGGGCCGGAGGGGACGGACGCTCCCGCTGGATTAACGATTGCCCGAGCATAGATAAGGCCCCCCCCCCCCCCCCCCCCCACCGCGGGGCAGAATGGCCCCGCCCCCCCCCCGCCATAGCCCATCCATCTGCTGTGAGAGAAAAAAAGGATTGCAGCGGGTGTAGTGGGGGTACGTGCGGTACCGAGTATTGCATCACCAATTATCTGGTACGACCAACCCATCACCCCCGACTCGTCGAAGGAATTACAAGTCGAGTTCGACCGTCTCACCCCAGTTCACTGACCATTGTCGCTGTCTTTTTCTCGGCCCCGACCCCTCCTTTCCCCGACCACAGTTGCCCGGGCGAGTCCAGCTTGCGACCGAGCATCCCGCCATGGAAATGCCCCCATCCGCAGAGGCGCCGTCTTCGGCGGTCCGAGTGCTCCCACTCACGCCCTTCACACCCGACCTCTACGAGCGCGCGTGGTGCTCCGTACCCCATCCGACCCTGCCGCTCATCGCGACCGCCTATGGCAAATCCGTCAGGATCTTTTCCCTGTCTTCCCTCTCCTCCCACAGCACCCTTACCGGCGGCCACACGCGGTCCATCCGCTCGGTGGCCTGGAAGCCCAACCTCCCTCCCCACCAGCTGTGCCTCGTCACCGGCAGCTTCGATTCCACCGCTGGCCTCTGGCGCTGGGACGGCGAGCTCCCCTTCGCGGGCGGCGACGCAGCCTCCTCGGCCGCGGAGCCCCTCGAGATCGACCTCGGCGGCGCGGCGAAACGACGCCCCGACGGCGACAGCGACGGCGACAAGGACTGGGAATTCACGCTGGTCCTCGAGGGCCACGACTCGGAGATCAAGGGCGTCTCCTTCGCCCCCTCGGGCGCCTACCTCGCCACCTGCAGCAGAGACCAGACCGTTTGGGTTTGGGAGGACGTGGGCGCCACCGAGGGCGACGACGAGTGGGAGACGGTCGCCGTGCTGAACGAGCACAACGGCGACATGAAGGGCGTTGCATGGTGCCCCGACGTGCCCGGCCGCAACTCGCGGAGACGCTACAGCGCCGACGTCCTCGCGAGCGCGAGCTACGACAACACGATCCGCATATGGCGCGAGGACGGCGACGGCGAGTGGGTGTGCGTTGCGGTCCTCGAGGGCCACGACGCCACCGTCTGGGGCGTGCAGTGGGAGCAGAAGCCGAGAGACGACGGCGGCTTCCCCCGGCTGCTCAGCTATTCGGCTGACCAGACGATACGGATATGGAGCCTGCAGGCCGAAGACGAGGACGAGGACGACGGGCCCGGCGCCGCCTTCCGCGGCGGCCTGGGCGGCATCCCCAACACGATGCGAAGGTCGCTGCGCGAGGACTGGGCCTGCACCGCCGTCCTGCCCAAGGTCCACACCCGCGACATCTACTCGGCCACCTGGAGCGCCACCTCGGGCATGGTGGCCAGCACCGGGAGCGACAGCGTCATCGCGGTCTACCGGGAGGATAAGGGCGCGGACGACGCGGACGGCACGGGTCCCGCCGCAGCGGCCGATACGGTGGCGGCTGCTACCAATGGAGACGACGCGGCGGCCACGCCAGGGAAGCCCCTCGAGCTGCCGGCGGGGTCGGGCCGGTGGCGCGTCGTCGCCGAGGTGCCCAACGCCCACGGCCCGTACGAGATCAACCACATCACCTGGTGCAAGAGGTATGACGCCGGGTCGGAGAACAAGGGCGTCGAGGAGATGCTCGTCACCACTGGGGACGAGGGGCTGGTCAAGCCTTGGCAGGTGGTCGTGTCATGAGGACGCCGCAGCGGCGTCTACAGCACGAGAACGACCTGGATCCAGAGGATGGCCCAATCGGCACCAGAAACAAGTCGCCCGTCAGGCCCTGGCTACGGGCTGCGACATCTGTCATCTTCGTAACCCGACTTGGCCAGCCGGATCTACCCAATGTGGCCCTTGTTGACGAGCAGGGCGAGGCTGGAGTTGGCGGGAAACGGGGAGAGCAGCGTGGTGCAACCCCCCGGTTGTCTTTGACACTGCGAGGGTGAAGGAGGCCAGAGACAATCAAGTTTGTTTACTATAGACCTTAATTGCCCCGCTGTCCGTGGCAGAGGATACCCAGGTACGGTGATATACATGTATAGCAGAACAGGGCGGGAATGAGGTTCGCCAGGAATGCGATAGAGCAATCAGAAGCGGTTCAAGCGCATGGAACAAAGTCAATCGGCTGCTCTCATACGTTTTCCTGCGCATCCACAGTACGGCGGTGACTGTATTTGATACGTATTGGGGTTCCGAGGTGGGTTGGTGCTGCTTCCTCGAGAAGCTCGATGAACCCCCTGATGTTATTGTCACCGGCATTATTCTCTGTAAACAGCTTGCCCTCGTCTGGGCTGCTACTGCTGGCCAGATATATACTCTTGGCGGCGTACCTGTCTGTCTAGCCCCTGATCTGCGGTTGAGGTACATGGTTGCTTGCCGGTGGCCTCGTATGCAGATATACATTTGCGCAGATAAAAGACGAGCATTCTGCATCCCGTGTAGTAAACAAACCCGCCGTTTCTGCCGCTTATTATGATCGCCAGGACATGAATTCCTGGGGCCAACCGACGTCGTTGCCGTTGTTGCTGGGCGCCTGCGTCGGAGCCACGATTGCTGATTTGTTTATTTAAGTGGCTTCTCTTGAGACGTTAGACAAAGACGAGAAGTACAGCTAGAAAATTTGAGTTGAACGGGGTAATACCTGATGGTTAGGATGCGTTGAGTTTGGAAAACTGTCAGTGACGCTTGTTTGCGCTGCGAGGATGGCTGAATTCGTCAGTAAACGGGCTAGGGTAGAGATCCGGAGGCTACGAATATTGTCTTCCGTGAAACAAACGAAAGCCTTGTTTTTATGCTGCATTTCTACTTCCTTACCATATTAAGTAATAAATATTAATTCCCAAGGAAAGGCTTTGTCTTTGGGGTAACCCTATGTTTGGACGATATGTGAGATAACTCAATACTACAAGCATCACAAGCATCATCAGTCACAAGCATTAGGGAAGAACAGTCTTGGTGGGCCGAAAATGTCAATTCAGTCTATGTATCTTCATCAGCTGCATGGCAGTCACCAAAGCAGCCCCATTCCTGTGTCGTCGGAATCCTTTCGTTCGTATACTGTGATCCGATGGATAGTCTCCAATCGTGATCACCGACCATATTTTCACTTCTCTTCGGCTGGGTCCGCCCAATGGAAATCCATGATCCCACCCGTTTGCTTGTCAGTCTCTTGAACTGTCCCTTCTAGGCGGTTCTTGTGCTCCCACCACCATGAGTGCGCCTCGTTTTTCGCCTCGGCGGGTTCGGGTTCCAGGGCTGCGTGGTCATCCCACAGCTTGCGAACACGATCCAAGATCTCCTTCTCGGAAATCAATGCCCCCCAACCGTACTTTTTGGTAGTATGAGGACCGTATTGCACAATTTCGTCCAGCTTCTTGGTTCTCTTGTTGATCATATCGACGCTCTCTCTGATGACTTTCAAGGCGGCATGGTCGATGACGTCGGCCAACTCTTCCCTCAGCATCCTGGTTTCGCGCGTGCGTGGACTCTCGGGCGGAGGTGGCGGGGTCTCGGTCTTGGGCGTCGGCTCGACAGCTTTCTTTACCTGCTCCTGGATTGTCTGAGCGGCAGATAATCGGGCATTCACCCAATTTCGCTGTTTCAGGAAATCGGCAAGAGTACATGGGCTCTTGGCGGTGGCCATGTAGGAACAGAAAGCTCGGAGGTTCCTCCACAACGTGACAAACTCGTGCCATGAGTCGAAACTCTGCGGGTCGACAGTCTCTGCCAGGTAGGGCATAAGAAACGTCTTGCCGTCGCGATCGATCCACGCGATGCGCAGATCTTTGCCGATGCAGCGGTGAGCCTCCTTCATGAGCGATCCTTGTTTGAACCAGAGGTGCTGCTTCACGTTCCCAGGCACTGCAGTCTCAAACGGCCGAGCACCAGGCTCAAGAATCTTGGGATCGAGGCCGAGATCCTTGAAGACGGATGACAAGTATCCCCTTGTCGACTCGATGTACATCTCCATGGAGTTTAGAGGCTTCTTGACGGCCTGCGGGGTAGAGCTCAATGGCGTGTTGACAATGGGAACCCTTGCCAGTGCCTTGTTCTGCTGCGTTGCTCCCTCTTGCTCAGGGTGCGTGGCCAGGACGAAAGGCTTCGCGGTGGGGGCCAGCTTCGTCGTGTGAGTCGGGGCATCACTTAGGCTAGTGAGCTTCGTGGCTGCTGGTTGCTGGGACGGTTGCGTCGGTTGGTGAGATGGCTGCGCCGATTGCTGGTCTCTCTCCAGGATCTCCTTCTCGTGCTCCTTGAAGAACTCGGGCTTCTCGATCCGCAACCACTCGCTATAGCTATCGTCGAAAGGCGGAGTGTGCTTTTCGGGGGTTGGAAACTTATGTTTGTGATGCTCATTCCAGGTCACAATGTTGATGCCATCTGTGGAAAGAACCATCGTTAGTGTAAGCTCTCTTTCACGATGACCCGGAACACCTACAGGTATTCATATACATCTTTTTAAGGCCTAAAAAGACAGCATAGTCGACGCCCGCTCTCATGAAGCCATTCTTGTGCATGCTAATGTACCCCGCCGTCATGCAGGCGGCCCATTCCTTGCGGAACTGCTTGTCGATCTCCTGTTGATTAGCTTGACCGCCGGCGAGCTTGTCTTTCTTCTCTCGGATCTTGTACCAGAGTTGACCGATAGGCAAGTGGGTTTCGTCAATCTCATCTGCTGAGGTGTTATGGGGCGTCCAGTCGGCCGCCCTCGTTACCTGGTTGACCTTTGCGACGGTCATCACATTGGTCGAGGATGTGGTATTGGGGTTGCCGCCAGTGGCAGTTGCCCCGACGTTGGGGGTGTCGTTCGCGCTCATATTGCCGCGTGCTGGATGTAATTAACTGGGCGTCAACCTTGTTTGAGTTGTAAGTTGTCAACGTGAGTTGTTGATGATGAGATTTGGTAATTAAGTGGTATGGTGTGAGAACAAATTGCATTAGGCAGGCAGTAGGTCGTCTGCATCTTTGAACGGAAGGAGCTCCTCGTTACGCGGCCCTCTAGGTAGCTGTCTCTTTCAGCTTCTCTCCTGACGTTGCTTTCCTTCTTTTGGAAAATTTCCACTACCTCCTTCTCCCCCAACTTCACTTTCCCATCCATCAGATCTTACCTCGCACCGTCACCAACAAGAAGATGAGCGAGCAGCAGCGGCCCAATACAGCACCGCCTCTGTCGAACCCCAGAAAGCATCTGATTCACATCGAGCTAGAGGGCCTTGGCTCAGATCATCACCATCGAAAACCAAGAAAATCAAACAGGCTTCGACATGCCGGCGCAACTGGCTCGCTACTGCGGCTTCACACGACACGACGGGAGCGAAGTAGACTATACCTTCGCGAACGCTCCCTTGCACATCAGAGTTCGTTTCAGGCCTTGCTCTAGTGAAACTGAGACCCTCGATTCCCTTCAATTGTTTAAAGTCAACATGCCCATCGGCCATCCTGGTGGTCCCAGGGACTGCTATCAGTACGTCTTGATAGCAGCCGTCCGTCTCAATCCAGGTAACGAGGACATTGACCGCATCCGCACTTTCTATGCAGCTGGCCTCGACGTCGTACCTCAAAGTGTCGAGGAGCACTCGAACGGAGATCGGGATATCGGGGCTCCCGAGTACACCTACCACCTCTACTACATCCTAAGCCAAGCCCACGTCAAACGCCTTACCCCAGAGCAGCGGGAAGAGCATCGAGGTTTGCATATGAAACGTAACAAGTGGTCACGCCAGACCGGAGAAGTACAGCAGATGCCTGACGACTGCATGGCTGACATATCCCGTGAGGAGGCCGGCAAGGGGGCTGCCAAGCCCCCCAAGAATCCTCGTCCGACGAAGAAGCCGAGACTGCTGTTCTCGTTGAAAACCGCCACGGCGACTCCAAACTTGCCGAGTTCTACAAATACGGCCTCCTCGGGCACGTTCTAGAAGCCTGGCCTAGAGGTAGATGAACATGCTCGAAGGCACAGCGGGCATATGAAGTCGGTGATGTCTACTTTGTTCTCGTCGGTGAAGATGGCCATCATTCGAGACAGGGTGAGCTCGATGGCATGCGATGACAACCATACAATCCGCAGCGTCTTTTTGTCGGGCCACTGGCCCATGGTCCGAGCCAGACTCAACAGAGCATTGATGTAGGGCAGCTTCAGAGACTCGTCGGTGTCGAGTATTACGAGGTAGTGTCCTTCCTCCAGCTCGTTCGACAGATTGGCCTCGAGTTCGTCATGAGCGCAGATTGTGATTGGCGGTTCGGCGTCCAGTCTCGAGTTCGGAACTCTCTGGGTTATGTAGACTTGCTCGAGGTCCTGCGCATAGATGATCTTTAACGATCCCTCGATCTCTTCGGATGCAGCTCACTGTGCCAGGGCTCGTAAACCTTTAACCATGGAAGTGCTCTTGCCGGTTCTCGGGGATGATCGCACGTGTGCCATGAGCACACTGTCGTTTATTGAGTACCATTCGGCGACTTGTGACCACTCGTCTGTCGCCATGTTGTAGAACGATTTTGGTGGCCAGTATACTCCAAGCCGAGTGCGTGGTGAGTGCCTCTTATGAATTAGGATGTGAAGGTAGGAAGGGATTAACGAGGTGGTGGGTGAGGTTGACGTACTGGGGATTGGGATTGTTACAAAACAACAAGAAGAAGAAAAGCAAGCTAGCGTGCTGAGGCTAAGAATTAACAAGTAAAAATAACGAAGCAGTAAACATGCTTAGGATATCAATGGCAAAGAATGAACAGCTAAAAGGATACAGTAGTGAACATCGTATTTGCTGCCACTAGAGACAGATGGTAACTGCCTGCATAACCCACTCCTTCCTATTTTGTTTTTGAATATAATTGTCGTAGACCCCTATAAGCAGTCCAGCCCAATTCACCCGATACATAAACATCACGGTGCCTTAGTACCTAGGTATAACCTGATACGCAACACTTCTGGCCCAATAAGGTATGCCACGCCATATCTTATATCTCAATACGGTACAAAATACTCGACAACGCAGATGAACTGCCGAACGAGACTTGATTTGACTATGAGTGCATACGCAAACAACCGACGACGGCATCTCACAGCTCTCAGAGAGTTGTTGCTGGGCTGTGGCCTGACTTACCGACGAAGCAAGCACCCATTAGCGGCGAACGTAACGGCCGCCGGCCCCGCCCCGGCCCCGCCCCGGCGGCCCGCATGGCTCCGACGACAACACAACCCCCGAGCTCATTGATCAGACGACGTCGTCTCGCCGCCTGCAGACGGAAAGCTTCGTCGGGACGGGCCAGGAATAATCGCCCGCGCACGGCACAGACCACACCCTCCCCCTGAGGACGTCGTTCCTTTGTCGGCCAACGCGCCATCCGACCGGCCCGGCAGCGAGGTCTCGCCTGCAACAGGCAGTCGGTGCGCGGCGCTTCCGAGTCTTCCGGGTGCCGCTGTCCGATACGAGAACGACCGAGAAGAAGCTCAAGCTTTGGCTCTGCTTCTGAAACGAGTCGCATGCCATGGCAAAGGCAAAGACGCGACGACGGGGACGAGACGATCAACCTTTTCATCAGTCCAACATGGCCCGGCATTCTTACCTAACGCGAACAGGCGTACCGAAATAGGACCCCCCCCCAATTGAGGCATTTGATTTGGCTCAAAGGCCAACAAACGTTGCGCCAGAAGGCTCGACGTGACTGCCGACGCGCCCGAGACACCAGCCGTTCCCCAATCGCCACTTGCGTTGACCGAGAAAAAAACCTTGACTGATCCATCTCGTCCCATTCCTAGGGGTTCGTAGCACAGCACGATAAGCTTCGGCGGCCCTGCCCGCAACACCCCCCCGGGAGAGGACGAACGTGCCGCTGCAACGCTTGGCAAGGCTTGCGTTTTCCGAGGGGGGCCGCGAACGCAGCGAGACTGCGATAGGGACGACGGCGGCGGCAGCGGCGTCGCATCGCATGCGAGCCGGCCAAGTTTTTTCTTTTCTTCCATGGACGGGCAAGCCCCTCCGCGCCGCTCCACATCCGCCGGCGCCCACGCGAAGAACCCGAAAAAACCTGCTTCGGCGATGGGGCATTTCCTTGCACGGGTTCAAACACACGCCCGCCAGCGAGCGATTGAGCGACTAAGCGGCCCGCCGATCGCCGCCCCAAACCAAGCAAGGCAGAAGCGCGGACAGGCGGACCCCTCCCATCCCCCAGGTCGTCCAGCAACCGCCCGCAAAACAAGGTTCGACCTCTGCCGGGCGCGCGCCTGGCCGTGTACGGCAGCGATGTGCGGATGCCTCTTTGCCGCGGCGTGCGCCGGATCTTCGTTGGGCCAAGGTGGCGGGCCGCTGAAGAGCATCGTGGGCCGTCTGGACGTGGGGGGGGGGGAGAGGCTGGAGTCATTGAATCCTACAGCCAGACTGTTGGCCAACGACCAGACACACTTGTCTTGGACGCCCCCGTCCCCATGTTGGTTCCGAGTCAGTCTGGCGTCGAGGTGCTAAATGAGGCCCAGGTGTGGTCCCCTTCCAGGCTTCCACTGGCTAGGTAGTCTAGTGCACAGCGATCGCTGGCCTGCGCCTTGTCGCTTGTCGGATCGGGAGGGAGAGCACACCACCCCTTCGATTCAACGGCAGGTTTCCCTTTTCTCTCTCTCTCTCTCTCTCTCTTGGGTAGATTTTCTTGTCTCCCCCCTGCCTTTTCGCGTGTGAGGTGGGCGCAGATCGTCGGCGCTACCGAGCCTTGGGCAGCAGCGCCGCCGCTGACGAAGGTCGGTCTTTGACGTGTCTCAACAGGACCGGTCAAAAGTTGCCGATCCGATCTTGTTCCGCCCTGGGCCCCACGTGCAGCAGCATCCCTCGAGGTCTTCGTCGGCGCCGAACACAATCGTCCGCCACTGGCCCCGGCCTCTTTTTTACGTGAAGCAAAAGACGGCCAACACAACACGTACGCAGGGTGGACCGAAGGGGGGGGGGGGGGGGGGGGCGCATCGAGAGAGTACATGGTAGTTTTCTTGTATAGTGGGCTGGCTAACCCAACCCCACGACGGAGGAGCTAAGGAAGCTGTGCGATGTGCGATTGCACAAAAGGCGTCGCTCTATCACCGGGGAGGCTGGGTTGACCCTGTGTCTGCAGGCGGGGTACACCAAGAGACTGCACGCACGCCCACTGATACGCGCACTCCACGGAGCGGGCGGCCGCCAACCACTCACCCGGCCGCCGCGGGCTTGCCAGTCGCCGGTGCTCGCCGGCTCTTCCCGGCCTGCGACGGTGGTCTTGGACAGCGCATCATAGGGCCCGCGGCGGTCGCTCTCTCGCGTCAGGCCGTGTCGAATGAAACTTGAAATAAGAGGAGGGGGTGGGTTGACTGGGGAAGGAGAGAGCTTGCTATCAAACCCACAAGCTAGTACACGTACGATGTAGCACCAAACTTGTTTCCGGCCAATTGAGGGCAGACGACACGGGTTGTTCCCCAGTTATGCCCCGGTGCTGTGAAGCATCTAGACTCTTTGGTCGACCCCGTCGAGCTTAGGTAAGGTACGCTGCCGCTGTTCCACGGAGCCATCGTCGAAGGGCCCAGACTCTTGGTCCCCATGGATGAAGCTCCTCTTCCCCCTGAACGACGATGACGCAGCAGAGGGAGCAGAGTCGCACGAGCAAGCACCGTACCGCCGCGAGGGACGATCATGGCACGATCTGGTACCCAAGGGTCCACGTCCGCCCTTGTACTGGGACATGAGGGCCCCCGTTCAGGCACGCATTGCCCTACGGCGCGGGATTCCAGCTGCTGGGCCGAAGAAGATTCGCAAACAAAAGGGAAGGCGTTGGCTTAGAGCGGCGACCCGGGACTGGACTCCCTTGATGGGGTCGGTCGGTCGGTCGGTCTATCTGTTTGTTTGTAGTGTAGCGGCGTCCATGTTTCTCGTTGAGGGGCTGCATAACGGTGGATAGTGCCTTTTGTCGAGGCCGAGTCTATACTATGCTGCTTTCCTTGACCGAGACAAATGACGGATGCTTGATGGGGAGACAACAAATGCAGGTCTTGGACAGCTTTGTTGGATGAGTCAATCCCAAACACAGGCTGCCTGCCATGCCGTCCATGGTATACCTAGGTAGTTAGTTACCCAGTACATCGTATACCACCACCTACTCCGTACGTACCTCTGGTAAACTCAAATACACACACGTACCGTACCGTGCATATTGTGCCTGGATGCCACGGGGAAGGCTAACCGGGGACCGAGACGAGGAGACTCCACGTCCCGTCCCAGGCAGGTACGAAAAAGTTGGAAACTTCCAAGGTTGACAGGTACCCGCCGATGAAGCTAAGCGAGAAAGTCAAGTTACATACCTAGTAGAGAGGAACCATCAGGGTCTCGTTGGTGACAGAGAGAGTGTGTGTCAGCGTCACGCATAAAGGATGTGACTAAGCAATGATGTACTGTAAGTATGGATTCATTCATTTCATTCCACCAGAACAGATACAGTACGTACCTACATACACATAGGTACCTACCTAGGTACCTAGGTAGGAACATGAACAATACGCAATGAGAGAAACAAGAAAAGCAAGAAAAGTGGAGAGGGCATGGAATGCCAAAGAACCATTAGATTCACATGAAAGGGGGAGGAAGACCCAGGGGGGGAAATAGCCATGGAAAAAAACTTATAAAAATAAAAAATAAAAAAAAGGCCGGACTGGACTCATGTACGAAGTAATCAGAACGCTTTGCTGTAAGTGGTCCCAGCGCCGCGGCATCCCGCGTTGACAGCTCCGCGATCCCTGTCCCTATCCCGTCTATCCGCCCCTCCCTTGGCTTTTTCCAGGATGGATGGATCCCCCCCAACACAAATAAACGCATACATAAACTACATGGCAAGTTACCTGGTGTAGTGCACACAAACACACTGCGCACACATACTGTACGTATGTATCCGTATGTATGTATGTAGTACCGAGTAGGTAGTGCACATCATAGATGCACCGCTTTTCTCCCCTTCTCTCCCCCTGTCTTGATTCGGGCATTTTTGTCTCGAATCGTGTGCGATCGAGCCCATCATCGGCAGATGCACAAAAGAGTATCCATCCCAAGGGGGGGGCGGAGGAGGGAGACATCCTCAGCCCAGCTCCATGACACTCACAATGCTTGCTTCTCCTCGGCAGCCGTGTATACATGCTTTGTACGAATACTGGATCGAAAAGGAAACCTTTTAGGGGAGGCACTCTGCACAGCAGGCGTATGAGAGACAGGACGACCCCCATTCCCCTATTGCGTCCGCGAATCTTATATCCCGATCCAGCTGATTGTCTCCCCTCCCCGTGCAACCTAGTGTGCATTCCAGTTGCGGAGCATCTTGCCGCCATTGTGTAACCGTCCGTCCGGCAGAGTCAAGTCAGCCTTGCTGGTACCGATGAGCCGGGAAGGTCTCGTAGAGCCAGCCACCTTGCCCTAGAAGAAGGGATCTAAGACCTGCCGTGGTACCTACACGACCGAGGCCGCGTGTCACGCAGACTTTTCCCCTCTCCCTTGCTCCGAGATGAGATGCGAGCGGACACACCGAGGCGAATCGAACCAAACAGCAACAACCTAGGCGGCCCAAGTTCCCCTGCGTTGTGAACGTCCTCACGAGCTTTGTGATGCCGAACCCTTCCTTCATTTGCCAGTCCCAACCCAACCCAACGTTGCACCAACGCCGTGCGCTTCCCCCTCCACCTTCTTACCCCGTCGTTACATGAGTTGTGCTTCCCATCCGGTTGAAAAGCCTACGCGTAGGTGATGCCGTCCGTGGCCGAGCCCCAAAGAATGAAGGAGTCACGCATTCCCACTGGCCTGCTGTGTCGTCGAGTGCAAAATACGTAGTGTATACCCGGAAAGAAGCACCGCCCATGCTCCGGGAGATCTTCCCCGTGACCCACCCACACCAGCCCGGCGAGTGAGCTTCTCTTCTCAGTGCCCCCTCCCCCCCACCGGTGCACTATTCGTACACATATAGAACCCTGGGCGTGTGCCCACTCCTCGAGACAAGAACTGACAATACCTCACAACGCAGTGCATTGGTGAGCTTGCACTACGAATACAGTACTTCGTACAATACAGCCCCCGATACACGATACGCTTCTCTTGGGCGCAGGGCATGTTTCAGGCCCGCTAGTCCCACCAAGGCTCGTGTCTTGCCTGCTCTGGAACACGCCTTGTACGCGTAGGTAGGTACAATTGGTAATCGCCGGCACCTATGACTGTGTATGGTCAGTATCGTGTGTAACCTGTGCGACCCGCCTTGCCTTGGACCAGCACCATACCTAGTAAACAATGTAATTGCCGATGGGTGGTACGGTGGGTAAGTCGACGTGCAAAATCTGCCGTCTGCCCAGATTCCAACCCTGCCTGCCCACATGATGACGGACGCCTCCAAAGTCTGGCTCAATTCGCCCTCGTCTAGCTCGGCCAGAGAGAGCTGTTGGCTGCTTGGAGAATTCTTCTTTTCTTTTTTCGCAGAATCCACATCCTCACCGGGGTTCCACATCCGCCAGCCCGAGAGAGAGCCCAACTTTTCAAGGCATGGGGCCAGGGGAGGGGGGGGTTGTGTGACAGGCCGCCGACACGAATGACGGGCATGCAAGGAACACGGAACCCATCAAAAAAGTTATAAAACTAGAAACCAAAGTAAACATCCCTTTGGATGCCCGCAACACCCACCAATGGCCACGTCTCAAGCGTACTATGTGGTTTGGCAAGGTGAGGAGGGGACGGGACGTCATATCATACGGCTCAGGGGGGAGACGGAGCATTTCCCTGGCCCTATGGTCGGCCCACTTACTAGGAAGATTGCTAGCCGGCGGGCCGCAGGATGATGGCGGATAAGATCTCGTTCACAAAACGTCTTGTGAATGGGGCCAATGTCCCGTTGGACATCGAACCATCATCTGGCCAGAAGGGAACCCTAAGCGGGGTGAAACCAGCCGACATGGTCAGTGTTGGAACCGTTCCCAACAAAAAAACAAATTAAAAAAAACACACACACACACACAAAAAAACAACCAACCGTAGCCCGTGTCGTTTTGGAATTGCAACCAATCTCGACGACGGGGCAAATTCACTGCAGCGAGGAGTGAAGTGGGGGTACAATCCTATTCATTCCTCGAGGCAGTTCCGCGATTGGCAACCGTTCTCTAAAAATGCAACACAAGAGTCCCGCGGTCTGGCCCGCCCCGTGTCGAATCATTCCAAGCAAGAATGGCAACCAGCCTGTCATTTGGCCTGATTTCGACCAAAGCCTACCGAAATGGTGAAACGGGGAGCCGTCCAAGATTCGACGACGTGCGGTCGTGTCAAGCCGTGACTGGCACATCCACTGATTGATTGCCCCTCCCCGCCAGCCAAACGCATGCGTCCACGGCAGTTGCTCGCCGTCCGCTGGCTCCACAACATGGCATCGCAGCTCTGGACCTGGACCGTCTGGATCGCCAGTCCCGGAAATCCGATCAAGGATGCATCCGCCTTCGCCAAAGGGACGGACGGGTTCCTCCCAAGGCGCTCTGCTCCTCGTTGGTCCGACACACGGGATGAGAAACGCCGCACGAGCTTGTCTCAGGCTCCCGGACGTCAGGCCGACAGCATCTGGGACGCCGGGTCGGTTCTCTTCTGTTCCTGTCATGTCAGCGTTTCTGCTGATGGTGCCTGGCAGACGCGAACCCACGGCACTGCGCAGCGGCCTTGCCAGGGACCTGGGATGGAATGCAAGGCCGCGGTCCTCGTTTTCGGGCCCCAGCCTGCCAGGAAAAAAGATGAAACAGGTGCTCGTACGAAGTCGAGAACAAGCGCCTGACGTCATCGTCGACCTGCTGGCGCCGGTAGTTCAAGGGGAACAATGGAGGTACAGTATTACGTGAGCCGTCGACGCCCCGCATCGGGGCCTGCGTCTGTCCGAGTTGACGACTTTTGTCCCATCTCACGACTAAACGACTGACTGCCTTGGTGAGTGGGTGCAGGAGAGTGCTGTTACTGCAGCACCCGTTGCGTGGTTGGACGGCCAAATGTGCGATGCTGGCTGGCTGGCTGGCTGACTGACTGGTGCAATGAATGGCCCGATGCCGATCGCCAACCGTACGCACCATGAGCGTTCGGCCAGAGGCGTCTTCTCGAATGCTGTTAGCGACGCCTCCCTGCGGGCAAGATGCTCAGTTGCCAAGGAACACATAATACCCACCCTAGGTAAGCTAGGCTACCTAGGCGTATGAGAGAAAAAGTC
This sequence comes from Colletotrichum zoysiae, assembly GCA_030867305.1. Classification (NCBI taxonomy): domain Eukaryota; kingdom Fungi; phylum Ascomycota; class Sordariomycetes; order Glomerellales; family Glomerellaceae; genus Colletotrichum; species Colletotrichum zoysiae. The sequence continues at coordinate 128,374 of MU842833.1, forward strand.
TGTTCTTGTTTGTTGTGATTGTCTCTTACATGTCTTCGGCGTCCAATGTAAAACAGCGCAAGAGCAACTAAGGCCCAGAGCGGGCACAACAAGCAAAAAAGAACGGACCACCGAGACCGGGCGCTGCAAGAGGCCATGGATCGATCGATCCGTTGCACTTTCGGAAGGGAGACGAAGAGGGCACTGCAAAGGTTGTTCCGGGTGGTGAAAAATTTTCGCATCTGTCCAACCTCGAGGGGGATCAAAACGCGTGGTTGGCTGGCTTGTTTGACGGTTGGTTGTTGTGGGAATGAGAGTCTTCGTCCGGCCACTCCCTCCCTGGTGAGCCGTGTACTCCAGAGCAAAGGCCGCGGTCGAGCTGGTGAGGCATTATCACGACAGCAGGCGCTGAGGCTACTGTCGCAGCCTGGCGTGCAGAATAGAGTTGGACAAAGAGCGCGGGCTTTTCCCCGTGGCAAACGTCGAGCTGAGGCGGTTCGAGGCTGAGCTGACTGCTAGGAGTTGCCGCATCGGGCTCTCTATGCATGCAACGGCGGTTCCATGACAACACCACTACCACCACCACACGCTGGCCGCAATGTCGACTGAGCTGAGCCGCACTCACGTATCCGTATCATGCCATCAGCGCTTGCCTAAAGCGGGCCGCCTCATCGTGGTGAACTGAAGTGCACAACTGGAGCGCAATCGCCTTGTTAGTGTCGTGGTTGATTGGACGTTTGGGCCGCCGCCCTCGACGCTGTGATACGGTACGGTGCAGGCCCTGCCTCGGAGAAATCTCCCTTCCCCTCCCTCAGGGCTCCGGCTGTGATTTGAGAGCCATCTCTGAGATGAGGAACCGTCATTGCCCCTTGTCTGCATCAGTACGGATGTGCAGCTATTTTGGACTCGTCGTCTGCCTGCTCCGTTTGCACCGTCCGTGGATGGGCAGTGTTAGTCGTTCGAGGGAATCGTCAGATTGCGGCTGTAACCGAGATCACAGTACATAAAAAAAGAGGGTATTCTGGTCTCGCAGTTGGCGGGGTTTCCCGGCTGAGAGCCGCAAGATGCGAACGACCCTGTGGATCGCGGACCAGGCTACGACGGCGCCGGGGGGGGGGGGGGGGGGGGGGGGGGGGGGGGGGGGGGGGGGGGGGTTCGAGTTTCGAATCCGCCTCTGTTTCTCTCTCGGCGCCCCGCGTCAGAGGGCAATGGCGTCTCGAGAATGGCATGTTTTCTAGCGCGGCTCACGTCATGGCCGTCATGTCATGTGGGTGACATCGTGGCTCAGGGAAGCGCGAGTTTACCTCAGGATCCCCTGACATTGGATGTGTTTGGTGGGAGGGGAGGGCATACCTACCTACATAGGTAAGAAAGTGGACGACGTGGGCATCTCGTCTTTGGTTGCCCAATCTTGGCGCGAGATTGGGAATTGCGTGCCGTCGACGGCCAATTTTGCGATCCCATTTCTCGGTTGGTCGTTGCGTGTTGCCTGTGTGCTTCGGCAGCATCAAGGGCACGTCAATGTGATTCAGGCAGTGGGTAGGTAGGTACGTACGTAGGTAGTTTGCATAGAGGTACCTATGATGGTGCAAGTTTCATCCCTCAAGCACGCCGCCCGTGATGACTAACACAGAACAACACAGCGAGCGCGGAGGAAGGGGACAACATACAGGCTAAGAGCGTGCAAGGAGAACATAAACTTAGGCAGGTACTATGCTAATAGATGGGGACGCAGACAGTGAGTGATTACAGTTCAGTGCAGTGCAGTGCAGTTCAGTACAGTGCGCACCTCCCAGGCCTAGCCCCCCCCCCCCCTTTTTTTTTTTACACCTCGTCAAGTCAAACTTTTCCGTCCCCAAATCGTAAACTCTCTCCAAGACCCCTCCCTGTCTGCCAACATGCGCCAAGGAACTATCCATGAGAGGCCGCAAAAGGAGAACGGAAAGAATAAAAATAAAAATAATAAAAAGTCAAATAACAAAAAAAGGTCGGTTGAACAAGATAACTGCAACCAAGCAGTGCTACATTGCTCAGGCTGCCGCCCCCAACGTGCCCCATAGTTTGTTCCCGAATGGTGCGCTGGGCCCGATCCCCGTCCACTGTCCCCTCCGGCCTGTGGCATGTTTAGACCTTCCAGCCAGCCCAGCCCAGCCCAGCCCGTTGTCTGTCCCCTGGCGGGGGGAACCCTGGACTCTTGAATTTTTCCAATTCAAATTTTCTTCACACACCCACCCCCGTTCCCTTCTCCCTACGGAACACGGCGCTCGCCAGGGGCATGAATGTTGTCTACTATGGAAAATTGCCAAACCATCCGGCACTAAACTACGTAGTACGCAGTATGGCGCCTTTTTCCCCCGTGGACCCACGGCTCCGTCGCGAAGACTCCAGAAGTGGATGCCGCATGTGCTGGCTTCTGCTGGGCAGTTCCATGTCGAGTCACCCACTCTCTCTCTCTCTCTCTCTCTCTCTCTCTCTCTCTAGTGTGCTGCGTAGAGTCATCATCGGGTTGGGTTAGAGTCATCATCGTCACCGAGGCAGGTGGTGGCAGGATTCTTGCGATGCATGCTGGAACTGGTCTTGCATTTCGTCATGTGTGAAGTTTTTTTCCCTTCTTCTTTTCTTGTTTTCCCCCCTACTGCGCATCCCAATCTGGTGCTAGTCCATTTGGTTGTCCGTCGGTGGAGTCCGTCTATGTCTCCCCCGCTACCTAGTTGATCTGCCAGAAGTGGTAAAAACCTATGCCTCCTCAAGTATGCCAGTCCAAGCCGTCCTCAGACAACCTTGTTCCATCCGATATCGGGTTGATGGCCCCCCCGACTCCTCCGTCATAGTCTGAGCCATTCCGCTCATGACGAGCACTCTCGTTAAGTCCCGTGTCGTAATGCAATGAAGCCGAAAAAGAAAAAGGGCAAACACCCTCTTGATGTCCCGATACCTGTGAACAACCTTTGATAACAGACCCCCAGTGTCTTGATACAGTCCCGGTGAATCCCAATGTCGCGCCCTCATGCGGTTGAAGCAGGTGTCCTGCCAAGCCAAGTACTCCCCGTAGTTGACCCAAACTTTTTTTTATAATGCAATACTCCGATGTAATGCCCGTTTTGTTACAACAAAGTCGAACCAAGGAAAATAAGAAGCGTCGGTGTGCCAATGGTGTATCGAGTAAAGTGAGTTGCGTGCTGTGCTTCGAAAGAGGATAAGGAAGAAAAAAGCGAGAAGGAAAAAAAAAAAAGCCGCTTGTCGAGTGGCCGAGGGTATATTTGAACAGTGTGTAGAAGAAAGTTGCCATGGCGGCGGTGGTTGGTTGCAGGTTTGTTTAAGCTGATCGTCGTCGCTGGAGCCTGGCCTGCTCGAACGACACGGCATAGGCCTGAAGTTCTTTCTTTGCCTTGTCCGATAGGAGGCCGACGTCCGAGTTGGAGGAGGAAGTGCTCTGCATCGAGCAGAGGCTCGAGTTCGAGGTCGAGGTGGTCAGGGTGCGGCGGGTGGAGGATGTCCTCGGAGGGGACGAGAGGTAGGAGTGTCTGGTGGGCGTGCTGCCATACGGGCGGGCATTGGAGAAATCGTAGGCGGGAGAGAGATGGAAGTTGCTGGGCTGTTGCCTCGAGCCCCAAGGGTAGGAGGGTGTGTTGAGACCGGGCGAGCTGGCAACGGAGCTGGGCGTCGATGTCTTTTCGAAGTCGGCAAGGCGGCAGGACTCGGAGCAGTAGGCAGTGCCGTCGGTCTGCTTGTCGCAGCCAAGGCAGAACTCGTGGGTCCAGAGGTCGAAGGCGGACATTGTGATGTGTGTGTGTGTGTTTGTAGAGTGGTTGGTGTTGTGCAGTCTTCTTGTCTACTGTAGACAGACAAGATGCGTAGTAGACGAGATGGTAGAGTGGTAGACCAAGAGTGGTGGTTGGAGAGTCGGACGGGCCGCAGTCGTTAAGTAGAAGAGAGGACTGAAAGCCACAGACAGGCAAGAGAGTGAAGCACGAAGTGATGTGGGATCGGACAGAAAGATGAGTGAAATCGAATGATGAGGGAACGATGTGTGGATTGAGGAGTGGAAAGAGGTCGGCTCATATGTATGCATCCTCAGAGCACAGCCAGCCCACCAAGTCTTAAGAGCACGCCTTTTGGTGGTGGAGAGGTACCATGGGCAGGTTGAGTGCGCGGGAAGGTACCTCTGTACATTGTGTCGTCGCTCTCTGCCTGCAGACAGGCAAGCAGGCAAGCAAGCACAAGGGCAGGAAGTGGCCGCTAGTGTACAGGTGCGTCCGTCCAGGGTGGAGATGGCAAGATGGAGATGGAAGGCAGAGGGACGGCAAGGATGGCATTGGGATTCTGGATGGGCTGAGCGAGGACCCCACTCGCAGTGTTCTCATGCCCTGCAGCGATGGCGCTGAAGGGGGGAAGGGGGGTGGGCGAGGGGGTGTAGGAAGTAAAGCAAAAGGGAAGGAGGGGAGGGGTGGGGTGGTGGTGGAGGAGAAGGTGGGTGGGTGATGGGAAGGGAAAGAGGGGGGTAGGGCAGGTGGGCGGGCGGGATTGACAGGCGAGATTGGGAGGCAGCAGAGAAGTGAGAGCGAGAAAGAGAGAGATTTGGAAGGGGGGAGTGAGTGTGAGCTACACTACGTACCGCTTACAGGGGACCATCCCCATCCAGCAGATGCTGACACTGGCGTGTGATGGATTGCTCTGAAAAATTTCTGCGTCAAAGGCGACTGTTTGTGTTGTGTAAGGTGTGGAGGGGGGTGGGGGGCGGGCAGCAAGATGGTGCAAGAGAGGGGTGTCAAAACACAATCATCTGGCGTCGAGCTAAAAACGGCGTGAAGAAGCGGGGGACGTACAACTAACTACCCAGGTAGGTAGGTAGGTAGGTAGGGAGGGTACTGCACGATTAGAACAAGCAAAGGCATCAATGATATAGGTGGGTACCTACCTACTAATAGTATGTAGGCAGGCAGGTAAGAACGGTAATGTATTTGTATATGTACGTGCAATTTTCAAATATGACAGTACGGTAGGTAGGTAGGGAGGTAGGTCAGCAGTTGACATTACTTTCTGCTGCTCCTGCTCCTGCTTCTTCTTTCTGCCGCTGCAACATGTTACTGCAACAGACAGCGACAGCCACCAGTCGTCAATGAGGCCGGGCCGGGCGGGTGTCAAGTCAAGCCTCGGCACATTATCCTCGCAGTAGGTACACACAAGACAGTACTATTGCAACCGCGTACGAGGTCGTCAGCAGCAAGGCAACCAATATCTGTACCCCGTCCAAAGCATTGATGCAATGGATGCAATGGATGGATTGTGCAGTCGGAGTACGGATACGTGTACCAAGCAAGCAAGCAAGCACGCACTCCCTCCTGTACCTCAACATAGTACGGATAGTAGGTAATGCCATACTACAGTGCCGGAGTGCATACCTGCTATATGGCGTACGATGTATGTATTTGATTAACTCAGGCATGAGTACAGTCTGCAGACGAGACGAGACGAGACGAGCCAGAAATTGGCGACTCTGAGCCAATCAAAATGAAGACGGTGGGGACCAAGTCTATCACGCAACGAGGCTAGCTCGTTTCGACCGCGCTAGCTCTCTTTGGCGTTAGTGGACAGACCGACCACTGGCTGATTGGCCCAAGCTTGTCATCTCTGGAACCGCACGCCTCCCTCCCTCCTTCCCTCCCTCCCTCTCTCTTCCATCCACTTCTCCTTCTCTTCAAGTTCAAACCATGATCGACGTCCACACCCCCCCGAAAAGATGCTAGTATTCGTAGTAGGGATTAGGTAGCAGACCCGGACCCCGGCCTCCCCTCAGAAGACCTTGACCAAAAAAAAAAAACCAGTCATTGGCCCAGATCTTAGCGCTACCCTCTCACCAAGTGTCGCCAGCCAGCCAGCCCAGAGCAGTAGCTACCTATGTACCTACATACCATTCTGGCCACTGCCGAAGACTGCACAATTGCGGACCAACGAGCACGACTTGTATTTTGTTTTGTTTTGTCTTGTTCTTTTCTTTTGTTTTGGTCTCGACGAGGGTTGTTCTCTTTTCCTTTTCCCTAGGCTAAAACCCTCGCTTGTCGGCAGACGTAAAACTCTTCAACCTCGTGTCGACGAATACGCAACATTCCTCCGTCCCTACATCTCCCGTGCCCACCCCTATCGATCTTCCGACTGCTCACGACCATCGCGGCCCTCGCCGACATGCTTGTTGTCCCGCGTGGGGGGCTGGTGTGTGTGTGTGTGTGTGTGTGTGTGTCCGCAAAAATAGCGACAGCGGCCGTCCCCTTCTCCGCGCCCCACTCTCGGAGAATGGCGGCAGAGAGGCAGGCCAACGGGAACCGCAGCACACCACCATACCTACTACATACAGTACTACCTACGCGGCATTACTTACTACTAGGTACCTACATCGTACGTTATCAATGTGCACTGAGGCGCCCATCGAATGCTACGCCGCCGGTGGGTGGGTCTCCTCTCGGCTGCAGACAGACAGACAGACAGACAGACAGACAGACGGGCAAAGGACTAAAGGTGCGACCAACCAAGCACCTCGACCTTCTCGCCTGTCTCTGCAGCGGCCTCCTTTCGTCTGGCCGCTTCGTCGTCTCAGTCCACAACCACGCAACGATCGGCCTCGTTGCATAACGGTTCGGCGAGGGTAGGGGGAGAGCCCGCGCGAATACCATGGATGCCCTCATTGGCCACGCCCCAACTCTCGTGCAGATCCCACGCCCATTTCAACATCCATCCCGTGGAGTGGCGCCAGGCCAGAATCTGGGGTTCGCCATCACCCGTCCGTCTCTTTACCGGCTCATCCCAGCTCGCACTCACGGCATTTGCAGCCTGGAAGGACGAGCCCTCGACTTTACACTATTTTGCAACCCAGGCTGTGCCCGCTCGAGAGTTTCGACGCGCCATCCTCATGACCCCCTCAACCTGGGTGTGCCTGGCATGACAACCAAACGTTATTTGGCTCCGGAAAACTCCAAGTCCGTCCACGGGGTCTACTTGCCCAGCCTTCGCCCTGGCATCACGACACCGCCGAGCCATGTCATCCACGATCCGCCTGGTTTGCGGGCCGTCATCATCGTCTCGTTTTGCGGGTCACTGGTCTCTCTCTCTTTCTCTCTGTTACAGGCGCTGCCAAACCTGATGCGGGCCAGAGGCCAAAGTCTTCGCATCAATCCCCAAATGCACACCTTCTAAACCCGCCCCCCCACGATGTACGCTAGCTATCCTCGTGGAGCAACAAGATTATGGAGCCAGTCCGCCAGGGATGCCGGAGATCTCGTGCTTCACGTAACACAGCGCTCCACTCCCCGGCCGGCGGCAGTCACGGACGCTGTCCAGGAAGAGAATAGAATCATCACGTCGCCGACGAGTCGACGGCTACACGAAAACTACGCACTCCAGGCAAGAGAACCAACGCCACAGGTCGTCGTCTGTTGGCCCTTCTGCAACTCTGCAGCCCCCCCCCCCCCCCCCCCCCCCCCCCCCCCCCCCCCCCCCCCCCCCCCCCCCCCCCCGTCCCCTTCGTCCTCCTCCGTCTACCATCCATGCAGTTGGAAACCGCTGCGAGCCAAGAGCGGCTAAACCGGTTTAGCGTCCGCCCGCATCTTGCTCTGAGGCGGAGCGGGGAAACAAGCGCAGGACGTCGGACAAATCAGCATCACGACAGCCCTCCCCACACCACGAGTCGACCGACGGACCAGCCCACCTGACCACCACACCATCGCCGACGCCTTTGACACTCAGACCTGCATCCCGCGGCCCTTCATGCATCGCGGATTGTTGCAGGAGCCTACCTACCCTGAACCGAGCTGGTTGCCAGGCTCGTCACTGTCGTCACCGTCGCCGCCATCGTCACCTCGGAAGGATCTGACGTCTTCTCGTTCGGCCGGTCCTTCGCGGCTGCGGTCGCCCTTTTGAGCGTGCCCCAGCGACCGTGTTGATTGGTCACCTGGCCGCACATCGCTGGCACGGTCGAGGCGGCGAGTCTAATGCCTCAAAGCCGGCGCTAATCCCGCCCCGAAGAGAAGATCCATCCGGTCAATCCTTCGATAATCGGCGCGATCGTCTCGCGAATGCCTTCCGCCCTTTCGACAAGGCTGCCGCGGGTATCTGGGAAAAAGAGCACACCATTGGCAGCGGCGGCCGGTCTTCTTGTCTCTGGCGATAGCAGAGAGACAAGAACCCCATGACTCCTGTTAGCTTGGTTTCAACCTAGCGGCACCCTCCAGATAAGCCATCTCTTCATGCGCCCGCCCCAATCAGGCGGCCCACAACGACACACCCCCTCCAAAAACGTCTTGCCAGGACCTGGCACGCTGCGCAGCAACATTGGCAGGATGGCGACTCGAATTCGAGTTTCCGTATCGTCAACCCGCACCGGGAGTTGTGGGGTTGGCGCAATCGAGGCCGCATCCCGAGGGTCCACAGATCTGGCGCGGGATGATGGATACCTCCCACGGCGAGCTCGCGATACGCGTGCTCTGCGCCCGCACGAGATAGTGCTACCTCGCCTCGAGAGGGACGGCTCGCGGTTCAGGGAAAGCAGCATGTCGGAATTCCAGAATGCCTGGATGGGCTGGGAAAAAGACCATCAAGCCGAGACGGGGGCACCTTGTGACAGCGGCGAATGCGTCCGTTTGACCCCATATGGTCGCTCGACGCCCGCTAAGTGCATAAGGGCCCCCCAGATGGTGAAGGTTTAACGCGCCGACCATTGCCAACTCTAATGCTTGACGGCGGGAGGCTCGGACCTGGCTGAGATGAGGACATACTAGAGTTCGATCCGTGACAGGGGCCAAGGACAAAGAATTTGTTGCACCGACGCACGCCATCCCAACGGCGACTGGTGCCAGAGATGGAAAAAAGCAGGGACCTGACCACCAATTCGATGACGGGACATTTCAGAGCCTCCCACGCTTGGCGGCACGCTTAACGAGCCCTTCCAACAAACAAGACTTCAGGTCGTAGGCAAATGACAGTCCAACCGGCAAAATGCCGGGTAGGAACCACCTACAAAAAAAAAAAAACCCCAGGCCGTCGTGGTTCCGAAAGCTTGCTTCCAAGACGTGCCGCGCTCCTCGCAGGACAACGACCCCCAATTGAGCTCGCGCTCCGAGGACTATCTCAGTCGGATCGGGGACTGGATGGGGAAAAGGGTGTGTAGCATTTGGGGGTCGTCATTCCACCTATTCCAAGGCGCACCGACGATCCCGCAATGTCCCATGCTGGTCCTTATCTCACTGACCCCCAAGCATCGCGACGGCCGCAATCGTGGATCCCGACCGGGACTCGCGGCGCTCACCACGTCCGCGACTGGCATCTCTGAGCAGCATCGGTCTCATCCCCTGACAGCGACGGTTCTTAATACCAGATGCCGCACCGCAGGCCCATTAGCGAGCGAATACGGATGGATACCTACACACTCTCTGCCCCGTCCTTGGCACGGGCCATGCGGGTGTGCAGGGGACAGCCCTGGTCTGCTCGCAAAGGGTGGAGGCATACCTAGGTACATACTGTAAGAACAGTATCCGTAGACTCACAGTAGTTTACTTGAGGAATGGGGGAGGGTGTTGGGTCAAGCATCTCGACACCTGTTGAACCTGGCCGGCCTGCGTAGTCGTCATTCGCCGCGTCCCGACGACGAAAAACTTCAAGCCGAGCTGTGACCCAATGTGAACCACGGCGATCTCGACACGTTACTGGCCGCTGTAAGAAAAATCCAGAACACGACGGTGTCTCACAAGACAACCTCATGACACGGCTCTCCCAAGACACACACCCGACCGCGTCCCACTAGGTAGACGGATCCCACTACAGCTCGATGACGGACGGCACTGCTAGCACAGCGACCGACGCTTGTGATTAACGACGGACGCGCCACCCAGCGCGGGCTGAGGGCTGAGGGCTGAGATGGAGAGCCAGCGCGTTTGCCCATTCGGTTAGTGCGGGCGGCCATCGCGGCGTCGGCCGAGGATTGTGCCGGTCCATCGGCGAATCATGCCCAGAGCCCCTGACCCGATGCGTGCTGCTGAACAGCATTAGCAATTCGCGACGACGTCCTCTGGGCCTGGCTGCACATTTGCGTGTGTGTGCATCCGCGGCCGCAGCTGCTCCGGCCAGTACCTTGCAGGAGGGCGGCAGCGATTCGAATGTCTCGTCCGATATCACCGACCGAGCACGGCACACGTCTTTGACTTGACAGGCTAGGTTGGTTGAGTGCCAGACTGCGGCAGCGTGGGAAAAGAGGTAGCCAGCCAGTTAGCCAGCCAGCCAGGGTCATGGACACAGAAGTCGACTGATATTGGCCCGTGTCAATTTCCGCATACTATATAGGAGGAAGGGATTTTTCTTGCCTTGTCTGTAGAGACTCGCCGCGTCCTCGACCAAAACAGCAGTTGTCTCCGGAAAGCACAGAGCATGTCATTTGCACACAGACGCTCCCCTGGCGTTGATTCGATCTTGGCTTCCATGTAAGCGCGATCGTTGCCCGCAGGCTTTCGCTCCCCCCATGTCGGCGTGCTTACCACTCACGGTCACTGCCTCTGTCGTCCTCGCCGTCGCCGCCCCCCACCCGCGCTCGCATTGCTCGCTGTCAAATTTTCTTAGCCCTCGTCGAGCGTGCTGCCTGCCTAACCCCCTTCCCTTGTCCTCGCGGCACCCTGAAGCTGCAAGGGTAACATTATTGTCAGCAGTTTGTACGAAAGAAAATGGCCGACTGGCGGGAGAAAACATCAGGGGCAGCCACGTCGACACCCCCCCCCCCTTCGGCTTTCTGCACTAGCCTGACCCCGCACAGCCGTGAGTGAAGCATTTGCGGCGGCTCGGGCGTTTCGCAGGTCTACTGCTCGCAGGAGGCACAGAAGAAGCTTCCTGGTGGTGACGACATTGCACCACCGTGTCTTGTTTTTGACAGCGGGCTGCGTCGGAGTCGGAGCCCCTTTCCAATAGATGATGGCATCTCGACAGGGCTGGGGCCGAGGGGCTGCCATTATCGGTTCTTGGTGTCCGTTTCTGGAAACGAGGTGAGCATTGTGCTGAGGTGAGCATCCGCCACGATCCGGTGAGAATGGGGCCAAATGCAGCAAAGCGGGCGGTCCAAGACAAACCCGCGCGTGGTTGGATTCCCAGCAGCGAGGAACCCGAACGGGAGAGCCCCCCCCCCTTCTCCTCCCCTTCAGGCAAAGGGCCGCTTTCAATCACATTGCCTGAACCACTGGGTTGGATTTGTCTGCAGAGATGCAGAGGGCCACGGCAAACATCATCTACCTACTCCCTCCCAATGGAGAGGACACGCACGGAAAGCCCGCCCGCAGGCATGTATGTTGGTGCCGTGGCCCGTATCTGCTCGGCTGTTGCATCGGCCCTCTCCCTCTGTTTCTTCCATATTTGGGGTGCTGAGAATGTTCCACCAGCTCCCGTCCGCCGTGTCCCTGCCATCATCAATGTGAATCAGGGTGCGCCCAGGTGACGACACATCATTATTGATTCCATCACCAGCACCGAAAGATGGTGGATGAGCACAATTCCGTGCTGCAGATGACCCGGCCGCCTGAGCCCGCCTCCCACAACCCCCCCCCCCCAGTATGGAGCGGACCCGCCCCTCCAGCTTGCACAGTTTCTTTTTTGAGTGCTCGTCTATCCCGGGCACGACGCAGGTCGTGAGAAACAGGCTCGGTTCGGGTGCTGCTAAGCCCTATTTGGACTCGAGGTCTGGATGGTCTGGTGAGAGGCCCACTATTCGTGTCATAAAGAATATAATCAAAAAGGCAGTGATGGTTTTGCTCTGCACTCTTGGTGGCTCTCTCTTGGCCCAAACTGGCGAGAGGGGATGCAAGACAAGGCAGGGATAGCAAACGGGTCACGGCTCACGGCCAACGTTTGTGAAGCTGTCAAGGGTTGCTTGTCTTGTTTCAATGTTTGGATACGGCGGCATCGGGCCATCTGGCGTCCCGTTACGCAGTATTTCCTCCCCCGCATTCCTGGCGAAATGACAGTGGAGACCGCATCGAGCCAAGCCGCGGTGCTGGATGCTTTCCTCCATGGGTTTGGGGGGGCTCAAAGTGAGAGCTTGCAAGCCTTGTACTCGTACCTCGAAGGAGCTCAAAGTAGGCCAAAAATGGCTACGACTGATGCTCGCTTGGTCCTCGGGTCGTGGATAGATGACTTGCAGGGACTGGACTCTTGACTTTTTTGTTTACCGTTGCCCGTTTTGTCACTACCTCGTACGCAGTAAGCGGCATCAGGCCACTCACTCACTGGGTGTTCTCATATCTGCCCTGGACTGGTGAACCAAGGGTTTGATACCATAACAACGCGTCCGATAAGAGAAACAACAGGGTCGGGTCCCCGTTCATGAGTGCGCAGTCGGTAGGTATTGTCAATCTCGGGGCGTAACGCCACGCCAGACTGAATCTGGCTAACTATTGGGCTTGGTGGCCATGGAGTTGACCTCCGTCTCTACAGCCCATTTTCCCTAGCCTCGTTCCGTCAAAGGGGGTGTGGTGGTTGCATGGTTCGTTGCACAACGCTCGCCGAAAGAAACCGGGCAGGGGCCGTCAGCAGCAGTAGGTACCTAGCTCTGGCGAATCGAGCAGCATGCATGTCCGAGTACCTATGCCAGGGCCGTTGGAACTAGGTAGGTATACTGCCCAAGCTTGCGGTCCCTGGTTAGCGCTCGATTGGCCCCTTCACTTCCTCTCAGCCCTCGAGTGCAAGCGATGGGAGGACCTGGATGACGATCACGCACACTGCTCAGCTAGCTACCAGCATCCTGGACGGGGTGGTCTTTTTAGGTCTCATCAACAAATCTCGGTGCCTACACTACCTGAAATCACCAGGCAAGTTGAGCACGCCTCTCCCACACGCCCGCCAGCTCTCCTCAGTGAGTGTGGCTTGGCGACCCCAGCTAGCGGCCGGACACTATTGTATCCGACTCTACCTGTGTGTCTAGGGGGGGCCTGCGACGTTTCTTCCCTGGCGGGAGGCGCTTACTCCGCTCGAGAAACGAAGGATTTGGCTCGACGTAACAGCCGTCGTGATAAGTGACCAAAGTTTGCGGGCTGCCGTGCATTTGTGTGTGTGTGTGTGTGACTGCGGGCGGCCAAAGGGTTGTCTCGGATTGCGACGATTATCAAATATATAGATAGCCCTGGGCTTTTGTCATGCCGGCCGTCCGATCTGCGTTGCCCGGAACGAAGAGCTTGCCCGAGGCAACGTCGTCGTCCAGCGGGGATAAACACTGCAAGGCTGGCACGCCAGGCTCTCGGGGGTGGAATGACGAGGCAAATCATCCTCATGTCATGTTACACGAGCATTCGCAGTTCCGACAGTTTCCAGGTTTTGAATGGATAGGAGAGCAACCCCCATCTCACTACCGTCCCTGGGCCTGCTAACAATGGCAGCTCTGGGGCGGGTGCGGGCAAATTATGAAGCCTTCGTATATACTCGCAGTGACTGACGCCCCCCGGTGGCACTCCAAAGGGAGGCCAACGTTAACCGGGTTGCAGTGAGACCTAGACCTGCCTAGTTCTGTGGTCTGCAACGATAACGGGTGCGGCGGGAGACCAATCAGAATCTGGTAAGCTGTGTAAGTCCTATATTCACCACACCACTCGTCCTAGGCGTGGCCGTCCGTCTCACCATCGTCGACAATGGTTGTTATGGCGCGCATGCCTGGCCATGCAGACGAGATGGAGTAGGGCTGGTGTGCCACGGAGGGCGACAAGAGGGTGCCTCTTGGCCGTCCCAACCTGTTCCGAATCATCAGCTGCGCCGAGAGATCTCGCTCTCTTAACTCCCCCCCTTCTCTGTCTCGGAATACGTCCTTGGTGGGCGGCACCTCCTCGTCCTCGTCCCCGGTCATGTTGGCTACCTGGGTATAGCAAACAACCACCCCAACGGCCACTGGCGTGCGGCTAGGCCCAAGAAAGGTGTGGCAGAAGCTCGCCTCTGCCACTACCTAGGTAGACATTTTTGTTATTTCATTTTCTGTCACTCACCAGGATTCCGAGAGACCCCACGCCACCACCAACGAGCGGGCGACGACGCTCCATCGCGCGGGGCCGTTGCGTGGATTGGCATGCAGGCCCGCCCGCAAGCACTCACGCGCAGCCCTTTGCGTCTCGTAAGTCTCAACTTTCTTATTTTGCGGGCGTGTTTCCTCCTGTCTCTCATGCTCATGTGTGCCAAGTTCAAGCATGCTCGCGGGGAGAGAGAGAGAGAGAGAGAGAGAGAGAGAGAGATGTTCTGGTGCGCGCACCCCCCTCCAGGCCTCGTACCATTGTCATCCCACGCCGGGATGTGGACAGCGCGCGCGTGTTCAGACGTGTGGCCGCTTCAGCAGCGCCGCCAGAAAACGCTCATCCGTCGACGGAGGCACGCCTCGAAAGCTTCAGCTGTGTTCTGTGTTCGCCGTCAGTCTGGCGCGGCGCGCCACGGGCCAACCATTCGTCCATGGACCTCCCCCGCCTGCGTTCTGTTCTGTTCCCAAAGGAGAGGGACGCATCAGTGACTGTATGCACGAGTGTGCAGATTCCCGGCCACCACCACCCACACCACCATCGTTCCATTTTGCCCGGGTAGGGACGGCCTCACTTTGCAGACACCCTCACGCTGGCTGGCCAGTGCGATGGTTGCGACCCCATCCGTTCGACTGTGCAGCCATCGTCGGCCAGTCACTCGACGCCAATCCCCTCAGTCTGCCCTTCCAGACTGGGCAGTTCCATCCTCGCCACCCAGTTTGCGGGAATTGGGCGCCTAGCCAAGAACCCCCCCCCTTCTTGGTGCGCCTGTCCACGCACCCGTCTCTTCCCAAAAGCGGCGGCCGTGAAGGTGTGTTCTGGACCACCCAGCCCAGCACGGCGATCCCCCTGATGAGGCATAACCGGTCCTTGACTTGCCTGCGAAACAGCCTTCACGGTGTATCTCACCCAGCCCTGGCGAGGAGGGCGGTCATTCCCGGTCAGTGGGCCAATGGGAGATGGTCACCTCGGTCTGGGTAATGATGCTCCTTCGGCATTTCTTTTTCACCCATTCGCTCCCTACCGAATATGCCAGGGGTCAGCGAAGATTCCCTCCGGTTGGGAACGTACAGGGGTGGGAGGTGATGGTGACACATCTGGGTCGCGAACCACGCCGCATGGGGAGTCGAGAGGCCGACTTGAGGGAATTGAACGACTTGCCGGGCCACGAACACTCGTTCCTGCTCACGTTGGCAATATCCGCCACGGGGGGGGGGGCCGTTCTGCCAGAGAACGTGTCAGCGAGCGCTGATTGGGACGTCAGCAGATTAGCCCTGTTCGCACTCGTTTTCCTGCTCAGGCCGGGAGCAACGGCGGAGTTTGAGGTCCAATCGACGACTGGCTCATATCCCGAGCGGCGGGGGTCTAGAACATGTTGCTTGGTTTTTTGTTTTTTCTTTCTTTCCTAGCCCCAGTCCCCTGTCCTGGTTTTCTTCGCCGTTGTTGGAAAGTGTAATCTATGTGCTGACCAGTCAGAAAAGCCCATTGCTACTCTCCATCGCGGAGGACATTTTCTTTGTTTCGATCGCTGATCGTGGCCGAGTGGGTAGACGCGGCTCAGGAAAATCCTCGGTCCTCACTCGGACCAGAAGGGGGCTGGCTGATAACGGAGATGCGGAGCCGTGGTGGTTTCCTTGGAAGGTCGCACAAGTACGCCCTGGTGCGACAGCAAAACAAAACAAAAAGGCAGCATCAGGAGATCCTCAGGCAAGGTGTAAGGGATGCAACCAGCATCGGGGATGAGTGAGGGTCTCGGAGTCATCACCCCCCCGCCTCCCCCCAAAGAAATCCCCCGACATGGTTAAACTCGGCTCTCGAGCGATACGAAAAAGAAAGCGGGCTATGATGGAGACACCCGGTGAGATGGGGCACAGACTCGGGTCTTCACCGGTGGGGGGCCGGGCTTTCTTTTTCCTGCCTGTCTGTCGCTTGCCGGCAAGGCGACGACCTCCGGGGTGCTGGAAGGTGACCCCACACCGGTGGGCGTCGGGGACGATGGCCAGCGCGCGGGAGGCGGCAGCTCGGTCGAGGACGGGAAGGGGGGGGGGGGTGCTCAGCCGCGCAAGCTCCGCTCCCTTACCTCTCGGTCTGCCGGGGTTTTTGTTGCGAAGAGGATGGATGGATGATGCGGGCGCCCGGACCCAGGCAGCTAATCTATTGTGGCATCATGGTCGAGCCCTTGCGATGGTGACATGCTGCTCCGCGGCGCGAGGAGAGGCCATGTTGGCGCGGCGTTGAACAGTTCAGTCGATGACGACTTGCGATGCGGGTCCTCCAGGCAGAGGCGAGTGGACGTATGTGTGCGTCTCTGGCGCGTCCAGCGTAGGTATCTCCGCAAAAGGGGCCAAACGCAGCAACCGACCGGATCGTCTCTTCATGCAGGTCTGATCGCAATGGGGCGGAGCATGCGTCGCGGGCGATTAGGCATCTCGGTTGCAGACAGATCGGCTAGCTCGCCGAGGAGTTCTTTTCCCGTCATGGGAGCGTCTCCATTGGCCTCCCCTCGTCGATAGCAGTCCGTGATGCACGACACGATCTGGGCGATCCAAGGACCCCGCGATCGCAGGTCATACGACGTAGATTCCAGCCCAGTACCTAGGTAGTGCCGCAGTGATTCGAGGCATCGTACGTCCTCCCCAAGCCTGGCCCCCTGTCCGACTGTGGGGACTGCAGATATCGAATCATCACGGTGACGAAACAAAAAAAAAGAAACCAACCGCTACGGATTTCTTGGCCAGATTCGACCAGCACTTCGGGCCTGGCCGGTTCCCGAACTGGTCGGTTGTTTGCACCTCCATGATTCATGAATCCGTGTCGGGAACGACCCGTGAGGAGGCTTCATACGAAGCATCCCACCACATGGGCCAGGATGGGTGGGACGACGCTGGATGACGGAAAGGTCGTTTGGCACGTCGCACTGCATGCTCACCGAGTTCCACCCACAAAGAGTGGTTGAGCCCCGGCCGCGCTAGCCATCACCATCTGTGGTGCTCGGAGCTCGAGAGGCCCGCATATCATCTCTATGGGAAACGGCAGGCTGCGGTATGGATGCTGACCCGGCTTGGAAGTGGTTTGGATATGGGCCCCGCCAGTGACCAGCTTGGACGCGCCCCGGTCTTGGGTATCGATCTGGGCGCAAGGGTCTCCCCTTCCGATGGACTTGACGAACGAGGGGAGGGTACGTGTATACTGACTGTATAGATTGAGGACTTGGATACGTCCACGACTCTGCGGGGCATCGCGACGCCTCCTCCATCCGCGCGGTTTCGAGCCTTTGTGGGCCGCTGGATGGTACGAGGCAGACTGGGACGCAGGCATCATGGAACGTCTTTTCTAACTTGCTTCTTCGTGGCAGAACGGAGGGGGCTTTGTGTGGGCTGCGTTATAGAGCAAGGAAAGGCAGGTGCGGCCGCTTGGCGGGCGTCTTGTCTCGATTCGTGGCCAGACGCAAGGAGGAGGAGGAGGGGGTTTGTCCCCGGGATCCATCAGATTGTCTTGTTGCTACCATTCATTGAGTGGATTGCAGTCTCTTGCTTCGTCCGATATTCTCTATTCTAGACTCGTCACAGACGATCCTGTGAAAACCCATCGCTGCGGCTCTTGTTCAACCCAACCGGCTATACGTCGTTCCACGAATGGATGCGCCAGATATTGCTGCAAATTTGATACAGCAGAGGCCCAGAACAGGCGGCAGTCGGTCTGATGTTGTAAATCCGAGTCGGTCAGCCCCTCAAAATACACAGTAGTACGAGCGGCCGCACAGCGAAATATTTGGTCTTGGCTTCCAGCATGCCTGTTTCTCTACTACTGTGCTCATCAAAAATAGCACGGATTCTTAGACTCAGCATCCCACAGGGTCATCCTCCTCCAGATGATGGAAGTTTACAACTGGCCGTTTGCGGTAGCACGAGGCTCAGCCGTTGTTCGCGGCAGGGGAAACCAAGCTGACGGAACAAGACACCCTTACTACAAGGATGGTAATAGAGATGTCGAGGAAGACATCTTTCCGATATCAATGTCGATTTGCAAGCCAAACGCGGGAGAGGAAATGGGGGTTCCGGCAGGTGAGCTGTCTCGAAATCCTTGACATAAATGGAGCGAGAGGGACGCCGTGGAAGTGTGCCGGACTACGACATCCAGTCGCTACAAAGAACGTATCCGACCAGTCTGCCTACTGCGTCTATTGCAGATGGAACCGTTGGCCCCGGTTGCCAGTCACAGGCGCCAGGACTATATGAATACAAGTATATGCCTGCTGGTCAGCATTTGCCATTCGCGGCTCTGGCTCAGCACCACGATATACACACCATCTGAAGACGCTCGTGGACATGATGCTCTCCCCGAACCCTGCCCCGTCCGGGTCACCACTCAGTCCAAGACTTCACCGACCGAAAGAGAGATCAAGGGCAAAGCCAGACGCAAAGGAGGTTCCTTGGCCATTTCAACTAGAATCCATATTCCCCGGGAATTTGACATGTTTCTCGAGTGACGACAAATTCTCGCCAGCAATCACGTCAGACACCATTGAACGTGTCCTGAGAAGAAGCGATCTCCAAGTTCCACTAACAGGAAGACCCACGACACTCAAGGGGCCCATGACTTGCAACATCAGATGGTTAGACTCCAACTCAAGCGAATGTGTGAAGTGCGCAACCGCCCGTACCCCAAGGCGGGCCTCAAACCGTAGCTGGAGCATTTCCTCATTGCCCGGCTCACAAAAAAAAAAAAAAAAAAAGAGGGTTTCCAGATGAATTATTGAGCAATGGCTTGGAATTGTCCGTTGATGGATAGTAAACTCCACGCCCCTCATGGTGTTCCCTCGTCCAAGACCACAAGACATCCCAGAGCTATGGAAATCGATCTAGATTTCATGAAGCGAGCTGGTGAGTCGTGTGATCCTCCTAATGGATGTGCGGTTCTCTCGAACTGGAAACAACACATCGACTCGCACGGATGAACATCTCGCGCAACCTATTCGCCTCTGGTCCGTCCCAGTGCCGAGCTATGCTGCCAAGCGCTTCTCCAGTAGTGGAATCTGCACCTGCAGGTTCCAAGGTCCAAGTCTGGGTTCCCGTTCCTGATGCAGTTGTTTGGAACACCCGAGATAACAGTCTTGTGTGCAGTGCGATGTCGTCCAAGCCACCACAGCCACCGCCACAGCACCGATCCGGACAGCTCGCGCCGGCCGGCCCCACACCCCGCGGACCCCACCATCAGAAAACCCCTGCATGCCAGACCTTTTTGGCTCGGGCGAAATTCAATCCAAGCAACTTTTTGCGACAACATCCCGCCCGAAAGTTGGAGCTCCACGAACCACGACCGATTGACGAACCGCCGAGCTGCCGCAGCCCATCCGAAGCCAAAGGAAAAATCAACGCCGAGCAAACGCAAAAGGGGGAAAAGCACAGAAAGAAAACCGCAAGAGGAGCGAACCCGCACCATGGCGTCGGCACAGCAGGTTCTGCTCTCCCCGGCGGAGCTCGCCTACCTCCACTCCTCGCTCTCCCTCACGCCGCCCATCCGCCCAGACGGCCGCAAGGCGAACCAGTTCCGCCCCCTCACTGCCGAGACGGGCATCCTCCCGGGCACCAACGGCAGCGCGCGCGTGTGCTTCTCCGACGGCACCGAGGCCATCGTCGGCGTCAAGGCAGAGATCGAAAAGACCCGCGTCCCGCCCGGCGCGGAGACCGACGGTGAGGCGACGGAGAAGAGGACAGAAGGCGGCGATGGCGAGGCCAGGGGCAGCAACGACTGGCTCGAGATGACGGTCGAGATCCCCGGCTCCAGGGACGACGACGCTGCGACCGCGTTCCTGTCCAACATGCTCAGCGAGGCGCTGCTCGCCGATGGGGAGTTCACCAAGAAGCTGCGGATTAACAATCGGTTCCACTGGAAGCTCTGCATAGACGTACGTCCTTCTCCCCGCGCCGTCTCCCTGCAGGAGGCACCGCTGACCCGTCATAGATTCTCCTCATCTCCCCGCCGCTGTCTTACCCCCTCCCGCTCCTCTCCCTCACGACGCACCTCGCGCTGCTGGCGACCCGGCTGCCGCGCCTCAAGTCCGAGGGCGACGAGGACCCCATGTTCGACGACGATTGGGAGGCCTCGACATTCCTCTACCCGCGCGACGGCAGCGCCCCCGTGACGGGCTCGCGGCCGCCCATCACGCTGCTCGTCATCGCCGTCGGCGGAAACATCATCTTCGACCCGGCGCGCGAGGAGCTCGCCGTGGCCGAGTCTGCGCTTGCGGTCTCGGTGGCGGAGGAGAGGACGGCCGGGTCGTCGGCCGGAGGCATGGACGTGGACGGGCGCCAGCTGAAGCTGCTCGCCGTGCGGACGGTCGACCCGCCCTCGCGACTTACGGCGCCCGGCGTGCCCAACTCGGCGAACCCCGCCACAGGCCTCGCCGGCACGCCGTCAAAGGCGCCGCCTGCCCCCCCCGCCGGCGAGGACAAGGCGGCAGAGGGCGTGTGGAGGCCGCCCATAGGAGGCACCAAGCTGCACGTGCTCGAGGGGATGATTTCAAAGGTGCTAGAGAAGGGAGGCATCGCGGACGAGGTGCTCGAGGGGATTGCCGCGGTGGACTTGGCCTAGGTGCGGCTGGATGCGGGTCACGCTTTGTGGCACGTCAAAATGGCAAGGGGTAATGCGAAAGAATAAAAAAGAAGAAACAAGTCATGATACCAATTGGTGGCCTTGGGTTGACGTTCATGTTGTACATGGTTTTGTTGAGGGAATATTACAGGACAAGGCTTCTCAGCCAGTCGTATGGCACAAAAATGGCCGGTGGCGCATATCGCGCGGCCGATGTTCAAAAGAGGCCGAACCACTTCTTCTTGTTGCTCTTCTCCCCCTCGCCCTCCACGGGCGCGATCGCGGCGGCGTCCCCAGCCACGGGCGACGCCTCGACGGCGGCGACGGCGGCCGCCTTCTCCTCCTCCGACTCCTCCTTCATGCCAAGGAGGTTGGCGATGGGGTTCTCCTTGTCGAGCCCGTGGACCTTGCGGTAGTACTGGCGCTTGGCGACGTCGTCGGTGTGGCGCGAGTGCATGGCGATGGCCTTTTCGTTGCGGTCGCGCTCATGCAGCTGCAGGACGTGGACCCACGTGCTGACGAACCCGATCGGGCTGCTCCAGAAGTCGGACGCGGGGGGGAGCAGGTGCTTAAAGGGCGAGGTTTGCGTGAAGTTGAGGACCAGCGTCGAGATGGCCAGCGTCGTGAGAGTTCCCTGTAGTGCCGTCAGTGAGCAGGACCGCCCAGCCCAGCACGCCTAACCGGGGACATGGGAGGGAAGGGAACGCACCAGCGAAATGACGAGGTGGATTGTGCGGTTGTTGAAGAACCAGTGTGCCCAGGTGCCCTCGGGGGCCATCATGCCGGGGTATTCGCGCGTCCGTTGCGCGCGCACCTCCTGCCCGCTGAGGGGACCGCCGTAGTGCCTGGGGACATTCTTCTTGGGCAGCCGGGAGCCGTGGGAGGGCGGGTTGAACTTGGCGGGCTTCTCGAGGATGAGGGGTCCCTTCTGGCCGGCGCCGCCGGTCGGCTTGGACGTGGACGAGGCGTACCGAATCGTCCACGCGGCGTTCCGGCGGAGGGTCGCGGCGGCCGGGCGACCGGACGAGGTCGCTGCTGCGCGCCACATGGGGCTCAGGGCCGGGAGGAGGAACCTGGGGAGGATGGTCGTGGCCGAGGTCGTCATTGATGTCGTGTCGCCACTGTGAGCGTGGCGGCGAGTGCTAGGTCTAAACCCCCCGGTGTTTGCCGACGGACGAAGCTTAAAATGAAATGCTAGTTGGTCACCAGGACGGCACGAGTTTAGGCTTTCGGGTCAGGCTTATGCTTCACGGCGTCATTGAGGGTTTTGGCTTGGATCGACGGGAGGGTCACAAGGCGAGAGCGCTGGCGGCGGGATCGGTCGGGGCTGGAAAAATCGAAGCTCCAGAAGAATTTCTCAAGACCTCTCTTCTCTGTAGTGGAGCTGCGATGGACGGCCCCACAGGTAGGCTGTCAGCTAAGAGGTCACCGAACTACCCCCGTCGCGCATCCGGGCATTGAGATACGAAGTACGTACCTGATCCGTGTGTTTACGTGACACCCCCTGCTCATTATAGGGAGTGGAGTGGCCCCTCCACAATTGAATGAATCTTGAGGGTTGGCCCGTCTCGTTCGCGCTCTGCAACGAACAGAGGCCGAAGGAATACTGCTAGCAAAAGGGCGCAACGTATGGAAATTTGTGAAAATCCAGGAGGAGGTCCAAACGGCGGATTTCCCACTAGACTTGCTGAACCTATCAGTACAGGAGGGCGAGAGAATAAAAAAAAAAGAACAAACTTGCTGGACACCAACACAGACGAACGTCAACCTTGCTGGGCCGTCGGCCCGCCGCTGGTTGAGTTGTTGGCCAGCCAAAAAAGAAACACCGAGGCGCAGCGGATCAAGCGTTGTTCCGGCCGATATCCGGTTTTGCCCGTACCGAATACCCCAGGCCCATGGCCGTCTGACCATTGCTGCACATCTGATTGGCGGCGCCGTCGCCACACCGTGTGGCTTGTGCGCCCGCGAGACCCAGGTCAGTGAGCTCATTCCAGGCTTTTTCGCAGTCCTTGGAAGGTACCTCTCCGTCGGGTGTTGTCATAATCAAAATCGGATGGTCGAGCGAGGTACAGTACAGTACATGCATGTCGTCTCGTCTTTTTTTTTCTTGTCCCGATCCGTCCCTAAAAGTTTTTTTCCCTTTCCTTCCTCTCCATTCCAACTCTCACCCATCTACAACCTCAACGACCAACTCTGACGACGACCTGCAAAAGACAAATATCTTTTGCAACTTTCACTCGATACCCCTTCTCAACTCCTCATAATATCCCTATAATCTTTCAAAATGGCTGGTGGTAAGTTGTCCTCGCGCGCGCATCTCCTGTCTTCTCCGTCGTGGTTGGCGGATTCCGAGAAGCATCTCCTTGGGGGTGGCTTGAGCCTGCTGCGAGCCATTGAGCCGCGACACCGTCCTCTCTGAACCCGTGCCGGTCCGCGCCTGCTCCGGTCACTCCTGCTTCAGAAAGTCTCCGTGCGATGCTCTCGCCGTCGGCGTCCTGTCCCTCTGCACGTCCACACACGTCGTGCGCCATTTCCCTCAGTGTCCGCCACGCAGGAATAAACCAGGCGGCAGATGAGAGGGAGAGACACCGACGCGTCGGGGAGAGCCATCGCACAAGAGCTGGATGACAGGCGACGCGCTCGATGAGCACGCGGCATACCGCCACAACCCAACCACGTCGACCGACAACCTCGTAGACAACCAACTGACCTGGTGAATCCAGGTGACGCCAAGAAGGGTGCTACCCTCTTCAAGACCCGTTGCGCTCAGTGCCACACCGTCGAGAAGGACGGCGGCAACAAGATCGGCCCTGCCCTGCACGGCCTCTGGGGCCGCAAGACCGGCTCCGTCGAGGGTTACTCCTACACCGACGCCAACAAGAAGAAGGGCATCGAGTGGAACGACCAGACCCTCTTCGAGTACCTCGAGAACCCCAAGAAGTACATCCCCGGCACCAAGATGGCCTTCGGTGGTCTCAAGAAGGAGAAGGACCGCAACGACCTCATTGCGTATGTTGACCCGGCGACTCACCGTCGTTGTTGATTGGACCCGCTCGCTAACTGTGCCTCAGCTACCTCAAGGACTCCACCAAATAGACGGATTGACGTGTAACGATAGGATTGCATTAGACGGACTGGCGATTTGCGACGAATTGTACCAATAGACCACTTTAGAACAGTGTGTTTTGGGGCTTGATAATGCCCTTGTGCCTCTTGAAAATTCTCCCCTTTCAGATGTTGTAATACAACATGAATATTTTTTCTTCTTTTTCACGAGCCGAAACCACTGTCCCGAATCGCCCCATCGTGTCAATGATGTCAACCGGCGCGCTACCGAGGCCGGGAAAACCGCTTACTCACAGGTGACTAGCGTGGCCTTTTCTTTTCTTTTTCTTTTTTTTTTTTTGCCCAGTAGCACGTCAGATGACTCGTCCAACGTCGATACCCTGGCGGTTGCCGGGTGGAACACCGTCACCGCTCATCATGTGGCCGCCGTGTGGTTAAAGAAAACGAGACTTGGCCGAGGCTTGGAGCTGGGCACCACCAATAGGTAAAGCTCGGGTCATGGGTGCGCGGCAAAGCTGCGGCTCGAGTTTGACGCCGGGAACGTCTCGAAAAGTAGATCTTTCTGCGGCATTGCCCGACTCGCGCGCGCCATGACTGTCACTTCTCCACTCTCAGTGGTCAATGACTCTCGACCCCAATCACCCAGCGCTGCGCGTCTTCTCCAATTCCCTGCTTTCGGTCGTCGAGCGAGGACAGCGGCACAATCGTGCAAGGCTTGGGAATTCGGTCGAGCACTGATCGAACCAGGTGGGCTGGGACCGAGATGCAGATAGAGCCTCCCGAGGAACAAACTCAGCAACAGGACGAAGCAGGTGTACTTTTCTCTACCAGTCTACTCTAAACCATGATTCGTGATGCAGCTTGACCGCCAATCGCTTATACGTCTCTAACCACGCCGTAGTCTCAATCATGATTGATGGTGCAGCGTGGCCGCCAACTTTCTATACGCCTCCGGGTTCGACACGCTGCGCTTCGTCTTGTTCAAGGCGGCCTCCCAGTCCTCCCGCGACAAGGCCGGCTCGCCACCCTCGTACCGCAGCACGCACTCGTCCAGCGCGTTCTTGTACAGGCCGTAGAGGTCCGCGCCGCTGAACCCGGCGCAGCGCCTGTCTCTCGCGATGGTTTCGATGTCGACGGCCCCGCTGCCCTCGCCGCCGCCGATGCCGTTGCGCACGATGGTGCGCAGGATGTCGACGCGCTCGTCCTCGGTGGGCAGGTCGACGAAGAGCAGCTTGTCCAGCCGGCCGGGACGCAGGATTGCCGGGTCGATCATGT
This sequence comes from Colletotrichum zoysiae, assembly GCA_030867305.1. Classification (NCBI taxonomy): domain Eukaryota; kingdom Fungi; phylum Ascomycota; class Sordariomycetes; order Glomerellales; family Glomerellaceae; genus Colletotrichum; species Colletotrichum zoysiae. The sequence continues at coordinate 153,300 of MU842833.1, forward strand.
CGGGCCTGTTGCTGGTGCCGATGACGTACACCTCGCCCCTGTCGCCGGCGCCGTCGAGCTCGGCGAGCAGCGCGTTCACGACGCGGGCGCCGGCCTCGGTCGTGGTGTTCTCCCGCTTGGGCACCAGCGAGTCCATCTCGTCAAAGAAGAGGATGCAGGGCGCGCACGACTTGGCCCTGGTGAAGAGCTCGCGGATGGCGCGCTCCGACTCGCCCACGTACTTGTTGAGCAGCTCGGGGCCCTTGATAAGGATGAAGCTGGCCTGCGCGTCGTTGGCGACGGCCTTTGCGACGAGCGTCTTTCCGCAGCCGGGCGGGCCGAACAGCAGCACGCCGGCCGGGCGCTGTTCGCCAAACTTCTGGAACAGCAGCGGCTCCTTGATGCGTCGCACAATGGAAATCTGGAATGCTTCGCGGACCGACTTCAGCGCGCCGACCTCGGACCACGTGGTGCTGGGGATCGAGCTGAAGCCCTCGCGACGCATGTAAGGCGTGTGCTCGGCGATGGCGTCGACAAAGTCCTGCTGGCCGACGCGGACATCGATGGGCTCCGTGTGTGCTGGGTGCTCGATCAAGTCGTAGCACACGAAGAAGTCATCGACTTCGCGTTCCCAGGGGGCGTCGGAGGTCTCCATCCGCTCCGGGAGAACGGTTTTCTGCGCGCGCGCCTCCTTGATGTCCATGAAGCGGTCGCTTGCCTTGTTGTTGGCTTCCTGTATGACGGCGCGGATGTCGTCGCCGACGAAGCCGTGCGTGCGCACCGCCAGGACCTTGAAGTCGACCTCGGGCGGGATGTCGAGGTTCCGCGTCAAGGCCCGGAAAATGTCCTCGCGGGCGTCCGTGTTTGGCACTTTGACGGTGATGGTCTTGGCGAAGAAGTCGGGCCGTCGCAGCGTCGGGTCGATCAGCTCGAGCTTGCTCGTCGTGCCCACAATCATCACGCGCGAGCCCTCCCGCTCCCACTCCCGCAGACGGCAGAGCCCGAGCCTCAGCTGCGAGATGACCTCTTGGTCGAACTCGCTTTGGCTGCTGCCCGACTTGGCCATGTACTTGTCGACGTGGTCAAAGAGGACCACGCATGGCGCGATCTTCTTTGCCTCGTCCAGAACGTCGGTGAAGATCTTGCTGACCTTCTCGGGTGACCGCGTCTCGGCAAGGTACCGCCCGATGGAGATCATGGGCGTCCTCGTCCCGCAGGACACGAATCGTACGAGCGACTGCTTGCCGGTGCCCGGGGGCCCGGATATCAGGATGCCCATGGGCTGCTCGCCGAAGCGGGCAAAGTCCTCGGGCCACCGTACCCGCGCGGGGATGTATCGATGCAGTTCCTTGACGGTGTCGCGCACGCCGGCAAGAACGACCGATCCGGGCGGGATCTGCTCCGGGCCGTACTTGCTTGGCTTGATCGCTTTTTTCATCTGAGCTTCGGGCTCCGACGAAATGCGGCGCTTTTTGGTGCTCTTGCCCTCGGATCCCTGAGCCGTCGGAACCGCGGGCGTGACATTCCAGTGCTTCGTCATTTGCCGGTTGAGCAAGAAGCGGTCTTCCTCCTGCAAAGGGAGGTTAGAGATTTAACAGACGAGTTGATTGATCGATGAGGACTCGCCTTGTTCGCCATTTTTTCGGCCTGCTCCAAGAGGTTGTCGGCGTCCTCGTCCTCGGCCTCTTCTTCCTTGCGAAATTCCAAAACGCGTTCGATTGCGTCTTCCAGCGGCCGTCTCTTTTGCCTGCTGAGGCTTGAGTTGGACTTTTTAATGATTTCGTAGACGGCCGTCACCGTCATCCTAGGTTTTCTCTTTCCATCCCGTCCCTCGTCCCTCTCGTCCCTCTCGTCATCCAATTTTTTCACAATCTGGTAGACATCACGCTCGAGACCGTGACGGAGGCTGATGCGGCCCATCGTGGTCGAATAGATGAAAGGCTTCTTGATGAGACAAAAGCTTGGATGATGAAAAAAAGATTGCAGATGGGACGTACGAATCGTGTATTGTGATTGGTCGCGTGTACAGCGTGTAATTATTTGAGTGGTAGTTTATCCCTGTACCTGCTGGGTACGGCCGCTCCAAGCGGTATGCCGATGTGGCTTATGTAATCGTTGGCACTGTCGAATAAGCTGCATCGTCTGCCTTGCACATCGTACGTACCTAGCTACCTAGTATCCAATTGCTCAAGTCTGTTGACTCGCGAATGCCGGGAACCTTCGCGGCGACCGCGTCAATAATTGCTCTGTTGACTCATGAATCGAGAAATGTTCGCTGCGAACGCCAAACGGCGATGGTTGAATCTACCGTCAAGGTCGTGACAGTCACCGACGGGATACCTAATCAGCTTGCCATCCACATGGAGCTTACATGCACCTACGCATCATTCGTTCACCAAGGTCAATGCGAACGGCTGCAATCTATCTGCTTGATTGGCCTACATAGAAAGCTTTCTACCCCACCTACCTTCGATATGTGGCTGTCGTTGCATAGCTTTTATTTTCATTTAATCCTCCCTTGTCGTCGCCTCTGCTCGCCACATCCAGCGCTCTCGAAAAGGGCACCAGAGTCAACCCCTCCTCTCCCATTTTCCGTTGCCAGATGAGTGAAAGGAAATAAAAAACGGCCCCGCCCGTGTCAACGCCGGGTGGGGAGGGAGGGAGCCTGACGGCGGCGAAAGGATATCCTGCAATCGTCATGTCATCTATCCATGGTATCACTACAGAATGAGCGGGCGGACGTGGGCCGCAGAGCCAGGGACTGGTGAGCCGTGCTCTAGTCCGTGACGCATGGCTTCTGGTCAGAGCCCGTAGAGCTCCCACTCATCGAATTCGGTTTGCTGCCCCCCAGAGTCTCGTGCCGCAGTGCCTGCGTTCTCAAGGTCCCTGAGCGGGGCGTACTCGGTTCGCAACTCTTGGGCAAGTCACAACTCGTCGTCCTCCAGCTCCGACGGCTTCAACAGACCGCCGACCTTGCCGCGGCGCTCGAGGTCGGCCGCCTTGGCGTCCCGCTCCTGCTGCTCCTTCTCGACCTGGAACAGCTCCGCGTTGTCGCCGGCGAACTCCTTCAGGGAGATGAGGAAGTCGCGCAGGTTGAGACGGAACTTGTCGTACTGGGTGTTGAGCGTGAACAGACCCTCGACGAAGGTCTGGATTTGAGCACTGGGGACTGTTAGTACATGCCGCGGGACAGGAAACCTTTTAGGAATACTCACGGCTGCAGGTTGGGGAAGGCCCCGCGGAGCAGGTTGGCCACAAAGTTGGCGAGGAACTCCTTGTTTGAAGTGCCGGCGGCGGCCTGGTCGGGGCTGTAGATGGGGCCCTGGATCTTGGCCGCGCTCCCGTCGGCGGGCTCGACAAAGTAGAACATCCTCATGAGAACCATGGACTGCGTCTTGAAGCCCGCCTTGTGGTCGTTGTCGGTGAGCACGAAGAATACGTCCTGCAGGATGGTGATGAAGAACTGCTGGAAGAAGGCGTTGGCCGTCTGGACGTCCGTCTTCTCGGCGATGTTGTTGATCAACTCCAGGCACATGTTAAGTCCCGCAGCCTCGACATCGCGGTTGTCGTGCTTGAACGCCCAGGAGCACGAGTCGATGACGAACTTGAACTGGCGGTTGTCCAGTTTCAACAGCGCTGGTCACAGTCAGCTTCTCGGCCCTCTAGATGCACAGCTGGGGGGGAGGAGATATACGTACCAGGGAAGCAGTGGAGGTTGATGGAGCGCAGGAGGTTGAAGAACTCGACGCGGTGCTCGGGGAACTCGGAGAAGTCCTTGTTGATCATGTCCAGGGTGCACTCGAAGACGTTCTCCATGATGTTCGGGACCTGGTCCTCCATCAGGGTGGAGAGCTTGGTGATGATGGCCGACATGGCCTTGAGGACCTCGGCGTCGCGGGCACCGGGCACGTTGCGGTTGTAGTCGATGAGGATCGACTCCAGCAGCGGGGGAACCATCTGCTGGCGCACGGATTGCAGGTCCTCGGCCTTCTCGACGTACGTCTCGACGAGCTTGAGGATCTCCTTCTTGATGGTGCGCAGCCCGCGGACGTGCGGCATCTTGGTAGCAATCTCGCCTGCGGCGTGTCAGTCTGTTGTCTCGGCACATTCATGCGCGTAAACGCACCTTGCTTCTGGACGGCCTCGGAGATCAGCTCGCTGGTGGCGCGGTACATCTGCAGCATGTCGAGGAAGATGCGGCCGATCTGGGGGTAGAAGTAGGGCCCGATGGACGAGCAGGCCGAGACGTTGGTCTTCATGATGTTGCCGATGACCTTGATCGTCTCGGCATCCTGGAGAATGACGGGGTTGACCCGCGCCTGCTTGATGATCTCGTCCCACGCCGCGTTGGGGATGGCCATCAGATCGCTCAAGAGCCGCTCCTGCTGGTGCTTGTTGCCCTGGGCGGCCACCATGTAGCCGCAGGCCTCGTAAAAGGTGTGGACCTGCTGGGGCGACAGGTCGCAGGTGATCTTGTGCATGTTGCGCACAATCTCCTCGATGAAGGGCTCCTGCTCGCTGGGCTGCAGGGCGACAAAGTGACGGCGGCACTGCCTCGCAATCTTAATGAAGGTATCGCAAGCCATGTCCTGGACACCTGCGGCGGGGTTAGTCTGTCTACGCTTGGTGTGCGGGGGGGAAGGGAGGGGGGGGCGCGGCCTACCTTCGTGGGACTCGTGCATGAACTCAAAGAGCTTGTTGACAACGGTCTTGAGGAACTTCCAGTGGGCCTTGAGGAACCTGGGGTACTGCCCAACAATGTACATAATATTACTGGCAACGACGGCCTTGTTGTCCTTGCCGCGCTTCATCTCGGTGAGGCCCAAGAGGTCCTTGATGACGGTGACGAGGAACCTCTTCTCGGTCTCCTCGTTCATGGCCAGGGAGATGGAGCCGATGGCCCAGCAGAGCACGTTGCAGTTGTGCCAAGACCATTCCGTGCCGTCCACCTGGCGGGCGAGCTTCTCCGTCATGATGTTCTCGGTGTCGACGACGTCCAAGTGCGTCAGGTACACCAGGCACTCTCGTATGGTCTTGTAGAGCTGCACCGTGTCGCTCTCCTTGACGAACTCGCGCACGATCTCGCCCTCGTCGTTCTCGACGATGAGGACCTCTTCGGGACGGACCATCTTCTCGATCATGACGGTGCGGAGGTTCGACAGGACCTCGTTGTACTTGTGCTTGCGCAGCGGGTAGTTGTTGAGCAGCGTCGGGTTGGGAGCGCCGGCCCCGGACATGCCGCCGGCCATGCCCATCAGGGGGTTGAGCTCAGTCATGGGGAGCTGCTGCATCTCGTCGTAGAGCTCGTTGACAAGCTTCAGCCAGTAGTCGAGGGTGATCTTGAAGATCTCACGGTCGTCGATCTGGGATATGCGGATCAGGTAGTAGTGGCCGTGGGTGAGGAAGTCCCTGTTGGGCAGGTTCTCGATGAGCTGCGGACGTGGTTAGCATGGCGGGATGACGACGATGTCGCGCGCGGACTCACGTTCAGGTGCATGCCGAAGAAGTTGCACAGGAACAGGGCCAGGTTCTGGATGAACTCCTGGTCCCTGGAGTTGCTGTTGGGATACGTCGACTTGAGGTCGAGGCTGATGGGGATGATGGTCGCGATGGTGGTCAGGACCTCGGTGAACATCTTGACCAGCTGCTCATCGTACGAATTCGGCTGGCCGGGCCCACCGGTCTGGAGGCCGCCAATCTCGGTCAGGCACTGCAGGGCGACGTTGCGGAACTCGGGGACGGGCAGGAAGCGCGTGCGCAGGGTGTCAATGAGGGGCGTCTCAAAGATGTAGCCGAGGGGGATCCAGTTGCAGAAGCGCAGTAATGTCTCGAGGGTAGCCTTGACGAGGCTCGGCTGGTCAGCCGTGTTCAGGACCTCCTGGCAGAGGGTGAAGATCTGGGAGAACTCGGCGCACATGGTCGTCTTCAGGTTGCGGGTCTTGGTGGAGGTCATCTGCTCGGCCGAGTAGTCAAAGACCTCCTCGGACAGCAGGCGCAGGATGACCATGTTGTTCTCGCAGATGGACAGGCTGGAGTGGCACGACGTGATGATCTCGTTGATGAAGGTGGGCCAGTTGTGCGGCCATTCCTGCTTGAGGATCGAGATGAGGACGAGGTTGAGCTTGTTGAGCAGAGTCTTCTGCTCCTTCATGGTCTCTTCGGAGCTGGAGCACTGGATGATGAACTGCACGACAAAGTTGCGGATTCCTGGGCTGGTCAGTTGGGCGTACGGACGCGGGGTGTGTTGAGTTTGTTCATGGGGCACGCAAACCTTGACACTGGTCTCTCGGGAGGACCTTCCATCTCGTCATAATCACATTGTCGAGCACCTGCAGACCCAAGACTGTATGTAACCGGTCAGCTATTGCTGCATTCCCACGTTCTCTTTTGCGCCCAACGTACACTTTGTTTGGGGGTAGGTCGCTTCGGCGAGAATCTTGTCGACGAGGAGCCACGAGTCTTGGTCTTCCTTGAACTGCAGGATCTGTGTCAGGGCCGGTATATCACGATCGAGGCTGGTGGCTGCGTGCGTACCTGGTTGAGTGTAGCTTGCGCTTGCTTTTGCTGTATTCCACAAATCATGGGCCAGTCAGTTTCTGGCCGAAATCTCAGATGCACGAGGGGAAAAACTGCGGCGCACCTGTTCTCCGCGGCCCTCGTAAAAAGAGCGGACGATCTCGTCCAGCTCAGGAATCGTGATGGCCATCGCGGGCGGTGCGGTCGGGCTGGTGGGGGTGGTGGAAGACAGTCGATCTCGATCGCAAAAGAGAGGCGGCAACGGGTGAGGGGGGAATCTGGTCGCGGCACTCGTCCCCAGGTGAGGAGGGGGAACGAAAGCGAGAGCGCGGGCGCGGCGGCGGCGGCGGGAGGGGATGCGGGCGCTACGGCTGGATGCAGCAATAGAGACAGGGCGGGTTCGTGTGTTTATTTGCAAAAGATGTTTCTCCTTCTTCGTCTTCTTCTTCTTCTTCTTCTTCGCCTTCTTGCACAATTGGAGGAGAGAAGCAGAAATAGCGAGAGGGGTGGGAGGTGAGGAAAGTCTGCCTGGCGTGAAGGCGAGGATAGGTAGGTTGGGTTGTCCAAAAAGAGCAGAGCGAAAAGAGGCGGATCAGGATGGCGGGGGACAACCAATTTTGTCAGCCGCCCGCTAAACTCCACCAGCCACAGGTCACCGTGGTATCGATACCTCCCCCTCCCTTCCCTTCCCCTCGCAGACGCTCTCTTTACCGACTCGCTCGCTGTGTGTTTCCCTTCCCCCGGTGGTGCCCCCCCTCCTCCTTCCATTTGTTGGCCTTGGAGCTACGAAACTGCGTGCGTAGAAGCTTGGGCCCGCCTTACGCACCGCTGGGCATCTTCTGTGTTTACTACCTACTTATTAGTCTTTTACGCCTACCTACTCCGTACAGAGGTACCAATACAAGGCTTCCTTCCCCTCGCAAGGTCGCACAGGTATACTATGGTGGCCATACACTGTAAAAAACGTGGTAAAAGGGTACACCGTAGTACCCAGGTATCCAGGTATCTACCTACCTACCTACCTACCTACCTAGGCACTGGGTTGAAGACTTTCCGCTGCCTGTCTCTGCCTGCCTGCACTGCACCCCTCTTTTCCACCTGGGCTCACCTGGCGCGTTGAACCCTGCCTGATCGAACCATTCCCACGGCAACAGCACCAAGTACCACAATAAAGCTGACGACTTTGACATTGCGGCGATGCACGTCATAGGTAGGTAGGCTGGCTGTCACCTCTTTCCCCTCGACTCACCTCGCCCTGCCCTCGCCATGACTATGAGCCCCGGGGGAAACTGCCGATGAGATTTGTGTATGTACTGTACGGCAAGGCATCGGAATTTTCGTTTCGTCCAGCTGCTGGAAAAAGCAGAGGTACCAACCAGTACATACATACCGCTGGGTACTCCCAGTCTCTCGAACCCCCCCCACCCCACCTTTGCGGCAAAACATACAGTGCAGTCAGTCGCGCCGAAGAAACGAGGCGTTCATGGCCCGACAAACACACATTTAAGTGTCTGGATTGACATGCCCACCCCTCGCGGCATCAACGGCCGCTCGAAACCTCAAGCTCACAATCGTAACCACTGCAAGCCTAGAGCCGCGTTGCGTTATCCAAGCAACACAATGTCCTCCCTCCCCAGCTCACCCGGCCACCATTACACTTACACCGTGTGTCCTGTCCTGTGCAAGGTGGTCCACCGTTCTATTGCATAACGGTAAAAAGCTTACATGTCGATACCACGCGGCTGATCAACATCGGGCCGTCTCAAGCTCGGCATGATCTAGGTAGTCAACTCAATCCCCTCAAGCACTGCACTGCCCGGCTTCTCAGGTTACCGTCATGATGATGATTTCAAACTGAATGTATATGTTTATTTGGAAGTTACCACGCCAAATCTACTACGGGCGTAGATACTGGTTCAACATGCGCCTTTTCCTACGCCTTTTCCTACGCCTTTTCCTACGCCTTTTCCTACGCCTTTTGGTATCCGACCTCAAACAGACTATCTTGGAGGGCCTTGATGGCGTTGTCGATGTCCTTCCGGTTGGGGTCCGTCTGTGCCGATTAGCAATCACTCTCGCCACCGCGAGGGGCAAAAAATAAAATAAAACTCACCACACTGACGCCCATGTGCCCGAAACGGATGTATTTGGGCGCAATCTCCTTGTGGATGCCGCCGGCGAAGACGATTCCCTTCTTGGCCAGGCTGGGCAGCAGCTCCGCGGCCTTGACGCTGTCGGGGAGGTAGATGGCCGTCATGCCGTGGGCCTGGTTCTCGGGCTTCGCGGCGACCTGCTTCAGGCCCAGGTCCGCGACGGCTTTCTTGACCTTGTCGGAAACCTCCTTGTGCTTCGCGAATCGCTCGGACAGGGGCTTGGCGAGGATCTGGGTGAGGCTGGTGTGGAGGGCGTGGATCAGCTGGGGAGACGGCGTTGCGAAGTACGAGGGCTTCTTGGCCTCATAGTTTTGCATGACTGCGGTGGTCAGCCGGAATTCCCTTCATCTGCGCGCGCGCGCGCGCTTTCCTGTCACTTACTAGGGGTCCAGTTCTTGAAGGATGCAAAGTAAGACGCCGGGGGCGTCTTGCGCTGAGCGAACGACTTCATGGCGGCGCCGCTGAACATAGAGATGGACAAGCCGGCGGGGACGCCGATGGCCTTCTGGCTGGCCGTGATGACGCCGTCGAGCTTCCACTCGTCAAACCGGATCTCCTCGACGCCGACGCTGCAGACGCCATCGACGATGACCAGGGTCTCGGGGGACACCCGCTTGACCAGTGCGGTCAGCTCCTTGAGCTCGCTCAGGACTGCGGTCGACGTGTCGACGTGGGTCACGGTCAGGACCTTGTACTTCTTCTCAGACAGCGCCTTCTCGACCTCGGGGAGCTGGGGACGCTCGCCGACGGGGGCTCTCAGCTCGGTGACGTTGCCACCATACGTCTTGAAGCAGTCGCTGAAGCCGTTGCTGAAGTAGCCGGTGGCCAGGACAAGGACGTCTTCGCCGGCCTCGACAAGGTTGGCGGCGACCAGGTCCCAGCCGAGGGTGCCGGAGCCGGAGATGACAAACGGTTGTGCCTGCGGGTCCGTGGTCTGGAAGAGCTGGCGCAGCATCGACAGGGCCTCGCCAAACGTGTTTACGAACCCGGGGCCGACGTGACTCTCACTGCAGACGTTCAATTTGGGTCAGCGCGACGGCTCCGAGGACGCCGGGAGGTGCCACCCGGGAGAGACGCGAGTGGTACGCTGGGGGAAGGGGGGGGGGGGGGGGGGGGGGGGGGGGGGGGGGGGGGGGGGGGGGGGGGGGGGGGGGGTCGCAGACCTGTAGTGGCTCATGGCCTGGAGCACGGCATCATCGAACTCGATGGGCCCCGGAATGAGGAGGGTCGGGTGAGGCGGTTGGGAAGACATTGTGGAAAGGGGTCGCGTCTGCGTCTCGTTGTGGTGTGTGTGAGTGGTTACGGGATCAATTGGAGTGGTGCAGAACGGCCGGCAAGAGGGGGGACTTACGGCTGTTGATGTAGCAGTTGCGGGTTGCAGGTGTCTCGAGAGGAGCGATACCCGAGCCGATGAGGGGTTGCTCAGGTTATGGAGGGGCATTGTCCCCTGCTTCGCCAATGTGCGGAGAGGGAGCTGGAGCCGCGTTAGGGGAATGTGCATGTGCGCCTATGCGTCATTCACACCTCGGGAGGTAAGCCGATCTTCGTTATCGGATGGGACGTAGCTGGGCTAGAACAAAGAGCTGGAGGGGTTACGGCTTACGACTTGGCTTGGATCAGTCCCGCCGCTGGGGAGAGAACGTTGCTAGAACGAGGAGAACGGAAATGTTTTTTTGGAGAGATGTGGAAAACCTGAGGCGCTGCTTCTGACAGCGCTTTGCAGACTAATCAAATAAAAAAAAGAAAGCAATTGAACACGAAATACCTAGGTACCATCGAGTAATGAACCCCTGCTTGGCTTTTTTAGCCGGCGGTGTCTTTTTCTCACTGCCTCGGGGTGCACTAACGCGGAGGACAGACGAATTCCATACAAGTGCGAGGAAAGCGGATGGATGGCTCGGCACTCGACTCCGAGCCAGGAGATGGCCGTCGTCTTTGACCAGCCTTCTGGCGTCGGAAAGTGGAGAGCTCCGTATTCGACCGGGCAGCAAACGAGGACGCCACGGGAGTTTCGGGGAACGACACCGGACGATATCGGCGCTGGCTTTACAGTACCTTAGGTAGGTACTTGTTAGTACCTAGGTACCTAGGCCCACCTGCTGAGCCACAGCCATCATGGAACATCCCGCCCCGTGTCGTGTGGCTTGACAGGCTCACCGAAGCCCCACCCGACCGACCGTTGTTGCAGTTGAGAGTGGTCGCAGTAAGGCGCCACTGGGAGGAGCTACTACACTCGTCAAGCTGCTCAACCAAGCTTTTTGGCCAAGGAACGTCCCATTCGAGATTCGCCCGTCAACGAGAAACCCGCGCTTCTGGGCTATACGACGTTCATCGTGCGACCTACAAACTGCCTCAGCCAGACCCCTCCGGGCTTGCGGACCTTCCCAATCGGCCGCGCGACCCTCCAGGCAGCTCCCGACCTCCCGGCGACCCTATCACGACCTCGAAAGCCGCACCGCACGCACCGCCCTGAGCCGTCGCAAACATGGCCTTCTTGATACTGGTCATTGGCGACCTGCACATCCCCGACCGCGCACTCGATATCCCTCCCAAGGTACGCCCATGTCCATGCCGTGTCCGCCTCGCCCGTCCTCGCACTAACACACAGCAGTTCAAGAAGCTCCTCGCCCCGGGGAAGATCGGCCAGACCCTCTGCCTGGGCAACCTCACAGATAAGCACACGTACGAGTACCTCCGGACCATCGCCCCGGACCTCAAGATCGTCAAGGGCCGCTTCGACGTCGAGGCCACGAGCCTGCCCCTGACCCAGGTCGTCACCCATGGTTCCCTGCGCATCGGCTTCCTCGAGGGCTTCACCCTCGTCTCCAACGAGCCCGACCTACTCCTCGCCGAGGCCAACAAGCTCGACGTCGACGTTCTCTGCTGGGGCGGCACCCACAAGTTCGACGCCTTTGAGTACATGGACAAGTTCTTCGTCAACCCCGGCAGCGCCACGGGCGCATTTACCGCGAGCTGGGGTAAGGACGGCGAGGAGCCCGTCCCGAGCTTTTGCTTGATGGACGTACGTACACCGCCCCGCTACCGCCACGGCGCTCGTGGACTGAATATTTTCCGAGGCCGGGGCCGCTTTGCTGACTGTTCACAGGTACAAGGCATCTCCCTCACTCTGTACGTTTACCAGTTACGGAAAGACGACAAGGGCAACGAAAACGTGGCGGTGGAAAAGGTGACATACACGAAACCCGTGGAGCCGTCTGCCGCGCCATGATTTACGACAAACGATGTGATTCGAAAAGGCGGATGCTTGGAGAGGGGACGGGCGGGGAGATACCACCTACCGCCGGCTGGTTGTCATGATTCAAGACCGCACGACATAGGGCAATGATGATCATTATAATAATATAAGCTTCACTCGGCCGTTTTCCCATGGGCTCTATGCTCGCGCCTATATGCACACAAAACTCGGCCGAGTCTCTCCGTGGTATCCCAACGAATCCCGTCATGAAAGCCAAACAGAAACGGAAACAAAACAAGGGAGGATGGTATTGACCAACCGTATCCAACTCCGGAAACACCAGTGCTCATCAGTCAGTCGTGGGGGTGGGGGTTCATTACAGCATCATGCTCCGTCTCCTCATCGAGGATTTCGACCTCGTGTCCGGGAAGTCCCCGCTCTCCACGCTCTCGAAGCTACTATCTTCGACGCCTTCGGCTTCCGAGTGATTCCTCTTGGGTAGCACCATCGATGCTCTCTTTCTGGGACCGCCGGCCCTTGCTCGCTCGGCCCCGTCCGCGCTGTCCACCTTGAAGTCTTCCCTCACGACAGACGAGAGGCGTCGCGAGGACTTTGACTGGCGCGCCGGGGCGACGTCCTCCTTGGACTCGGCCCAGGAATCATCGCTGCCTGTCATCGAGGTCCTGAACTCGTACGGATCCGCTTGCTGCTCGGGCGACGGAATTTGCTGGGTGTTGATGATCTTGCCGGGGACGGAAGCGCCGCTGGGGGGCTGTTGGAATGGTCTCTGTCCCTCGCCCTCGCTGATGGATCCGGACATCATCGAAGACGAGCGCTTCTTGCGCAGAGGCTTCACCACGGTAAGCATCGGCTCGGCTGGTTTTGCCTTGTTCGCTGGGCTATTGGGGCTCTTGTCGCGTTGCGCGGCGTCCCGCGAGGGAGACATGGCTGCCGAAATTTGCTTCCAGGTGCCCTCGTCGCTAGACTCGCGCTTGACCACGACAACACCCTCGCCAAAGAGCTGCTCTGCGTTGGCGCTCCCGCTGCGCTGGAGGTATCTAGTCTGGCCGGTAACGGCGTCATACAGCTCCTTCGTGGGACGTCGCATTTTGTCCCGCAGATTGGGCTCTGCGTAGCTGACGGCAGCTCGTGCCCTGCGGCTCGGCCGCGATGTCTCGCCGTGAGATGAGATGTCTGTGGGCGGAGGCGTGTCGCGCACACTGGACAGACTCATCCTGGACGCGGGTTCGGGTGATGCCGGAGAAAGCAAAGCAGCCTCCGTAGGGACAGCCTCCGTGCTCGGCAAAACCTCGACAGCGGGCGCAGGTGGCGGTGGTGAAGCAGCAGGCACGTCCACGGGCGACTCGGGCTCGGCGTCCTCTTTGATCTTCTGGGCCGCCCGCTCCCTTGCTGCTCGTGGCTTGGGTTTCTCGGGCGCCTTTCCATTGTCTGCGCCGGCCTTGGCGCTCTTCACCGGCGACGTCATGTCGTCGTTTGTGCTCTTGGCCGACAGCGGCTTCCTCGAGTTCACTGGAGCCGACATGCGCTCCCTGGCTTCACGTCGCCTGTTGGCCAGTTCCTTCAAGGTCTGCCCGCTGGGCTGCTCGCGCGCGGTGTCGGGACGTCCTTCAGGCTCTTTTGGTTTCGGCAGTTCGGCGACCGGCTTGCTGTTCTTGATCGTGTCATCGCCTAGACAGTACTTTCGCTTCGAGCCGACCTTGGCGGTGGTCTGCGGCACCACAGGGGGCAAGATGGGATCCTCTGCGGGTTGGCGCTTGGCCTCGGTTTGGACCTTTGCGCTCGTGGGAGCGGGATCGGGTCGGACGATGATGGTCTTGTCGGGCTTATTCGTTGTCTTGGGCGTGGGGGCCGACTGCGGTGCGGGCGATGGCGAAGGTGACATTATCGGCGAGCTGTGTGCGGTTTCTGGCTCCACGGCTTCCGAGGGCTGGCTGGGAGACCCGATGTTGACTGAATCCGTATCGACAAACCGCGACAACGGGGGTGGCCCAAGTTCTGGGGAGTCTGTGGTGTCGGCGGTATCTGTGATGTCTGCCTCGGAGCACAGGGCGAGGATCTGCTCGCGGCTGGGAGCTGTTAGCACTGCGTCGACGACGAAGGCTGTGCGACCTACTCAAGCGTCGCTCTGGGATATGACTTGTTCTCTGCGATGGGAGGCAGGCGGCCCTCCTGCAGCGCTCGGGCCTCGGTGTCCTTGGTGGGCTCCCTCGGCGGGCGTCTCTGAGGCGGGCTACGATGCGACAGACTGGCCCTCGAGATCCTCCGCCCTCGGGGGCTCGCGTGTCGTTTCGTGGGGGGCTCTTGGCCGAGGCTTGCGATAAGTGACATGCAATCCATCAGCTGCGTTTCGAGCCTGGACCTGATGTCCAGGGCATGATCTGCTATTCTCCGGGCATTGCTGTTCTCGAGCTCCTTCTCTAGCCCGATGATGCGGCCGTTCAATTCGATGTTATCTGATAAGCACCGAGAAAAGTCGGCTTCCAGGTTTTTGATGCGGGCTAGATGGATGGCGTTGGCCTTGGCAAGGTCTCGATTTTGTCGCAGCAGCTTCCTACGCACTTCAATAACAACAAGAGTTAGCCCAACAGGACGCACCGATAGCTACGAAGAAAACATACGCGTTTCGATGCTATCTGCAGATACGGGAGGTTCGTTTAATCGGGCCATGGTGCATTCTGGAGGAGGAAGTCGAGGCGAGGCGAGGCGAGGCAAGGCGATGGGACCGAAGCTGAGGAATGGGAGTGTGAGGGAAGCGAAGCGAAGCATGCACGACACGACACAAAGGTGGCTGGGAGTGACGATGGGGTCCGGAGGGAGAAAATTTACCGAAGTTGTCATTTATTTACACTCGACCTATTCGGGACTAGTGTAAATAAGCATTGCAGGCGAAAGGGGGTTGCTGGGGGGCGCGTCCGGACTGGGCAGTGCCCCCCCACCGCCTGCCGCTGTTTGCATGTGCACGCCGCTCATGCTCTGACTTGTGCACCGCACCTGCACCACCCCGCCGCGATACCCAACATCCTCAACCGGCACCAGGACCCCTTCGATAACGCAAACCGAAATCTTTCGTCGAGGCAAGAATGTCGTTCCCGACACGATCCCTCTCGACTCGGCTCCCCGGGGCGGCATCACAGAATGCTTCGGCGGGCCCGTCGCCCATGCTGGTTGCGCGTATTGCCGAGAAGAAGGCTGAGCTGGAGCACCTGAAGGAGCTTCGCGACCTCAGCGCTGCCGTTGCAGGGCAGATGGAGGCCCTGGAGCAGAAACTGGCGACTCTTTCGGACGGAACGGAAGGTAAGGACGGCCGGCTCCCGGCTCCAGACCAGAGGCAGGACTAACGGATCTTAGCAATTGCCATGGTCGTTGGCAATTGGCATAACGTGCTGCGTGCCATCAACATGGCTTCCGGTATGTTTCGGCTGCTTGCGAACAAGAACATGCTCTAGACTAACACTGCATCTCAGCCCAACTCGCCAAGCCGCATGGAGAAGAACCGTTGGAACCGGAAGGCGCCGCGCTCCCTCTCCCTCAGACGTTGGTTCGCATTCCGACAGAGCATGCCCCTACGCTGCAGGCGCAGACCGAGACCATGGCCGAGTCCACAGAGAACAGCCTGTCTACTTCGTGATGGATAGATTTGGAAGACGGCATGCGACCGAAAAACAACATGTCTCACATCACGACGGACGGCGCACACATGGCTGCGTCAGACCGTCTACCACCTGCACTTTCTACCGACACCCTAGGGGATTACAGGCGCAAAGGTGAACTCTTGGGTCGACAGCTAGAGCAGGCTGGAAGCTGAATGGAACCGTGGGCAGCACCCGCCAGTGCGGCATGCCGCGCATACCTAGGTCCAGTACCTCAGTAGGGCTGGCAGGCATCGTACCTGCTCCGGCACGACACTCTTGGGATGGCGATGGAGCAGGAATGCTCCACTAAAAGTCAACAATTGGGTGTGCGTGGTCCATGCGGAAAGACGCGACCGAGTCGGACGCGTCACGTGGTCATCGCGCCGTTGCTACAGCGAGAAGGAGTGTGCCTCAGCTCGTGGATCATGGTTCCTCCTCGCCAGGGCCTCGAAACCCATCGAGCCTGCCATGAGCGCCCGTGCCCGCAGGCAGGCCGCCATTGGTCTGTGGTCCTGCTTTGCTGGTTGTTGGCGGAAACTGACATGTAGATCCTGCGAGGGGAAAGACCAAATTGAAGCCAATTTCTACTGATACCTACCTAGTCATGGCCTTTGACAAGCCTGGAAAAGCAGCCCTCCACACCACGCCACGCCATGCCACGCCGTTCTTCTTGCTGCCATCCCGCTTCCATCACTCGCATCGAGCATATTTGCCCATCATCATCGCAAAGCTCTGTTTTGTTTTGGTTTTTTTTGGAGTCCTTGTCCAGCCCTCCTCGATATTGTCTGTCTTGAACGGCCCCAAATACTGCATAGTGTTCCAGCCAATAACCCCGCCATATTACCCATACACCCCGGCTGTTCCCAGGCGAAATTGCCCCCCAATTCGAGACGGTCCACCTAAACCCCTGTCTTGCGACCTGTCTGGGGTTGGCAGTCCCCTGCCTTGGGTTCAGTTCGGATTCGGAGATTGACGAGCACAATGGGGCGCCTGTCTCGATCCAAGGCAGCGGCCCACGGGTTTGGTATCTTCGAGAACACGACTAATATATCTGGTCCTGGCCACAATGCTGCCGGCGACGCGCCCAGTCGCGACCACTTTGCTTCTCTCCAAGATCGTGACCCGAACAGTGGCAGGAACACGCCAGACTTCATCGATTCGCTAACCGCCAAGCTCAAAGAGCTTCACATATACAGTCCTAAAAAGGACCGTGGCAACAGATCGCTGCAGGCCACCGTGTGCCACCGTTTGAATCGATTGAACATTGACACCAAGATCGTCGGCACTCTCGGCCACGTCACAGAAGGAGCCCACCACTCGACTCTAAACTCGGCCGTGACCGAATCCACGCAAGGGCCGTTCCCGGGCGAGCTACTTCAAAGACACACACAAGACGAGGGTGTCCTGTTGTCAGCTGAAACAGGCACTTTCCAACCTGTCCTCCTTGGCCAGGCGCCGGACTCATTTGAAGCCAGTGACCCCAACTTCTTGACCCAAGGTTCGATCATCCGATCACCACGCCGTGTCTATCCTGCTAACCAATCCAGTCCTCCGCGCAGCCGACCTCGATCACCACGCTCTCGTCATCAAACCTGGTATTGAGACATCCATCGCACGGCACAAGGCAGGTCAGTATGACTATGTGCTTTCGGTTCTGGACCTGGACGGCGGAGCCAAGCGCGACAACACGCCCAGCGGACGGGGCGGCTTGACGCTGGACTTTGGTTGCAATCTCTTGGTGCAGGCCGATCGCACTCCTGAAAATGTCTGCGGCCAGAGCAAACCGGCTAATGCCTACAAGATTCTAGCTACGCCTTTGGTGACTGAAAACGCAGCTCAACACGTGGCCCAGCTCCCTGAAGAGACGGAAGACATGGCCACCGTTGCGGAGTCCTCGCCAGCTCGTGCTGGGGAAGAGGCTGTGACGAACAACTCGGCGCACTCGGGGTTCGCCTTCTCTACTGCCGAGAACAAGCATTCACAGGAGGCGTCTTTGGACCAAGTCGAAAACTCCAAGGACAGGGTGGTTTCCGTTTCTACGGACGAGAGCAGTGTGCTCGTGGATGGGGCTCCTCGCACCCCCTCTCGGTCTACCTCCACCAGCTCGCGTTCTCGGATTGAAGACTCCGTCGAGGCCATTGACAGGCTCGAGGAGGAGCTGGAGGCCGTACACATTGCCGCACGACTGGCAACTCCCACCAGGACGGGCCGGGACCGGTCCAGAACGGTCGATGGCGCGGCCGTGGCTGCCACGGGCCTGAAGCGAACGCCCTCGACCCTGAAGCGGACCCAGTCAACTAGCGCTGGGGCCAGGCCTGCGCCAGCAGCACGCAGCGCGCAGAGGAAGTCTGTCTCGGCGACGGCCAACGACGCAGCAAAGGCATCGCCGGAGAAGTCGCCCACCAGGAGACCCACTGTGGCCCGCCCGACCAGCTTGCTGCCGCCCAAGCCACCCGCCAAATCTACAAAGGCCCCTACGAAGCCCTCGTTTGAGCTGCCGGGAGAGGCTGTTGCTCGGCGGATCAAGGAACAGCGCGAGGCCCGCCTTGCTCAACAGGCTGCGAAGGCCGCGTCGCCGGCCCCGCAACGAAGCAGGTCGTTGAAGGTGCCGACGCGGCCCAATTTTGAGCTTCCCGGCGAGGCCATCTCGCGACGCAAGAGGGCGGAGCGGGAGGCTCGTCTCAAGGCACAGGAGGAGGAAGAGCGGAAGCGGCGCGAGTTTAAGGCGCGTCCTATCAAGGCGAATCTCGGCTCTGCTGCATCTCCTCGAGACACGGTAACTAGTCGTGCCCGTCAGAACAAGGGGTCCGAAGCGGAGGACGGCCAATTCGAGGAAAGCCAATTCAAGCGCAGGTCGATGGTTGGCAGCCCGCACACCCTTGCGAGGGCCTCTTCGACGAGATCTCCCCAGACCCGCGGCAGAGGTATGTCTCAGACGGCGATGACGGATGAGTCTAGCCGTGCTACGTCGACGTCGACGAGTGGCACGAGTGGCAAGCGAAGCACCCTGTCGGCCGAAGAGCTGGAGCACCAGAGACACATAGGCAAGGAGATCTTCCAACGCGACAACTGCTACATCAAGGACAAGGAGCGGGAACGTCGCGAACGTGAATGGAATGCCAAGATGGCTCGCGAGCAGGCCGCCGAACGCTCCAGGCAAGCCAGTCGGGAATGGGCCGAGAAGCAGAGACGTAAACAGCTCGCCGCCACGGCTGCCAAGGCCAGCCAGGCAGCGTGAGACGTGGAGGGACGCTGTAGTTTATGGGCATATGCCAGTCTTCCTCGTGAATTATTCGGCTAACGCGTAGAGCTAGCACCTGTATTGAGATTGCGTGGAGTTTAGGGGCGAGGGTATTCATTGCTTTGGGGGGGGGGGGGCTGCGGCGAATAGGCGCAGCATGTGTTCGGTGTTTGGTCTGTCTGCAGTGTTTTATCGGGGCTGTTCGGCTCACCATGCATCCAGCTGGGGTGTCCGCTGTTTGACGCTGTTTTAGAATTCTGTACTCAATAAAGAACCTGTCTTATCATCGTGATGCGCATGAAAAAATCTTGTGGGTGAAACCTCGAGCAGAGGCCGGATGCCCGGGCGACTGTTGAACCCGTCTTGGAGCCCTTGTTCCACGCCGGGCGCTCCGGCCCTTGCCGCGGAGACTGCGCGGGGCCGCACGGCTGGTGGGTGTTCGGGCACTAGCGGAGCACGTCAACGACAGCCGTTTAAAATGGGCCACTTCAATGTTTCAACTTCCACCTCGCATCCACAGTAACGCGGAGCAGCCGCATCTCGAACAGGCGGAAATCCCAGGAGTACTCAAGACACCACTAAATCGCTCGATCAAGACAAATCGACACCCTGCACTCCCCCCCGCGGCACTCTTCCGGCGCTTCTTCAGAGAATGAGCCCCCACGTCTCAAGCCCGACCCGGGACCAGCGGCCCACGGTGCGGCTGGACCAGGGGACGTACATCGGCACGACCCTCGCGGAACCCGAGTTCCCGCGCGTCGTGGAGGCCTTTCTCGGCGTGCCGTACGCGAGATGCGAACGTCTTCGACGTGCGGTACCGCCCGAAGCTTCGGCGGGTACCTTTGACGCCTCGGACTACGGCCCGGTGTGTCCGACGGCCGACCCCTCGCTCCCATCTGACGAGCAGTGTCTTAACGCCAACATCTTTCGCCCGGCAGAGGTAGGAGAGAGCAAGGGGGCCCATGGCGGCATCCCGGAAAGGAAGAAGGCGCCCGTGCTGGTTTACAGTGAGTCTCTTATTACCCCCCCCCTTCCGCCGCGGTCTGGCCAAACGTTGACGGGGCCGTCCAGTCCACGGGGGCGCCTTCAACTTTGGGCGCGGTGGGGACAGGAACTTGGCGGCCTTTGTTGCGTTTTCAAAGCGCGACCTCGTCGCCGTGAGCTTCAACTACCGGCTCGGACCGCTGGGCTTCCTCCCCTGCGGCGTCGCCGCCCGCGAGGGCGTCGCGAACAACGGCCTGCTGGACCAGAGGGCCCTGCTGCAGTGGGTCCAGCGGAACATCGCCGCGTTCGGCGGTGACGAGCACGACGTCACGGCCATGGGCTTCAGCGCAGGCGCGCACTCGGTCCGTCCCCCCCCTTTTCCCTGCGATCTCCGTGCATGCGTGCGTGGGGAGCGCACACACTGACACACCAGCCAGCTTGGCCACCACATCCTCTCGCCGCCGTCCCGCGCCCTCTTTCATCGCGCGATCCTCGAGTCCGGGGCACCCACGGCCCGCTCCGTCCTTTCGTCGACGCACCCACGCCATGAAGCGCAACTCGCCCGGTTCCTCAGCCACGCCACCTTGTCCGGCCATGCGCCCGACAAGGTCCTTGCCGCCCTGCGCGCTCTGCCGCTCCGGACCCTTCTGGATGCCTCGCTGGCGACCTGGGCCGAGGGCGCGGCCTCCGTGCAGTGGCCGTTCCAGCCCTCCGTCGACGGCGAGGAGGACAGCATCATCCCCCAGCCCCCCATCCGGGCCTGGGCATCCCCCTCGCTCCCTCAACCGCCGCCCCTCGTCACAGGCTTCAACACCTCCGAAGGGACCATGTTCGTGCCGGCCGCCGCGTCCTCGCCCACGGCCCTGGCCGATTTCTTCTCCGACCTCATACCCGCCCTCACCCCGCAGGACCTCGCGCTCCTCGAGTCCCTCTACCCGCCCGCGTCGACCTACCCTCCCCCGCCGACCCCGGCCCACGGCCCCCAGTTCCGGCGTCTGGCGCAGGCCTACGGGCATTACGGCTACATTGCGCCGCTCCTCCACTCGGCGCACCTGGCCTCCACCAAGGGCGCCCCCGTGTGGGTGTACGAGTACGCCGCGCACGCGGACCTCGCCGCCGCGAACCACGGCGACCACGTCCCCGCCGCGACGCACGACACCGACGTCCTCTCGAAGCACGGGACGCCAGGCCTGCTCGCCGTCTCGGACGCGATGCACGGGTACTGGTCGTCCTTCGCGGCCACCGCCGACGGGCCCAACGTCCTCCCCAACGCCAGCGGCGTCGCCTGGCCGCGCTTCGTCAGCCCATTCGGTAACGACGACGCCGCGGGCGACTCGGTCCCGGACCCGGAGAGCCCGGACGAGACGCGCGGCAGGATCCTCGTGTTCGGCGAGGGAAACGACGAGCTCATGGGGAGGAAAGGCGAGCGGCGGAGGGGCGCCGTGGCGCGGGTGCGGACGCTGACGGGTCTCGAAGTCCGGCAGTTCCGGTTCTGGTGGGACAGGGTCGCGCTGAGCGAGGGCACTGGGGGTCGCTGAGACGCCTGGCCACTATTACTGCTGGCCAGCCCATGCTTGTTGTCCTTCACACGGTGAAATGTTCTGCACACAAGGAACAGCAATTGGCTGACAAAGGAATATGCATTCGAACATGTCTAGAACAGCTTTGCTTCGAGGTCGAATCGACCCGGCTAATCCTTACTTTCCTTCCCACCCAACTGATATACTAAATAAATCTTGAAACTTTTCTTATGCAGTGCAGCAGCCCCCCCTTGCCGTCAAGGCAAGGACAGTTGCTTGTTCCTAGACCGCATCAGATTACATCACCCGTGCGCCTTCATAATCTTTATATACACAATATTAAATTCGAAGCGGCATGCTCCCTTGGTCGCTTCCCACCGTTAATGAGTCCCTCAAACAGGTGGTATGTATACGGCGAATAAATCATGTGCGTGAACCGGACTGTGACCCCACACGCTGTTCGGTGCGTCATTTCAGAGCACTGCGAATGAGCCAGCGGAATGGATGATATTAATAAAGAGGGTGGTTCTCGAGGTAGCAAAAAGTGCCACCATACGACATGAACCCGTAAGCCCGTAACGCCGCGTTCGGTTCTCGGCTTCGAGACCGTTTGGCCTGGGGGAGATGGTGGGGTATCGTTGGAACAGAGCCTTAGTAGGCCGATAGATGAGAAAAGATTTGCGATACAGCTCTAGGTTCTCCCACTAAAAGTTCTGCGAGATACCGGCGTTTTGCTGCTGGGGGTAGTGGGAGGGGTTCTCGATCCGGGTGTTGCGACGGGCTGGGTTGTCGCGGATGACCGGCTGGCCGGGGAGTTCGGTGGTGGCCCGTTGCTCATAGGGGCCTTCGGAGTACGGGTTGTTGGCGTACTGGTCGTAGTATCCGTTGCCGTTGCTGTTCCCACCGCCGTACGCCATGCCGATGCCGTCAGAGGTGTCCGAGTGATTGCCAGCACTGTACGAAGAAGAGGCGTTGGAGGGCCCGCGCTGGACGCCGGCCCCGCGGTTCAGAGCCGCCGAAGGGCCCATGGCGCCGAGGATCTCGCCATCGGGGGAGTACGAGCCTTCATTGATCAAGGGCTCTCCTGAATGGGTGTCAGTTCCGCGAGTCGGCGGGGTGGTGTCCGAGTAAGCCGCACCTGTGTTGCCTCCGGACATGGTCGTGGACGCTTTGCGCCCGGTCGATCCGGCAAGAGTAGTGGAGCCCCAGCCACGGTATCCGGACGATGCAGCGTCCTCCTTCATCTCGTACGAGCCGCCATCGCCGAGGGGCGGGATGGTGGGGTCGGCATTGGGGTTGTAGGCGTAGTCCTCGACCTCCTTACGACGCTCCTCCTCGGCATCCTTGCGCTGCTTCCTCTTCCTCCAAAAGTAAAGACCGGCCAGGATGAGCAGGGCAACGGCGGCAATAGGCACGACGACGGCGACGGCAATGGTGCCGCCGTTGCCGAGTCCGCTCTTGGAGCTTCCGCCCGAGTTGATGGCGCCGCCGGAAGATGTGGCAGATGCAGACGAGCTGGCGGTGGTCGGGTTTTGCGTTACGCCGTGGGTCTGGGTGATGACGGTGTAGATGGTGCTCGTCGTGCCGCCAGGTCCCGTGGGCGTAACGACGATGGTGGTCAAGTAAATACTGGTCGTAGGCTGCTGCGGGGCCGGAGCCGCGGAGGTCGGGGCTGGATTTGGTGGTTGCGAGGTCGTCGGCGCAGGTGCTTGTGAGGATGGCGGGGCCGGAGCCTGAGAAGTGGTCGGAGCCGGCGCTTGGGTCGTGGGGGCGGGTGCGGTCGTGGGAGCTGGGGGTGTTGTTTCGGCCGGGGGGGTAGTGGTCGCAGGGGGGGGAGCGCTGCTTTGGACGGGAACACTTGTGCCCGGAGTCGCGGCAGGGCTCGTCGTCGGGTCGGTGCCCGGAGAGGTAACGTTGGTAGACATGGCGTCTTTCTGTCTCAGCGAGAGTTGCGGATGCTGCCTGGAGGGGGGAGCCAATGTTAGCGACTGGCGAGGGAATAGCAATGTTTGCATCGCCGAGCTTGTGGGAGAGAAGATGGTGGAAGGTCGACAAGGCGGGAGGAAGAGATGGGACGAGGAATTGAAGATGCACGAGGCGAGGTGATGCAGGCAACGGCAGTGGTCTTGTGTGCAGCGAGCACAGCAGGACGCAGCGGGTCTTGAGAGGCAAACCGGTGATCGGCAGAGTTGCCGCAGTGCGGTGCGGACTGGACAAAACTTGGGAAGCACAGCGTCGGGCAACGTACCTCGAATGCGAGCGATTCGCTCACGCAACTTGCAGATCCGCACGAGGCTGCAAGCAGCGATTTGTCGTTTCAAGAAAGTCGGTCAAACAGAGAAAGGCGACACGGAGGTACAAGCCGGAGGGGCCGCGACAAAGAGGCCCTGAGGTCGCAGTTGCGCAAGTGGGTGCTAAAGGTCGTCGAGGATGGTGGTTTTGGTGAAAAGTTGAGAGAAGGGCTTGTCGCGCGCGTTGGGGCGGCGGTAGGGAAGTGGATAGGTAGCAAGGGCGATGGAGACGTGCGTTACGTTGCGCGGGTGGTTAGACTGGACGAACGGTCGATAATAGGTAATTAGCTACTTGGCGCGAGTGGCTGAGTCAGGAACCGTCGTTCTCCTGGCTATTTCGCGGGTCGGCGTTAGGGTCAGCGGTTGGCAAGGCAGTGGCGCGCGCGGGTTTTGTCGATCCGCAGTCAAGTGGACTCGACTCGACTCTACTCGATTGGCGATGGCGGCAGGAGTATCCGTACAGACGACAAAGAGAAATGATCAGAATAGGGTTGTCAGTGTAGAGGGAGGAAGAGGGGAGGGATCAGGAGAGAAAGAAGGGAGGAGAAGCGGGAAGAGGGGAAAAGAGGAGATGAAGGATGTAAATCGCGATTCTTGGAAGGGTGCCGAGCGATGATGATGCTGCTAGCAATTGAAAGAGGAAGGAAAGACCGGGGGGGGGGAGGAGAAGGAACCGGGGGGGGGAAAGAGGATGGATATTGACGGAAGGCAGCGAAAGGGAGGACGAAGGAGGGGGGGGGAGGGAGGCTCCGAAGGAGCGGCAGAGGAAGGCGGGAATATGTATGTTTTGAGCAAGTGAGATCGAATGTGGAGTTGCCCAGCCCAGCCCGTCCGTCCGTCCATCCATCCCCAATGTCCCCAATGAGGTACCTAAAGCCACTGACTGTTGTAGTTTATGTGCGATGTATTATCCGCATGAGTGAGTGCACCTTTTTTTTTTTTTTTTACTTTTTACGCCGTCAATGGATGGCCAGCACGGGCGATGTCGTCTTCATGCGCTGTGCCTGTCTCGTGTCCCGTTGGCCCCGAGAAGTGCGTTTCTTATTTTCCTCCCTTTCTCTCTCTTTCTCTCTCTCTCGCGCGCGCATACGCACACACGCCATACATCGAATACCACACATACACATACACATTGTCACTCTCTCTTTCCCTCTCTCCCTCTCTGCAAGCCAGATAGATGCAGGCGCAAAGCCAGGCGTGCAGTAGTAGACTGCCTTCTTCTTGACATGCCGCCCGGGTGGTGGTGGTGGTGGTGGTGGGTGGCTTAGCAGGAGTTGGGCCATGGACCGGTCCAGTGGCAGGGCGCGTTGAGCTGAGCTGAGCTGCAGTGAGTGAGTAACCCTTTGGTCTCGGTACCGGCGTCCTACAGCCAACCTGCACGTATGACCATGTACCCCTACATACCTTGGTACCTACCTGCCTCTATGTATTCGTCCGTCCGTACTCCGTACATACCCACCTAGGTAGGTAGTTACTGTAGGCACCTACCTGTGTATGTACCTACTTCGTAGTTTATGTAGGTTCGTCCATTGCATTGCACCTGCGAAGAATTGACTTGACAGCTCCCCTCCAGAGATGCCACGAGTAGATGATGTTGAGCTCAAGCCCGCCGCCAGCCCTTCGGCGCCCTCGGGCGAGGTTCCGAGGCGGGCGAGCGAGCTGTCATCTCCAGTGTCTCAGTCATCTCACAGTTGTTGCGGCACATGCCCGTTGAAATTACGAATGGCTGCACCACTGCCTCTTTTGGCTACCCAGCACAGTAAAGCACCCGAAGAACCCTGGCCGGGAACACAAGCCGAAAGAGAAAAAAAGGCCACGGGCCGGTCAGAGCAATGAATGCCACCAACCAAACCAGGACCCAGACTAAACTAGGTAGGTACTTACACAGTACGCAGTACACTACATTAGTAGGTAGGTAGACTTGAACAGGCCAAAGTCGCGTCGTCCGTCGTTGGACTCGGGAATGCTGGGCTCCTTCCATTTCATTGGCATTGAATGCCTGCCCGCCCTGCCTTGTCTCCAACTTAAACGGAACGGCCAGAGGGCGCAAAGCCACGGGGCCGGGCGCTGGACATCGAGTCCTGCCTTCCCCCCCCTGACAATCTCTTACATTTCGCTGTGCGTTCCTGACGCCAGTCTGTCTGTCCACATTGTCAACCTTCATCGGCCAGACCTGGCTGGACGTATTCGTACCTAAACCTCAAACGCGACTCGCCGGGCAGACACGTAAGCAACGGCTCAGAGCAGACCATGCCACTCGAGTTTCGTCCCCTCCCAAGATTTTATTTTTCAGATGACCGATACCACGACTCGGCTCCTCATCGCACCCTGGTCGACGTCTACCTCGTCAGTGGAATACCTACCCTCGCTGCGCTGGGGACACCAACGGGTCTGTTCGCCGCCTTCGTATCCAGAGTGACGGTCGACGGCTCCAGACCGGTTCACTTCCCTGCCCTTGTAGCAGGCACCATGCCTACACTGGACCGCCCATCACTCGTTCCCAGGGTTCAGGGGGGGAGAGGAAGAATACATAAAAGAAAACGAAGAAACCAAAAGGATGGCAGCCCGCGCCCGCGACCACCCTACGTAGTACGCAATGCCGAGCGAGACTCGAGCGAGGTAAATGTCCACAAATTGTCCGACCACCCGTCAACTGCATACAGATGTCCCACCGCAGACTAAAAGCCTCGCTAAGAATGCCACCGACGTTTCGTAAAAACCAAGAGATCCTCCTGGCTCGCGATGCTCAATCTCCATGCGTGCTTCCTTGGACGCCGTTTGAGTCTTGTTGTACACGCGAGCAATCAACAACAACAACAACAACAACAAAAACAACGTGGAGCTACAACACAAACAATCCTGGCGTGCGGATATTTTGTTTTGGCTATCCCTTCGGTCTTCTCATCCGTGACCTCAGTGAACTTCTCAGCTTGGCAATCCGCCTTGTGCAGTGGGTTCCTCCCAGAGGCGCTTGTGGAGCGGTTCGTATCCCAAAACAACTGATTAAAAAAAACAAAAAAATCCAGGCCTGCTGATCCTAGACCTGTACGGGTACCCTTTTCCCTTCAGCGTGGACCGTATCCAATCTCTTGTGCGATTCCCATCAAATCTGGCACAAAAACCGCCGGCAGCGTGGCGTCAAGTGCGCGCTTCCGCTGGTCAGATCGGCGCAACATTTGACTCGCTCGACCAAGCATAAGAAGGCACGCCCTGCCTGGCCTCGACTATTCGTATGTCATGGGCATTGAAAACTCCAGCGAGGGGCCCTGCCCGGCAGCCCTCGTCGGATGCAAGACTTGTCCCAGGCCATTTGTTCTGCATAGACTTCCTGGGTCCTGGCCGTCGTCGAGGGGGTTTGCTCGGCCTGGTCATTGGCGCGAGCATAGTATTCACTTCAATCCTATTGCTCGGCAGGCAAAGTTAGACCTCTGCCCGTCACGCCATCGCCCACCTGCGACTGCGCCCTGGCTTTGCATACCTACCTATGGCCTTTACCTATCCAGAACTTCATCCGACAGGTTGCGCATGTGTCATTGCAGAGACAACCTGCCTTGCGGAATTACGCCTCCGTGCTGCTCGCTACGGCGTGTATTATCACTCACTCTGCTGGCACATATAACCCCACATGACGTTTATCCTCCCCGACTCTCCAATCCCAGTCGGGCATCCGGAAACTGGTACCTACTACCAACAGGGCAACATCGCCAAGGGTGCTCCCGATGTGACGAAACGACTGGCCAAATAATGGCGGCATTACTCAATACCGTACAGATGTATGCCCTCAGAGCCAAAGATCAGCACCAAGTGACCCGGCTGGCAAAACGTCATGTTCCCCTCACGTCCTCGCCACATCCTTGAAGCATTTGGCCAGACTTCGAAGCCCCTTTCCCCCTCTTCTGTCCTGGGGAATATCGCGGCAATATCTCCTGTCGTCGATTCATCCCATCATCCCAACCCCTTGGCCAGAATCCCACAAACGCAAGCCCTCTCTCCGCCTCAAAACCCAATCATTCCTTGTGTGACCTGTGTTCGGATTGTGGCAGATGACTGCAGCGCCAGCATTCCGGGTCGTCGTTGTGCCCAGGCAGTCGGCTCGACGTCGTGTCACCTCAGCCCGGGCTGCAGTACTTGCATCCACTAAAGCTCAGAACCCGGGCGGTCCGTCCGTCCTCACCGTCCCTGGCCCCCCTCGAGCCAGCAACGCAGTCAGCACGCAGCAGCTGCGAGGCGAGGTAGCGCGCCGGTATAGGGTTTACGGACAGAAGTAGTACAGACAGACAGACGCCAACGCCCTTCTACCAGCCAGCGGATGTATTACCTACCTACCTACCTATCCTGCCAACGTGTGTTTCCCGGACATGACTTGCCCCTTTTGCCGGGTCGTCCTTTCCTCCCCAACGTTTTCCATCAGCTCTGAGATGGATGGCGCTTGCTCAACGCCGCCCGCCTGCCATCAGCAACGACCTGCGCGAGACCAGAGCTCCCTCGCCCTTCCTTCCTCCCGTTTGCCAGAAACGCCACACTCGTGGCTGTGCCCTCCCAAAAGCCATCATCGCCCAGCCCCTCCCGTCCACATTGGCTCATGAATCCAGGCCAACGCCGCTGACTGCAAGCCCAGCCAAGCCAAGCGTGACCAACTCCTGCTCCTCCGTAGGGTACATGAGCCAGTCCAAACCAAAGGTCCGATTTATAAATAACTCTGCTTTTTAGGTAGGGTCTTTTGGGGAGGAGTGTCATGTTTTGTCCAACCGTGTGGGGGGGGGGGGGGGGGGGGGGGGGGGGGGGGGGGGGAGGTTTAGGGGCGTTCGCTTGCGGGAGATGGGATGGCGGCGGCAGGGGCAGGGGCGATGGAGGCCCCGAGAAGAAGGAATAGGCTTGCTGTGGCGGGTTGCCCGGTCCACGGACACATTTTGGAAATGCATACCTTTCTTTTGTTTTTAGCGAGGTTTTTTTTGGGGGGTGGGGGGGGGGGGGGGGGGGGGGTCTTTTGTCGACGTCGGTTTCTGCAAGCCCGTCGTCCCCTGGTGATCCCCTAATGGAAACGCAGCCTTTTGTTTCTCGGGCACGAGACTAGGTAGGTATGCTGCAGCGAGCATGACTCGCCCACTGGCGAGTTTTTCGTTGTAGCAGACTGGCCAAAGCAGTTTTTGTTTCATTCTTCTTCTTCTTTTGTTTTGTTTCTCCTGCCCCCCTTCACCCTGCACCCAAGCAGGAACCCACCCCGCGACCAGCTGGCCGGGACGATCGCGCGCGCCCCGTATAAGTGTACGAGGGACTGCCTTGGGGCGGCAATTGCGCATCTCGGTCGGGGCGATCGCCACAACGACGGACTAAGGTACAGTTTTCAAGGCAGTTGGTTCCTCGTAGGGTCGCCAGGTACACCATAAATAGGGATACAGTTTAAAAAAAACAGACGGGGTGCGTGCCCATCCATCATCGAGCGTCGGCCGCCGTAGGGCGGGACGTCATGGCACACTTTTTTCTGAGACCTTTAGAGGGGCGGCGGCTGAGATGTGTACGAACTGGCTGGACCCCATATTGTGTCAAGGCACCAGGGGAGAGGAAGTTGTGCCCATTCGCGGACACACCCGTGAGCTATATCTCAGGCGGTCGGGCTGACCGTCCCAATACCCTGGAACCATGCTGGCCCGTCGCTGTTGAGTACTAAATACCTAGGTATTGTACATAAGAATAGTACGGGGCGAGTTGTAGTGGGGAGAGAAAGAAAAGAAGAAGAAAATGTTTACCCGAAGGAACGAGCGAGGTGAATGCGGGTCCGGTAAGAGTTTGCTGACGCCGCGGGATGGATGAGAGACAGGGGTACCGTGGAAGCCGTCTAGCCTTGACCGACAATCATCGTGATACCTGGCCACCTGTAGACTCTGGCTGGTGACATTCGCCCGGCATCAGCACGGTGGGGGTCGTTAGCACCGACAGTCACCATATCGAACAGCTGTCAATATCCTTCTGTTGTATTTCATCATCTAACTATCGATGGCCGGCGAATGGTACAAGAGTTCCCAGTCCCTCTTTTTTCTCTTCTATATATGCAAAAAACGTCCCGAACGAAGCTGGGCGGGTGGGAGGGCCGCGGACTTGATTCAAGTCAATAAAAAATAAACTGATGAGTCGTGACCCGGATACTCCACGCAGCGAAACTCTATTAAAAAAATAGAGGTTTCGAGGGAATAAAAAATAAGATAAAAAAGACATTAGCAGTACATCGCTACTGAATGCGAGAGAAGGAATAACACCGTTATGCAAATTCCGGGAAAAGAGACCTCCATAGGCCGGGCTGGTTGGCTGACTGGTCCCTCTTTTTTTTTTGTGCTTGTCCGTGCAAATTCATATACAAGGAAGGATCCCCATGCGTGCGAAGATGCCAAAAGGTCGTGAACCGTAGATTCGGCGCTGCCGTATCAATACGCGGGAATCAAAGTAATGATATCAACAACTAGAATAAATCTGCCGGCGGTCCCCTATTTACGGACGCATGGTCCACTGCGGCTTCAGCTGGTCCTGGAGGGCGGTCGGCGTGAAGACGGTGTCGCCCGGCAGGCGGCTGACGCGGCCGGCGCCGCTGCGGATGGCGGCGTTCTGGACAGCCGAGATGCCGCTGCGGTTGCTGCGGATGCTGCCGGCGTCGCTCATTGTGTCCGCGTCCTTGAACTTGCGGGGAGGCGCAAAGTCAAGGCCGGTGAAGGTTCCGGACTTGCGCAACAGGTGTCTGTGCATCGTTAGCATATTTCAGATGCAAAGAGGCATGTGTTCAAACTCACGGGCTGGGCATGGCAGGCATCTCTTCGAAGCTGCTCACCAACGGGGAGTGGACCGGGACCTTTGGGGCGTACGGCCGTCTCTCACCGGACGGGCTCTGGGAGCGACCGCGGGCGCGGTCGGCAAAAGTCTCGGGGGGCGCGAAGTCGAGGGGGTTCAGGATGGAGAAGGAGTCGTCCTTGAGCTTCGACGGGTTGGGCAGCGTGTTGAGATCGGCGGGGGGAGGTCCCTTGGGCTTGGGCCGGCCACCGTTGGTCATGTTGGACACGGACGAGCCGGGGCGGGGGGTGTACTGGCTGGACATGTCAGAGCCCCGCCGGGAAGGGCCGAACCGGCTGGACATGGCCGAGCCGACACGAGGGGGGGGAGGCCGTCTTCCACCGGGGCCGGGGCTGGCCATGCGGCCCCCACCACCCATGGACCCGTGCATGGCCCGGGGAGGGGGCGGGCCGCGGAAGCGGGAGCCGTTGGGCGGCGGCGTCATGGCGCGACGGGTGACGGGCTGCGCGTAGGGCATGACGAACGAGTTGGTCTCGGGGTCGAAGTAGGCGGCGTCGGCGGGAGCACCGGCGTAGCCCGGGTCGTAGTCTTCGTAGTACTGCGGGCCACCCTGAGGTCCTCGGGGAGGGCCGCGAGGCATGGGGGGCGGGGGTTCCTGGGCGGCATGGGGGTTGTCAGGATCAAAGTACTCCTTGTAGAAGGACCTGATCCTGTTGGCACGCTCTTCGGGATCTTCCGACTCCATCACCTCATCAGGGGGCAGAGGACGGAAACCGACGGAGAGTCTCTTGCCCTCCTGGGCGGGGACGCCAAGCACACGGGATTGGCGGTTGTCGTCGTCCACCGACCGCCTGTGAGAACGGCCTCTGTCTTCAAAGTCAAAGTCGTGGTAGTCCTGGTAGTCCTGGTATTGATCGTGACGGTCATGAGCGTTCGTTTCCTCTGGAACAATGGCTGGGAGGGTGGAAGGGGCGTCCTCCTTTTGTGGCCGGGGACTTGAGGGCAAAGCTCCGCCAGCAGGGGGTGAGAGGCGGTGTGAGGGAGCAGGGAAGCTCAGGTCATCCAAGCCAAGGCCGACGGGGGCGTCGGTCTGGCCAGCAGGGGTGTTTTCTGGCTCCCGAGCTTCTGGAATTGTTGGGTGACCGGGAGATGGACGGGGGTTGCCGGAAAGGCCCCTCTGAGCGACTGGTTCAGGCTCTGGGACGTCGGGAATTTGGGGAAGCGAGCTTCCCGTCCTATCAGCGGGAGACGGCACGGTCTCGATCTGGGGGATGACGGGCTCGGCGACGAGCGGGCTCCGGATCACCGGGGAGGTGGGGGATAGGACGACGGGGGATGCGGGGGGCAGGCCAGGCGAGCCCGAGCGGGAGTTGGGCGTGGCGAAGGGATCGGCCGCGGCAGGGGGCGGCCTTGGGAGCGAGTTCTGTCTCGGGGGGAGGGTGCCCTGCGTCACGGTGGCCTGCGTCATGGTGGTGCGGCCGGTCATGCTGGAGCCTCGGCGGCTGGTGGTCTTGGTGTAGATGGAGCCGGCATCGCTGCTGGCATACTGGGCGACGGGACGGTAGGGGTCCGCCTCGTTGTGGAGGGTTCTTGCGAGCGAGTTTAGGGACTCGCGCGAGCTCTGGAGGCCGGGCGGGAGAAGGTAGGGGCTGGACAGGTTCATGTCCATGGACAGCTGGCGCTGCTTGTTGGTCTCGATGCCCATGCCCTTCTCGCGAAACATCATGCTCTTGCGCTTCTTGCCGCCCTTGTCGACGGGGGCCTCGCCCAGTCCGAAGTCCAATCCGCGGTTGGGGTCGGTTGCATCCTCCTGCGCCTGTCTCCTCATATTCCTGCGGTGGAAGTAGTACAAGAGAAAAAGTGCGCCCACAATGGGAATCCTAAGAACCGTCAGCCCATGGTCGCGTCCAGCATCGTTTCCTAGACCTACGTGACTCCCAGGGTGATGGGCAGGGTCAGACTGGAAGGGTCGACCGGCTTCTCGCATTGGCTGGCCGTGCCGGTACACGCCTCCTCTCTCGCGCCGATGATGCGGGAGGCAATTCGAACGGGCGAAGCTGGTGTGGGCGTCATGTTGATGGGGTTGACGTCCCGGATGGGAATCCGGGAGCCCATAACGTAGCCATTGGCGCTAAAAGATGTCGAGGCCATCGGGGATTGCTCTCAACGGCAGGACGATACGATATGTCACGTCCTTGGCGAAGCTCTCTCTCTCTCTCTCTCTCTCTCTCTCTCGCTCGCGCGTGCAACAGTCGGTGTTCTCTCCAGAGGAAGGTCGACGGCTGGCCTCGAGATGTTTCTCCTTCCTTCACTAATCGATATTACGCTAAAGCACCATAGCCACGCGGGAGGTCGTTTCTGGAGTCGAAGACGGGTTTCGAGAGGACGGAATCGCGGGGGGGAATGGACGTCTGGAGCGCACAAGTCTCGAATCGAGTCGAATCGGGTGAGAAGCGAACCTGTTCCGGACGGCTGAACAGTATGCTGGGGAGGTGGGCAAAAAAGAATGACGGAGGGCCGAGGATATTCAGTCGGCGGGGTTTGCTAGTATTGGATTGTTGGTAAAGAACGACTTTGGAGTTTGACGGCGAATCAGCTTCTGTGGATCCGATCCCATTCACACAATCCGTGGTGTTGTTTAAGAAAAGGAGTGACGAGCCTGCTGGCAGGCAATGAATGGTTGTTTGGATTGTGGAAAGTCGGGGGGTGGGAGGGATGTCACTGGCGGATGGAGGATAGTAACGACCGACGATGGGGTGGGAAGGAGGGAAAGAAAGAACGAGAGTAAGTCCCTTTTGGGGGGGTGACGGGAAGCAAAAGAGAGGCAAGAGGCAGAGATGCGAGAGCGGGAGCGAGAACAGACGAGACGAGACCAGCGCGGCCAGCGCCAGGAGAGGAGGGGAGCAGCAGCAGCAGCAGCAGCAGCATCAGACAGGCGCTGCAAGGTAGAGCGAAGCGAAGCGAGACGAGCCAACGAGCGGACGGGGAAGCAGGAGATTGAGCAACATCGGGCCAATGGGACGGTGCGGGCGGCTCCTAGCCTTGACCCTGCATGGTCCCCTGCCACATATCATATACATACCTATAGTCGGTAGTAAACCGCCTACCTAGGTAATATAGCAGCTGTGCGTGTTATGTAGCAGTAGTAGCAGTAATAGCAGTAGTAGCAGCAGTAGTAGTAGTGTGTGTGTGCGAGGTAAACTATGTACCTACTGCTACTGTAAACAATGTATGGTACCTACCTAGCTCCGTTTACCTAGGTAGGTCGGTAAGGTGAGGTTGATGTGCAAGATACCATCATATGGTGGCTATATTGGCCAACGTCGCGCCCCATCGCGCCCTGCACCGAAGACAGGAGAAGAGAGAGAGCAGGAGAGAGACAAAGAGGACCTGCCTGCCTGCCTCGACATGGACCCATGGCCCCAGACCCGGACCCGGACCCGGACTTGAGGCATTGCCAGAACGGTGTGAAGCTGGTTCTGGTTGTCGCTCTAGGTATGGTATGCCCACATCGTGGGCCATTGTCCCCACCGGGTCATCCTACCGCCAGACAAGAGCGGGTTCAATACCTAGGTAGGTAGCATGGGTACGGTACATCCATAGAAGACTGGGAACGAAAAGGAAAAGGAAAAGGAAAAGGGGGGGTGGGTGACACTGGGCCTGTCAAGTCTAGGATGGCACCGTGGGCGGACCGGGGATAGAGGGGGACCGTTTTTTGTGGAAACGGGCGAATAAAAAGCAATTTCCTCAAATGAACCGGGGCTGGCGCGACTTTTCCCCTGGTCACGGCAATGAATGAATGCGTGCGCACACGACTGATTGATTGATTCATTCATTCATTCGACGACCTCTTACCATCTTTATTTGCCTGCCTACCTGTCTGTCTGTCTGTCCGTCCGAGAGGGGAAAGTAATAAAAAATTGAAATGCCTCTCGTCGGCCTCGTTCAGTCTCGTTGCCATTTCCAGTCCCACCCCCCAAACTACAAGCACAACAACCGCCGACATCATGAGTGGCTTCTGCAATGGACCCCCATTCAATCAATCCATTCTAAACTAGGTAGGTACGAATGTCTGCTAATGTATGTGAGGCACAGCACAGCACAGTCTTGTCTCTCTTCTCCCCTCCCCCCCTTCGTCGTGGCCGCCGGACAGGAAACGCACGCCCGCCCGCTGGCCGGCGTACGCCGCTTGTGCCAGCCAAAGAGCGTTGCACTAAAATCGATACAAGCGCATGGTCATACAGGGGCCCTCCCCGTCTAGCGCGAGGCTTTACTGCAGGAACGCGCCCCTCCCTGACTGAGCGGGGACGGCCATGGTTCATCTCACTGCGTCATTGGACGAACGACGAACCCGACTACCAAAGCACACCGTGCAAGGCTTCATCCACTGCTCAAAAAAGGTACTAATTACAAGGCTGGCTTTCCCAGAGCTGCCCGTACACAATCATAGTGACACAGTCGGAGAACACAGTACGAGAAGGTTTTCGCCCAGGGGAGAGGAGATAAGATACCACAAGCGCAGATTACACGCCGAGCGCTTCCCACACCGCATCTCACACCAGCGCTAATCTTCCCGTCAAACTAGTGGCTTCACTGGCTTCTAGATCCCCGCCCGCTGTTTCTGGGGGGGGGGGGGGGGGGGGGGGGCTGGTCTCAGACACACGCGCACACACACTCCTGTGTTCATTGCAGCTTCTCGTCCGTTGCTATGAATCCATCCACCATGCTTGTTATTGTGCATTGAGCATCGGAGCTCAAGCTAACCTACCTTGGGTACTACCGTACTACGTATGTATCCAGGAGCCTCCTTGGGCCACTTCTCCGATGGTCGAGGCCAGGCCCTCTCGCCTGCAGGCCATGCCCAAACCCAACCGAGCCTCTACCGAGATTGAGGTCGGCCCTGCAGCCGGGTCGGCATCTTCTCCTTGGAACCTGCAGCCTGGAACCCACTCGGAAGGGGGCAGCGCTTGATAGTGGCGACGTCGACGACATCTCTGCGCCGTTGAATGAACTTGTCCCAAGCAGCCACTCCCGGATGCACAACTCGAATATCCCCCCTGATGTGTGCGCACTTTGATCACAAACCCTGCGCACGGCTCCCATCTCTCTCCGCATAAGCGGCATCTGCACGCAACGGCAGTCGACTCAGCATGCAGCACGACATTCCGAGCATAGCACAGCGTGGAAGGAAGGGCTGGTAGAGAGGTGATGGCCACGACCACGACCATGACGACAACAACAATAACAACAACAATCCCACCGGCACGGCATCCCGAGCCGTCATTTCGGCCTTGGGTGGGGGGATGGGCAAACCCAGCAGCTCCTCACCTCCGACGAGGATCGCTCACCTTATTAGAAAACTAGGTAGATAAACAGCTCCGTTCGAATCAGCGCGAGGCAGGGAAACAAAAGGTTTCCTTCTGCCTTCCACCCGGGACCTCCTGGTCTCATTAAGGTACAAGTTTCAAGGCAGTTAGTTCCTCGTGAGGTCGCCAGGTACACCGTAATATCGATACAGTTTAAAAAACACAGTATAAGTATCATGCCCAATACTCAACACAATAATAAAGTTGGGTTTCTATATGGATAGAAATATAATACTATGGATATTGTAAAAAGACCTCTATGAGCCTAGGCTGCTGTCAGAGCTTTCGGAGATGACTCCCTAAGATGCTTTATCTCTGCGGCCCTAGATTTTACTGTGACTGTCCTGCCGACTGTTCCTTGCATCGGCCCAGAAACAACCCATTAAGAGCCTAAGATCACTAAGATGCAGCATCTTAATCACCTCCTTTCTAATTACGCCCTCTAAGGCGGTTATAACCCTGCTCAAGTCGCTAACAACTCAACAAGGCTTAGAGTAATATTTAAGAGATATAATCTCTATAGGCTGGAAGGCTTTGCAGCAGCAGCTAAGTATAAGGCGAGAGAGTATATCGGACTCTTTATACTGGCAGCTGAAATCTAGCTTGAGGACCATCCGATTCTGAATAGAGGGCTTATTGCTGTCGCTCGTGCCGACTATATAGACCTCTACAATAGGCCTCTAAACCGAATAACAGTTGACGAGTTGGAGGATATTGAAGGGTTCAAACGGCACCCCTTTTACTTTTAACAGGTGCTGTGTGCGGCGGAGATATTGAGTATGGGCGTGTGAGGCTGCTTGGGCGGAGGTGTTGAGGGCGGTGATTTGGAGTGTGGTACGGCGAACAGTGCGGGGGCCGGTTGGCAGGGAGGTCTCGTTAACAATTATACCACGGAAATACACTATATTACATACACTATGTCCCTTCGAAAAGGACTCCTGGTCTCATATCGTGCTGTCAACCCCCTTAATGGGGGGTATCCATGCAGTGATAACGGAGCACCTGATTATGTAATCAGGGGGGGCCGCTAGCCAGAGATACAGATACCTACGGGAGTCATCCGAAATCTGGTCTTCCCCGCCGGGAACAACAGCTTTGGAGGGGGCTCCGAGTCGCATGTCGTTGCGTCGCATTGCTGTGCGTTCAATCAGCCAGGTTTCTGCCATGGCCGGTTGGTGGGCTGGGTTTTCTGTCCGGTTTTTTTCGTCCGAGAAAGATCCCATTCGGACTTGTCGCCGGCCATGACGCCGCCAGGTCGAGAGCAAGGGCCACAAGGAGAGAGAGAGAGAGAGAGAGAGAGAGAGAGAGAGAGAGAGAGAGAGAGAGAGGGCGAATCGTCAAGGAAGCCGATCCCTGGTTCCATCCACGTTCCCAAGTCGCCGCCTCGTTTGTTCGAGAAAAGACAAAAGGCATTCCTCTTGCCTTTACCAACCAACACCTATCCATTCCGGGAGAAACAAGCATATAAATGTCTCGTCTCACAAGCCACGGGACAGCGACATGTCGCCTCGCCCGAGAGTCAGGAATAAAGAGGCCATTCAGTCCGCTGTTGCCCCTTGCTTCACACCAGGAGGCAGCAGACAACTCGATGTTGGGCCAGTTCAGCCGCCGGTGAGACGTGGAAAACTCAATCCCATTGCTTTCGGTTTTTGCTTGGCTGGCTGGCCAGTCCAAAGGGCTAATCCGCTTGCCTGCCTGTCGAATACCTAATTAAGCTAATCTCGATGCAACCTCCAAAGCTTGCTATTGGCCGAGACGCCTTGGTCTGCTCCCGTCCCGGCCCGCCAGCACTGCCACCAATCAGGTGTTGAGCATCTCACGAGGTCTCGAGTGCTTGCACTACCATGTCTGTGGAAATGGATACTTTTAATAAACCTGTGCTGTCTACATAGTACGGGTACATGTTGCCGCCCCCTTACATGTCTTGTCCTCCCCCACTGGCGAGAGCTGCCGCTGACAGGTCGTTTTCGACCCCTTTGGCCTTCATCGCCACTGTGCCGCGTGAAGGAAACCCCGGTCAGTATCCGACGGCCGCCGGCTGCACTCGGCCCGTCTCGTCTCCCTGAAGCAGACAATGTGGCTGCGGTTCGGTCGTGTCCTGCCGTAGCACCACTCCATCTGCCGCGAGACGTGGCCGTGCCCTACGGGCGGCCACATCCTCTCCTGGCGAGGCTCACAGCCCCCAAGGCCCGAAATTTGCTGCCAGAACACGGGGAAACACGCTTCTTCAATACCCCATACTGCCGAGCTTCGTCGAACCGCGCCTCGTCCCCCCCTTAACGCGCAGGCCAATCTCGTCTCGTGTCGTCTCATCTCATGCCAGACCGGACAAGGCCCCTTTTCCGATTTCTCCCATCATCCATCTCTCACAGCGTTCCAACCTCAGCCTCGCGCGCTTTTGCCGAGCTGTCCACGACCTGGTAAAACTCGGGAGCGTATTCGACCAACCAGTTCCTGTCGATCTTTGTGATGTCCCTTATAAAGATTTTCGTGCCCGTCTCCATGACCTCGTGAAATATGACCCAGTCGGCCTTGCGGTTGAACATGAGCGAACTCGGGTGCGCGTGGAGCGTCGTCTCGCCCGAGACGTTGCGGAACGTGCCGTCCGGCTGCATCTTGGCCGCGTGGGCGAAGTAGCCGCTCGTGAGGCACCTCCGGATCTGCTCCGCCTTTGTCGCGTTATCCTGCCGCCGCTGATCCGCCGGGCCCGGGCCCGAGCCGAGCGACTCGTCGACGGCGACGCCAAACCGTTCGAGGTACCTCTTCAGCTGCCCGCGTATGCTGACGGCGCGCGTCATGGTCTTGAAGTTGAGGTTGTGCTCCCGGCAGAACTTGGACTCCTTGCGGCCATTTGTGACGAAGGCGTGGTAGACGTTGAGGAGCGTCAGGTGGTCGCCCTCTTCGGCGGCGAACTTGCGCCGCGACGTCTCCATCTGCTTCCGCTCGCCGTCGTGGTGGAACCAGACGTTGTTCCCGCCGGCGCTCGTCATGGCCGCGATGGTGAGCACCTCGCTCAGGCACCCGAACGACGGCGCGCTCAGCAGCGTCTTGCTCATCATCGGCTCGACGGCCAGCTCCGCCATGCGGTACCCCAGCGGCCTCGTCAGCTTGGCGTACTCGTCGAGGGCGCCCAGAGAGTAGAGCAGCTCCAGGGCCTTGGCCATGAGCTCCGACGGCGGCGGGCTGAGGAAGTTGAAGCGCAGCACGTTGTCGATGCCGAGCGCCTTGAGCTGCAGGATAAAGGGCGCCAGGTTAGAGCGCTGGATCTCGGGCACGTTGACCTCGGGCAGGCCGAGGTGGGCCTCCTCGGTGTAGAGCCGGAAGCACTTGCCCGGCCGCGTCCGCCCCGCCCGCCCGGCGCGCTGGGACGCCGACGCCTTGGAGATGGGGGTCGAGGTGAGCGATTCGATGCCCGTCCGCGGGTTGTAGGCCCGCAGCTTCGCGAAGCCGCAGTCGACAACGTAGACGATGCCGTCGATCGTGATGGAGGCCTCGGCGATGTTGGTCGCGAAGACGACCTTCCTCGTGCCCTCGGGGGCCTTGTCGAAGACGTACATCTGCTGCTCCGTCGATAGGCCCGCGTAGAGGGGCAGCGCCTGCAGCGTGGTCTGGCCCTGCGGCTGTTTCGCGTCCAGGAGGCGATCGGCGACGGCCTGGATGGCATAGTCGATCTCCTCGCGGCCGGTGAGGAAGACGAGGATGTCGCCCTCTGCCTCCTGCGCGTGGATGTCGAAGACGGTCGAGATGGCTCTTTCGACATAGTCCTCCGTGGGCGACTCGAGATACAGCGTGTCAACGGGGAACGTCCTGCCTTCCAGGCTGATGATTGCGCCCTTCTCACTGTCTACGCCGGTCTTGTTGCCGTCCCCGTCGTCGTCGTCGTTGTTATTATTGTCCGGCACAGCCGCTCGTTTCTTCTCCGCTTCGTCCCCGGGGTTCGTTGTGAAGAAGCGCAGAAACTCCTCGGCCTGCAGCGTCGCGCTGCTGATGATGATACGCAGGTCGGACCGCTTCTTCTGGATTTTCTTGAGCAGGCCCAGGAGGATGTCGGTGCTGATGGAACGCTCGTGAGCCTCGTCGACCATGATGACGGAGTAGCGTGTCAGCAGGGGGTCGACGAGGGCCTCTCTGATGAGCAGGCCGTCGGTCATGAACTTGATGCGCGTCTGGGCCGACGTGAGGTCCTCGAAGCGGATGGCGTAGCCGACCTCCTTGCCGATCTCGCAACCGACCTCCTCGGCGACGCGGAGGGCGACGGTCGTGGCCGCCACGCGGCGCGGCTGCGTGACGCCGATGATCTTGCCGTCGGAGCACCACCCCGCCGCCTCGAGGAACTGCGGAATCTGCGTCGTTTTGCCGGAGCCCGTGTGGCCCACGACGATGGTGACCTGCTTGGTCTCGATGAGGTACAGCAGGGCCTCGCGGTGCTTCGCGATGGGGAGGAGAGCCGCAGGCTTATGCAGCGCCGGGATGAAGACGGAATTCAGATCGAAGTCGGCCATGGTTGATGTCTTGATTGCTGTCGGAGGGCCTTGAGTGTCAGTCAAATAAATGTGTGTGTAATTGTTTCAACGGCGATTCTACCTTGGTTCACAACCTGGACCCAATGCGGAGATCAAAGACTACGTGGGACCTTTGCGAACCTCCTCAGACGGGAATCTCATGCCTTATATCTCATCATCACCGGTCGCTCGTGATGTAGATGGATTTTTGGCCTCCAGATTGGCCTCACTGGCTTCATCGGCCTCACTTGTCGCTAATGTCCTTGAGAGTTGTTGCAAACTGGGGCGGCTTTCTGACAGCTGCTGCCAACTGCGAATCAATCCCCGAACACCACCTGCCCCACTCCTTGTACATGCAGGGACCTCGCCGTCTGCCATCTGACGACGCCTGTGGCGACTGGGATTGTGGCTTGGGTTAAGCTCGACACTGGCGGCCCTCCCCCCCCCCCTCCAAAGGAGGCGCGGCGTCATCAGCTTCGCAGCCCACTTTAGGTACCGTCATCTCGCCAGCTCTCTAACCCCTCCGTCCCGGCGCGCGTGTACCACCCGTCCTTGCACGAAACAATCTCGCGAAGCCGGCAAATTACCTATCCTTGAGGGAGAAGGGACCAGAAACTCCTCTTCCATCTCCTGGCGACTTAGTCTTTCCATACGCATTTCCAACAGGTTGATCGATCGCCAAGGCAACAGCAATAAGTCAAAGACGGTAGTAGTCATGTCTGCCCCAAACGAAACAGTGCGCTCCCGTCCCGAAACACCCAGACTTCATGCCATACTCCCCGTAACTGACACCTCGCCCCTTTCGTGACTTTCCAGAGCAAGACGAGCGCGCCTGAGTCGCCCACCACAGTCCGCCCCCTGGATCTATCCGACGACGAAGACGTGCAAGAAACAGGTGTGCTCGGCGGCGAGGCTCCCAGCCAGAACACCACTGCCAACACCACTACCTCGTCCACCATGGCGTCCTCGACAACCGCGGCCGAGGTGCCCCCGCCGAAGCCACCCCGACCCTCCACCGAGACGCAGAAGACCGAGGACATTCTGAAGGAGGCGTTCCCTAGCATCGACATTTCCGTCATCAAGGCGGTCCTGAGGGCCAGCGGCGGCAAGATTGACCCGGCCTTCAACGCCCTCTTGGGTACGTCGCGTGACCATGGCCATGGCGGTGCAAGCTCTATACTGACGGAGGTGTGCCAGAAATGACCGACCCCGATGCGGCCCAGAACGAGACGGCCGACGAGCAACCCCCTGCGCAGCCCCCGCGCCCCCAGGGCGGCGCCCAGCTGTCCCAGCTTGAGGCAGACGAGCTGTACGCGCGCCAGCTGGCGGAGCATTTCGATAATGTCGGCAGCTACGAGGTCAGGACCTCCAACAGGAGCCCCGGCGGCCGCGTGCAGCGCCAGCAGACTGGCCTCGAGCCCCGACCGAACTCCGAGGGCCGCGAGTCCAACTTCTTCGAGGATGAATTGCCGGTGATCCAGGAGAAGCTCAGGAAGGGGTTCATCGAGACGCAGGGCAAGGTCAACAGCTGGATCACAACGATGAAGAAGAGGTTCGACGAAGAGTTTGGCGACGAGGACGAGACTGGCCAGCGACCCGGCCAGGCCCAGGGCCAGTACGGTGCCCGACGGCCCGGGGAGTCGAGCCGACGGAGCGGGGACTACGACAGATACGACGCTGACCCTCAGGTTCTGAGCGACGACTTTGCGGGTATGAAGTTCGCCGCTGATGGAAGTAAGTTCCGGCCCCCCTCGGGCAAGCCCCCCCCTTTTTAAACCAGCACGAGCCCACGTGCTAACAACAAAACCAGCCCCCCTCCGCGACAACAGCAGACCCTTGTCCAACCCGGACCTCTACAAGCCCCCTCCGCCCTCAAAGTCACCCAAGCCCCATGACGGCCGCAAGGTCGCGTTCCGGGAGGGCGCCGAGGAGATTGACGTGTACGGCTCGTCGCCCCGGCGCTCCGCCGAAGACTTGTCCGGATCCAAGGCCAAGTCGAGCAAATGGCAACCCCTGTCGACGGTCGATCCAAACCCCATTAGCGACAACGACCCCTTCAGCCTGGGTGACAGCGAGGACGAGAGGGAGGCCAAGGAGAAGGCGGCCTCCAGCAAGGATGCCGTGGACGCCCCCACCTCGGAAGACAGCGAGAGGCTGAAGAAAGCCGCCGCCGAGGCCATGGCCGACAGCCTCGTCGAGCCCAAGAGCGGCGAACCGACGGATGCCGCCGCCAAGAAGAACTGAGCGATGCTTGTCGCGACCAGGAGGAAACTGTGGCTCTGCGCTCCAACGATACTTTCATTTCAGATATCCAACGCCCCTTCCCTTCCCCCCTCCCCCGGCGGGGCGTGAGCCTGACAAGACGGTGTCTCGGGAGGGCATGGGGAGGTCTGGGATTTCGTGATTCCCCCTATTCATTTCACAGGAAGCGTAGTCAGAACATGCAAATCGATTCTTTTTTTCTTCCTCTTCTCTGGCCGGTACTGTGACGCTGGTTGGTGTGCCGAATGGGACGACGCGAGCGGTGGCACGGTGAATGAAGCTGGGTAACATGACTATGATGTCGGGAAGCGTCTTGATACCAGCAGACATGGTTTGCCAAGGCCAATTCTCTGGCCCCGGTTCCACCTCCGGCTCCGGCTCCGAGTCGTGCGTGACACCGGCATATAGCGCGCGGATGTCATTCGAGCATCGGTCAAAGTAAGGTAGCTGGCTGACGAATGCTTGTTTCTGCGGGAGAGGGATAGTTTACGTAGTCGGCCAGAGTTACTGAATAGTGGGCAATTCTTGTCTCCCATACACATATGTCTAATGGAAGAGATCTCTGTGAGCCCAATGGCATATCAAGCTGTTCGGAGCTTCGCTGAACCCAGCAGCGTTCCCATTTATGACCAATAAGTGAACGGGGGCGGGATGCAGGATCTTCGTGTTTCGCGGAGAAAATAGCAATGGAGTCAGTCAGCAAGCGAAGGATGGGAAGGCGGATCTTGTTCAATCTGTCCCGCGTACCTAGCTTGCAGACTATGTAGGTATCTGGATCCCGAGAAAAAGAGCGGCACAAGCAAGTCATGGATCAATGTCTTCAGCCTCGCACTTGGCATGTCGAGAAAAAAACGTGGTTCGTATGCGAGCCGTCATTGGCCAGCCATCTGAGGACTGGGCTTGAGGGGTGGTAGCGAATCAAGCGCATCTGGAACCCTGGTATCCGTACATAGGAGGGTATTCCTTGAGGCTAAACCATGGGCAACGCGCATGCAGAGATACCCTGCCATTCCTGGTGACGCCTGCATTCGTGTGCAAACAAAGCAGGTCTCGAGACGATGCATTTGCCTGAAGAAGATGCTTGGGCCCGCAAGATGCCCCGGAGAGAGGGGGCCGCGGAGAAAGGGCGTGCAAAGGACACGCACGTGGTCAAGCTCTCTGGTGTTTATGCGTAACAACAGACTGCGATGTTGGGCAGGCAATGAGGGCCAAGTGCCCGCCCCGGTTCCTCGTGAGGTCCCAAGGTGTACATATATTCTAATTAGGTAGGTAGGTAGGGTGTATCGCTGTGACATTGACCCGGACGTAGTCGGCTGTGCAAGGCCCGCCTACCTACCTAGGTAGTTCAAGGGCCAAATGTACCTACCTAGCAGGTAGGTAGGTAGGTAGGTAGGTGTAGATGCGGAACCAAAACGAGGACGT
The DNA here is from genome assembly GCA_030867305.1 of Colletotrichum zoysiae. Classification (NCBI taxonomy): domain Eukaryota; kingdom Fungi; phylum Ascomycota; class Sordariomycetes; order Glomerellales; family Glomerellaceae; genus Colletotrichum; species Colletotrichum zoysiae. The sequence goes on from MU842833.1 coordinate 197,162, forward strand.
TGACGTTGACGTTGACGTTTCCATTGGGAGACTCTCCAGCTTGGGCAGGAAAGAAAAAAAGGTAGGTACCCCGCACCTGCGTAGGTAGCTTCACCCACGAGAGGCAGCGGCTGGCAGGGGAGGAGGGAGGGGCTGATCGGTATGTATGGGCAACAGGCTCCCGGCAGCCAGTCCAGTCCAGTCCAGTCCAGTACAGTCCCGTACCTAGGTACCTATGAATTGGCCCGCCACGGCCCTCCCATTGGACAGACGGATGCAGTCAGTCAGTGGTTGGCCCCCAAGGCGCTGTCTGTCGTCCATTTGCATTTCACGACCTCTGCAGTATTCAGCGTTTGGATGCCCGCAGGCCCGTCCAGACTCTGCTCTGCTCTGTCGCACACTCACTCTCTCGCACTCACTCATTCAGGTCTCGTCTCGGTCCAAGTCCCATCTCATCTCATTCCCACCCGAGTACCTACTCACTCTGCTTCGCTTCTGTCTCAGACCTGGACCGTTGTTGTCGTTGTTCTTTCTCCCTTCAACCTTGCCGCGGACCATCGACCGCAAGACAGGCTTGGCAAAGAACCTTCTTCGTCCTTGTCCGACCTTACCTATTCGACTTCAATCTGCATCCCCCCCCCCCCCATATAGATAGGTACACACACACACACACGCATGCATCTATCTATCTCACTCTCTCACTCTCTGCAGACAACGAACGACACGCACCCCAGCTCCATTTCATTGGCAGCAAACCCCCATACCATACATAGCAAGCCGGCTATCCGAGCTCAGCATGTTAAAAGCGAGGCCAATCTTCACTTGAACCTGCCTGCCTGCCTGCCTGCCTGCCTACCTTCTCTACGGTAAGCATGAGCGTTCTTCTAGCACCCCTCGTGATCTCCTCCGATTCGTCCCAGGCTCCTTCCTTCCTGGTGGCTGGCTGTTGGTGTATTGCATGCTTTTGCCTTGCCTTGCCTTGCGTTTCCCTTCTTCTTTCTCCCTTTTGGATTCCGAGCTCGCCTTTCTCATGTACAACACCTGTCATTTCCATCAACATCCTTCTTGGCTTGTCTTCTCTCCTGGTCAAGGGAGGAAACAAAACCAGAATCCCGGACGATCGATGCCAGCCCAGGTTCCCAACCTTGTGTTATTCTTCCGAGTCTGCCCCATATACACCAACCGGCCGACGCTGCCCAAAACCAACTGGCGCGCTTACATGGTATAATGCTTGCCATCCACTGCGCGGGCGAGTATGCGCCTTCATTCATCGCCCCCCTACCTATCTACCCCCACGTAGCCTCTTCTCTCAATTCCTCGTGCCTACGTGCCGTACCGGCTCCAAGCATACACCTACCTACCCGCCCATGACCAGACAACGAGAGCAGTATGGGCTACGACCCCCTCCCCATCACCAGACCCTGGTTGGCACCGAGGCACATCCAGGATAGCTTCAGTCTACCCCCCACCTATAACCCATCCTGCCCGCTGTACACTTGTCTTTCTATGGATACCACTCCAGGGGGGTTTTCATTGTTTGCCCTCGCCTGCTCCGAGACCAGAGCCCCAACTGCCTCATGGCTATGCCGGCCAAGCGGCCAGCTTGCTGCAGGACGGGCATATCCCGAGGCTTGCCCGCGTTCCTGCCTCTTCTCGGGACTCCTGTTTTGTGACTCAATCGACAGCTTCGACCGTTCCCTCGAGCCGGTCCCGATGCTTGCGTTTCGCCCTTTCTGATTCTTGTCTTCACTGCAGGTCTCGTATTTCGGATCGTTCCTAAAAAGGCTCACTAAACGTCTCGACTCAAGGACTGATCACTGCCCAAGCAGCTCACACAACGCAAGGCTCCCCCCAACCTGCCACTCTCTTCATCATTACGCAGTCGCCTCAAGGCTCCGTTATTGCCATTCGACGTCACCCAGGACATCCTTGTGTGAGTTGCCCACTTTGCTTGGCCCGCCGCCACCGCCGCATACGCAACTCAGCAGACCTTCTGCAACTTAGCGGACCCTCTGCGCCGTCATCCAGCCCTCACTTCCCTCTGTAGACTCCCTCCCACCTGGACAGCTCACCGGCAACGAAACTCGGATATTGCTGCCTCTGGGAAGTCTTCCATCACGCCTGCACACCGTGGTTCCACGGGCGTCCGCCCACCATGTCAGTCTTCCGGGCCACCATAGTGGCACTTTATAAGTGCCATCGTGCGCTAACGGTCCAACAGGAAGTTCGGAAAGCAGATCCAGAAGCGGCAGCTCGAGGTCCCCGAGTATGCCGCCAGTTTCGTCAACTACAAGGCTCTGAAGAAGGTATGTTGACTGCCCAGTTGGTGCCTCTCGACCCCATGCGTCCCATCAGGGGGGGCAAGGGGATGGAGCTAGCCCCATGACAGGAACCAGACATAGGCGGCGTTGACCACTGACACCCGCCTGCTAGCTGATCAAGAAACTTTCGGCCACTCCCACCCTGAGCGCACAGATTGACCCCCTCCGCTCTGCAGTATCTGTAGATTCCCAGGCCGCTCTCCAGGCCAACAAGGCCACGTTCTTCTTCCAGCTGGTAAGCATCCCACCATGTGTCAGTGCAATGAACTTCCCCCCGTATTTACTGACTCTCGAACAGGAACGGGAGCTCGAAAAAGTCAATGCCTTTTACCTGCAAAAGGAGGCCGAGGTATGTATTCGTCCCTTGTGGCTACGCACCGACCCGACCCGTAACTAAGCATGACGCCCCCCTCCCTCTACAGCTCAAGGTCCGCTTGAAGACTCTTCTCGACAAGAAGAAGGTCCTGCAGTCTCGCAATGGCGTTTCGAGGCGTTCAGCCAAGTTCACGACCCTCGAGGAGGGCTTCCAACAGTTTGCCGGCGATCTGAACAAGCTGCAGCAGTTTGTTGAGATCAACGGGACGGCCTTTTCCAAAATCCTCAAAAAGTGGGACAAGACATCAAAGTCGAAAACCAAGGAGCTCTACCTCTCGAGAGCCGTCGAGGTCCAGCCCTTCTTTAACGCCACCGTCATCAGCGAGCTCTCGGACCAGGCGACGACCAGCCTGCAAGAACTAGGGGCCTGGGCCGAGGGGGACAATGTCAGCTTCGAGCCCCGCAGTGACCACATCGTGAGCAGCCAACATCTGCTCGGGACCGACGAGGGCGACGCGGACACCCTCCTGCTCGACACCGTCATCTCAGGGAACCTCGAGGCCCTTAGGGACCTGCTGGTTCGGATGCGGACCGCTGCCAGCTCGTCCTCGAGCTCCGACATTTCGCTGATGGAGAGGATGACCCGAACGTTTCTCGCAGCGATCCACGAAGCGCCCAAGGAGACCTTGCAGGTTCTCCTCGACACCGGGCTCGTGGACATCCAGTCGGAGGACGACATCAACGAGCGGAACTGCCTGCACCAGGCCGCCATCTACGGAAACATGTTCGTGCTCGAGTATGGTCTGGCAAAGGGCGTGGCCGTCGACCGCACCGACGTATACGGCAGAGTCCCCTTGCATTACGCCAGCATGCATGGACGCCTGGATATGCTCGATGCCCTCACTACCGGTAAGACGGGGATGCCAACCGGGTTCTCGGACGGATTTGCTAATCGTGCGGTCAGCAAACCCTCAAACGATAGATTTGATCGACCACGACAACTTCACACCACTGGTGCACTCCATTGTCCACGGTCATCTGCAGTGCGTCGAGCGTCTGCTGGCCAAGTCCGCTCGCATCGACCCCGTATCCGATGCGGACCACGTGCCGCTGAATCTTGCTTGCGAGCACGGGTCGCTGGCAATCGTGGAGATGCTACTACAGCATGGGGCGCAGATCGTTCCCGATGCCGAGGGTCTCTATCCCCAACATCTCGTTGCCCGCTCGGTACATATGCCAAAGCTCCTCCTGTTGCTCAAGAGCTTCGGCGCAGATCTGGACCAGGTCGATAAGCTGTACGGCTGGACGCCTCTAGTCCACGCCGCGAGCGAGGGCAACGTTCCTTGCCTCCAAACCCTGCTGGACGTCGGAGCAGATCCGAATATTGTTGACGAAAAGGGCCTCCCGGCAATGTACTACGCGGCATGGGAAGGCCACCTGCAGTGCATGCAGCTGCTGGCTCCTTTCAACACGCGGACCAGAGCAAGCCCCATGATCGTACAACCAGGCCTGGGGCCGATGATGGCCAGCGCCGGACCCGACCCGATGGCCCTCGACCCGGACGCCATCCCGGAACTCGAGTTGCCGCCGCCCATAATTCCACTGCGCCGTTATGGGCACAACTTCCTCGACACCAAGACCGTCATCCAGATCAGCTTCGAGGAAGACGGAGACCAGCCCCTGGTGTTCTTTCACGACGGGAAGTACCCGGCAGCCCGTCTCACGATCTCGTCCAAGGTGTCTGACCTCATTCCGAAGAACATCATGCTACCTTTCCAAGAAGACACCCGCATTGTTTCCTTCCAAATCGACAATCTGGAATCCTTCACCCTCGATTTCGATGTCTTCCCGACCTACGGCGCAAAGATCATCGCCAAGACGGTGGCCCTGCCTAACACGTTCAAGGCGCTTCTCAGCAGCTCCGGCAAGTGCTGCCTCCCGCTTTTCGACCCGAGGCTGCGCGCCATCGGCCAGATTAGCTTCCATACCCAGGTGATTAAGCCGTTCAACGGCAAGCCGCTCGAGATCACGGACTTTGAGACGTATTGGAAGGCCACTAGCCAGTTCGACCGGAGCCCCAGCACGTTTGTGACGGGTTCCAGTCTGTCTGGCGACTTTGTCCGCCTCTTTGTGCAACACACCAGCGATGGCGTGCCCGTGCTGTGGCCGAGGTGGACGGTACCGTGCGGAGGCATCGACCTGCCCATCTCAAGGTTGACAATGGAGCAGTTCAACACCATCACGTCAAAGAGCCCCAGCCGCGCGGAGCTGTCTTCGTTGCGGACAAGGCCTCTGGACGACATTGCTGATGTCCATCGGGTCCTGGCCACGGCTGGTGTCCCCCTCGACGAGGCGCTGGCGCTACTGCCGCACGGCATGCATGTCAACATCCAGATCCTCTACCCGTCGCCGGAAGAGGAGCGTGTCATCGGTCTCGGCCCGTCGCTGGACCTCAACACCTTTGTCGACTCCCTCCTCACCATCGTGTTCGACCACGCCCGCGCTCAGAGGGCTCAGTCCCTCGAGTCGGTCCGCTCCGTGGTCTTCAGCTCGTACAACCCGAGCATGTGCACGGCGCTCAACTGGAAGCAGCCCAACTTCCCCGTCTTCCTCTGCAATGACCTCGGCCGGGAGGATGTCATGGCGCCGCCGGACGTGATCCAGAGCCATGGTCGCAGGTCTGCTTCGATCAAGGAGGTGGTCAGGATCGCGCAGGGAAACAACTTCATGGGGCTCATCTGCTGCTCGCGGCTACTCGTAGGTCTCCCTCCCGCACAATGCGCGCCCCCATCCGTGTTTACTAACCATGACAGGACATGGTTCCCGCTTTGGTGGACGCCATCAAGTCACACGGCCTCGCGCTCGTCACAGACAAGTCGCTGGACCCTTCAACGACACATGCTCTGACAGACCCGTTCCCGCGGCTGCCCAAGGGGGTGGACGGCGTCCTCAAAAGCCACGGTGTTTTGCGGTTTAACGAATCTATAGATGTGTAGAGGGTGGTAATTCCATGCGGGCAACTGTAGATAGACTTGTGCACTATTGTGAATTACAAGTCGCAACCCCGAAATACCCAGCCTCGCCCAATGTTTGCACAAGGTTCAATCAATAATAATGTCTTCGTTTCTGGCATAAAGTCGTAAAAAGCAACCACTCTCCGTCCTCGTGATATACACAGCATGACAATACTAGAAAAGAACGGTGGTGGGAGACTTCACGCGCCCTTCAAGTCGTACTTGAGCGCGGCCAACTCCTTCTCCGGATCCACACTGCCCATGACAACCTTGGCAATGAGGGTCACGACGTACACGATGGCCGGCAAGTTTCCCAGACCGACGTGACCGAGCGCGTGTCTCTCGCCGGACCTCGTCACTAAGCCCGTCAGCACGAGCACGGCGCAGAGCCCCAGGTTGAGATAGGGCAGATACGTCTCCAGCGGTGACTTCTGGGCCTCGACAAATGAAAAGGAGCTCCTCCTGCGTCTCGTCCGGACCGGAATCCGAACTGGCAGATACGACGACGACGATGACGAAGAAGAAGACGCCCCCGATATGGACGAGGTCGAAGAGGCGAGAGAGGACGAGGGACTGGCGCGCGGCGTTTTTGGGTGGGACCAGGAGTCGAGGAGGGCGATGCCGGTGACGCCCGGGGGCTGTGTGCGCAGGAGGAAGGCGGTCGAGAGGAGAGACGTGATTGACAGCAGGGAAGTCAAAGGGGCGGAAAGGCGGAGGAGCGAGATGAGGTAGGGGATCGTCGTTAGAAGGGGGAGGGCGAGGAGGAAGGTGTTGAACTGAGCGTTGCGGGCGGCGTTTTCTTCTGCGAGGCGCTGGATAAGGACTTCTTGCTCTGGCACAGGGCGTCAGCAGCTTGATTTGAAGAAATGGCGCAAACCGACAGCGAACGGGTTGATTCTACCTTCTTCGTCCATGACATCGGGCTGGGAGTCTGCGGAGTCGTCGTCCGTCGGGTAGTGGAATGTGCGCCGCAGGCGGGCCGCTGCGCCCCTGGGTGCTGCCATCTTGGGGATTCGGGGTTTCCTGACGTCGCGTTACGATGCTCGGAATCGCCGGTGTTTGGTTGAAAGAGATCTTGTATTTGCAAAACAGCAGAACCTCTTGGGTCGCAGGTTTGGAGGAGTCAAGCAGGTCACATTTCGCACGTGGCTAGGTAGGGTAAGTGTCACTAGGCACCTATGCTGGGCGGAAGCTCGTAGAGAGAGGAGCGTGGCTGGTAGCTCAGCCTTATGACGCGGGTGTCAGCCCATGCTGGACCAGGGTCGCCAGGCTAAATGATTGGCCAGAAGCTCGGCAAGACGCTACGCAGTAATAGGTAGTGTATGGGCTGCCGGTGCTGTTCGAGAGCTACCTATGTACGCCGCCAGGGCCCCCGGATTTTTTTCTGCGAGGAGGTATCCTAGGCCCGCCCGCCGAGACCGACCGACGACCGAAACTTCATGATTCTGATTCGGAGCATCCCGGGAATTCGCTGAGCCATTTCAATACCACGACTCACACGGCCGTCACACACACACACGAGCGCGTGCATACGACTGAAGTCCTTCGACGAGCGTCCGAGACCGACGTGGAAATCCCGAGCATGCTTTCAAGAACCATCACAAGGAGACTGACCTCCTCGCTACGGAGCGCCGCCGCACGGCAGACGCAGCAGCTCAGAACGCAAACGCAGCGGAGATGGGCGACCGCGGCGCCGAAGCCCGGGTCGGGACCGCTGATGGAACGGCGCGCTGACCGAGAACTCCCAGGTGAGATGCCTTTCGCCTCCCCTCCCCCCCCTCTTCCCGGTCCTTTGAACTAACCGCACTCACGTCCAGACCTCAACCAAATCACCTTTCGCTGGTCCCGCACGCTCCCGCTCTTCGCCGCCGTCATCGTCGCCTGCAGCGTCGCCATCTTCAACTACCAAAAGTCGTCGTCCCCCGTCATCGCCTCGACGCTGTACGCCCTGCGGACCTCGCCCCAGGCGCGCGAGCTGCTGGGCGACGAGGTCCAGTTCAAGCACCAGATCCCCTGGATCTCGGGCGAGATGAACCAGCTTCACGGGCGCATCAACATTGCCTTCAGCGTCAAGGGCTCGCGCGGCGAGGCGCTGATGCGCTTCGCGAGCTACCGCACCTCCCACAAGGGCCTCTTCGAGACGACCGAGTGGAGCCTGGAGACGCCCGACGGGCGCAAGATCGACCTACTCGACGGGTCGGATCCGTTCAAGGGCATCGTGGCGGACGGGCTGGACGACGAGCCGGATGAGCCGGCCGCCGCGGCTGCGACGAGGGGATTCAGACAGGTAAGTCTTAAGTAAGGCACCTGCCCCCCCCGCCGCCAGCCGACATACATCACATTTTCAGGGCGAGGTTTTGTTTTGGGCGGGAGGAGGATCTCGAAGCACGCATCATAAAGGCACGCATGGTGGTGGTCATTGGGTTTGTGATTTGGGCGAGATTGACGGCCCTAGGTCACACGCCTCTCGTACAGGGGTGGTGATGGTAAATGTACAACATGTATAGTACACAGCCTTTCGTAAACAACGGCGGGAACAACAAAAAAAGGGGCAGGGGTGCCAGGGCGCACCATTTATACAAACTCGGCCGTTTCTCTCCTCTGCTTCTTCAGCTCCAAGTGTCTCTCTCTAGCCTCCTGCAGTCTCGCATCGGCGTCCTTGTTGCTCTCCAGGAGCTCCGTCAGCTTCTCCTGCCGATAAGGCAGCGTAGGAGGCTTGCGCTTCTTGGCGTCCTGCAGCTGCACGATGCAGTTCTTGGGCCCGCCGACGGCGCCCTTGACGAGGACGACGCCCAGCTCGTTGTCCACCTTGAGCACCGTCAGGTTCTGCACCGTGACGCGCTCGTTGCCCATGCGCCCGGGCATCTTCTTGCCGGGGAGGACTCTGGATCCGGAACCCTGCGAGGGACCGGTGGTACCGATGGTGCGGTGGTTGAGCGAGTTACCGTGGGACGCCTCCTGACCCGCGAAGCCGTGGCGCTTCATACCTCCGGCGAAGCCCATGCCGCGGCTGTTGGAGCGGACGTCGACGTACTGGCCCGTCTGGAACCAGTCCGGGAACAGCTGGACGCCGACGGGCAGCAGTCCCTCCTCGGATCGGACCTTGAACTCGGCGAGGTGGCGCTTGGGCGCGATGCCCTTGGCCTCGTAGTAACCCAGCAGCGGGCGCTCGACGTTGCGGGGTTCCTTGGATCCGGCACCGATCTGGACGGCCCAGTAGCCGTTCTTCGACCGCGTCTTGTTGGCAACGACCTGGACCTGATCAAGCTGGAGGACGGTGCAGGGGACGCGCTTCTTGCCGTAGTAGACGGCCGTCATGCCCTTCTTGATGGCGAGCACGCCGGTCCTCAGGGGCGTCGTATTCTCGCGGCGGGCGAGGGCGGCAGCGGGGCCGGTGGTGAGGGCGGGAAGGCCCGAGGTCGTCTGGTTGAAACGGCCGGGCTTGCTGCGCTTGGGGAGCGTCGACCAGCCGTACTTGACGCCGCGCTTCGCGGTGAAAGGGAGGAGGTGGAGGCGGGGACCGGCGAGGACGGAGGAGGCGTTGCCGGCGGCGCAGGCATTGGCTAACGTCGACGATCGGAGGAGCTGGACGCAGCTCGGGGGCAGTCGGGGCGCCATGGTGGGAAAGGCCGGGTTTGGGGGAGGGGAGCGGCGTGGTGAAGGTTGAGGGGACCGGTCGGCGTGCTTGCTGCGTTCGTTCGGGGATGGAATTTTTTGGGATGAGGTCGGACGAGCCGTGCCTGGGGTGGAAATCTCCATGTGGTCCGTGCACCAACCGGGATTGATCTGGTCGCTGAGCTTCTCAGGAGCTCAAACCAGGGTCTTCTTCTTCTCATTTGAGACTCAACCGACTTGCTTGCTGTCAAGGTCTACAAATTTTTCCAAATCAAAAGCTTCTTTGCCTCTCTGCACACAAGACATATAGGACTGATGCGACAAAATGTCCTCCAAACACCACGTTGAGAAGATCCGCGCATACAGGCACATATACCGCGAGCTCCTCCGAGCAGTCCAATTTGCGTCGCCTTACAGGTACGTGGTCCGCGACCAGCTGCGGGCGGCGTTCCGGGAAAAGGAGGCTTCCTGGGACAAGGAGGAATACAAGCGGACCCTGTGGTTCTTGCAGGCGGCTGCGCGTGAGGCCGGGCTTGAGCACAAGATCCTCAAGAACCTCATCCGCGTGGCGCACGAGCGGAAACAGGCGGCGTCGTGGAGAGCCAGCTACCGCAAGGCTGAGGACATGAAGGGCAAGAAACTGTGAGCCATCGTTCCGTGCAGGGGGTGTGATTAATTGCTGATTGTGTTGGTTCCAGCTATCATGAGGGCAAGCAGATCACGTCGACGGCGTTTGATCACTATAACCTGACGGTGGCCATGTTGAACAAGACGATGGGCATCCGACTGAGGTGAAGTTGCGGTAGGCCCCACCCAGTCTGGTCCCTGTAGCCGCTACCGGGACTTGGGATTTCTGCTTCATCTAGGTCTCTGTTCTGAAATGCTACTGCTGCGATGGGCGGGTCAGTAATTTGGTGGTCTTTTGAGGCCACATCTCCCGAGGCCCAGACACAAAGGTTCGCATCTGCGCCTGAGCTCGGCGACGTGACCATGTCATGCAACTAGTTGCCCTTTTGCACCGGCTCTGGGACCTCGGCGTCCCCTTTCCGCACGCCGAGACGGGATCATCGACCCAGATACCACGCATCGAGGCTTGTTGTGGCGCCAGTGGTGGAGAGAGACGGCCAGACGGAGCGGAACACAATGGACCCAGCCGCGACGGCCGATGCAGTGCCCGTTTGTCCCTCACATCCGAGGGTAACTCATTGGGGGGGATTTGCTTCTCTGGAAAAGATCGCTGTGCCACGGCTGGTAGTCGAGCGATCTGCACATACGTGGGGCCAGTAGGTGTAAAAAACGGCTCACCTTTGGCTGGCGGTCTGTGTACATAGCAGCCCATCGAGAGCCCTTGGAAGGGAGGGTAATGTCTGGCACAACCAAACATGGCTCTTACTTGATGGTTGCATGGCCGACAATTAGTCTGGTGAAGCGCTGTTGGCGCCCGTTTGGACGCCGATTGTTGCTTCTTTCTAAGCTTGTGTCCGATTCTTGTGCGGAACGGTCCCTCGAGGCACCCGATGGAAGCCAGACTGTCTGCAGCACTCAACAGGGAGTGGTTGGAGAGAATATTATAGCGTTGTAATACCACACGGTGTGGGAGTCGTGCCCCAAAGGTTGGGAGGGCCGACACGCACCAAGTAGTTACTTGCGCAACCAGAAGTGCTCAGTCACGTTGGGTTCCATAGAGAGAGGATTTGGAGAAGACTGAGAGGGCATAGGAGAGTCGATCGAGGTGAACCCCCGTGTTCTTGTCGGAGCCAAGGGTCTCGACCAAGAGAAGGACCATTGGCCCCTTGGCCGGTGCGGACAAAAATAGTGGTCCGGTATGGATCTCATCCCTCATATTCCCAAAATATGCATTTCGGAAACAAAGCGTGCGTGCTTCCACCTCCGTGAAACCGACCCGCCGTTTGTCGTAAGGTCATCGGCTGAGACTTGGTGTGATAAGTGCACGATGCATCGAATCGTGAGAGAGAGATAGGCGGATGGAGAGATGACGGCAAATCCACTTGGGATGCGTCTCTGGCTTGTGACGGTCGGTGGTGGATTGCTAGCAGATGCGGCGGCCCAGTGAAGGGCGGGCTTCCGGGCGGTTTGGTGTTAGCGGCCGCTACCGCAGGGACGAATGAGAGGCGCAGAATCGCTGGAGATCCCAGCCGAGCCCTTCCAGTTTCCTGTACAGACATGTAGGTAGTATGAAGTACACGCGTAATGACCCAATGTCGCCGCTGCTGGAGATGCATGCTAACCAGCAGTCGTGCTACTTACATACCTACTGCCTACTGGCCATCGAGTGGGGCCCAAGGGGGGCCTCCAGCTGCAGCTTTCTGCACCATCATCCAAGAACTGGCCATGCGGTCTGGATAGACCGTCAGCTTGTTGCATATACATATACCTACTGACACAAGCATCGAAGTGCTGGTACATCGTCCGGCAACGAGGGGGAGGGGGGTGGCCCAAAAGACAGGGTTGGATGCTGTAATCGAACTGTAGCTTACCTGTCGTCATGTACCTTTCCATACCTAGATAGCTGTATGTAGATACCTACCTACCTATGCCTATGTGGTGTATCCGTACCTAGGTAGGAGTGTAATTCCCACTGCCACTGCCGACCCCGCAATCCACTCACAGTAGAAGTAGTTCACGCCGACGCCTCCAACAATCCCCATCTTCTTTCCTCCAACTTAACCCGCGAATCTTGATGGTTAGCGGGCACAACAGCGTCAATTCCCCGGGGGTTCAGCTCTCGATTCCCCAGACTACCGTCAAACCGCTCTCTGTGCCTGCAATCTGACCACTCGACTCGTCATCACCATCGTCTCCTCGCCCGCCCGCCCCTCGAACCTCGCGAACCTCGGACAGCCAGCCCGTTTGTCGTCCTGAACAACCGCCACCTGTGGTGGTCTGGATGGACCTGTCCCCCACTTGGCAAAAGGCCGTACGTACTGCGAACGCGCTGAAAGACCCTGATCTCCCCCTTGAGATCACCGTCTGAAGGCGCTGCCAAATCGCTATTGCTAGAAGCATGCCAGCGACAGAAGCCGAATATCACTCAAGACACCATGTTCCGGCCCGCCAACCGACTGCGATCATGCCTCGAGCTCAGGAAGAGCGCCCGCAGAGGCTGGTCAAGCGGTACCGCACCGAGATCGCTGCAAGCACCTCGAGCATGTTTTCAACCGTCGTTGCCTTCCCCCTCGATAGCGTAAAGACGCGAATGCAGACCTACCGATACGATGGCTTCCTCGACTGCGTGAGGCACACGTACCGCACTGAGAAGCTGAGAGGCTTCTTTCGGGGTAAGGAGCAGCTCCCTGGCATCCACGACCCCTCACCAAAGTGTTGACTGCATCGCTAACCTTCTTTTGCCCCCCATCTGTAGGCGTACTCGCCCCGATGGCCAGCATCACCCTTGTGCGAACAATGTCCTTTTCGATCTACCAGCGTGCCAAATACAGCTATTCAGGCTGGATAAAAAACGCCTTGGGTTTCGACGTGCTGCAGCACGTCAACGAGAAAGGCACCTATCCCAACCTTTACTCCATCGCCTGTTTTGGAGCCGCCGGCGCCACGGCCGGCTCGTGCATCACGCTTCTCGCCTGTCCGTTTGAGTTGACAAAGCTCAGCGCGCAAGTGTCTGTCTTGCTATCGGACAAGCAAAAGCTCAAGGAAGCCAACTGCCGCGCCACCAACGGCCACCGGGTCGCCGCCAGCTACCAGAACAAGGGCACATTCAAAACCATGCGAAACATCATCCGCCACAGGGGTGCTTTGGGGCTCTACACTGGCTTCAACTTGCACTTGTGTAAGTCTGCCCAGGCGTACAACCCCGTCAGAACCCTCAGCTGACCCGATTTAGTGCGAGATACGCTGGGCACGGCCATATACTTCATGGTTTACGAGAGCGGGAAGCAGCTCGGAACCACTTTCGGCGGCGACCATCCAACGACGAACAAGCTGTCCGTTGTCATCTCCGGGGGTCTTTGCGGCATAGTATCCTGGGCAATGATCTGTAAGTATTCGCGTCATGCACCGTCCATGACACGCGCTGACTCTGGCAGACCCCATCGATTCGGCAAAGAGCATTTACCAACGAAACTCCCTCTTGTACTCCAAGGGGCAACAGGTCGAGCCTCCCCCAAAGATTGAATTTTTCAAACGACACATGTACCGCGGGCTCGGAGTGTCCATGGGACGCTCTTGCGCCGTGAACGCCATATTTTTCTCGGCTTTCGAATTCACCAAGAAGCATGTCAATTCACTGGACGATAGCTAAAGGAGCTGTGTAATGTACGAGACACTTTCCGGTGGCAGCGTCGACACCCCCAACGAACGCGTCAAGGTTGGACGGCAGCATTGATTCTGGACTAGGTGGTGGGGATGGACACCGCCAGGCAGCTTAGTGGGAACGCAGGACGCGGACACTCACAGACCTGGGTTGTTTTGGGGTCGACTACAATGAATCAATCAAGCAATCAATCAATCGCAATCTGAAAACCTTCATGACCTACCTGTACACAAGATAAGGTTGTGTGGGCGCCGTCTACCTACTCTGTAGACAGGCCCTCCGTCTATAAGGTTTGCGATTAAAACGGCCCCTATGTTTCTGACTGTGCCGCCTTGATTCTACCTTAGTAAGCAGCAAGTATCTAAGTACCTAGGTAAAAGGGGACGAATACGGAGTAGTGGTTCCAGACTCTAATAGGTGCTACCTAGGTAGGTACTACGTAGACTCCCGGCCTCTAATTCGGCTGTTCTCCTGGTTACTTTCGCAAAAAGCCTGTGCCCCCTACCTATCGCTCTAGCATCCAAAAAAAGCATCATCGTGCTGGTCACGTCCCTGTACATCAGCCCCGCCACTATCGTCACGTGATGATAAGCCAACCGAGTCCTCTATTACCTGGGTTGCGACCCGACCTCGTTGGGCGATCTTGCGTCTTGTTCCTATCCTGCCTCACTAAGTCAGCCCAGCGTCCAGTTGTGACTTGTGACCTTGTGCTCCCAAGCATTCTGCATCCAAGCATCGCCCGCGCGCCTTTCCTACAAGTGCCACAAGCTCTTTCCGCACCTGTCTGACGAGTCGCAAGATTCAAGTCTCCGCCGCCCGGGCATTTGAACTTTCTTCCTTGTCTACTACATCCTGCGTGACTACTGCTTTTCTTCCTCTTCGCGCGGCAGCAAGTCCCGCACTTGCTGACGTCGACGCCTTCTCCTGAAGGCACTACTGCCAAAGACGCGCCATTTCTGGCCTGGCGTACTTGACTTGATCACCATCCTTTGCGTTGGCTTCGGTGCAAGACATCGATCGTCGTCATTCTCACTAACTGTTATTTATCAACTTTTCTTCTTCTTTCGTCTCCTCTCTTTCGGCTTCTGGCAAAGGAAGACGACCAGGTTGAGGCATTTCCGGTCTTCGACCACCATGGTAAGCTGATCACAAAGGGAGTCATCAGACATGGGGAGAGAAAAACGAACACAGCCGGGCCCTCGTGGTACGGCCAAGGATCGGCACAAGAAAGCCGGCAAGGTCAGCAAGCCCATCGACCGCAGCGCGCCGCTACCGCCAGGACTTGTCGCCGCGAAGCCAGTAAACGCGATTGTCAGCAACAAACACCAAACTTACTTCGAATTTATCGAGAACAAAGAGAGGAAGAAGCCGCTGCTTCTCGAGGTACGCCTGCAGGGCGAGATTCTGTCGGCGTGTGCCGCTTGTTGGACTAACCCATTCGTCCACCAGAACACCACAAACACGGAGCCGCCTCCGGGCATGCGATACATTCCCATCGGGAATCCCGAACTGACCGAGCGATGCCAGGACATCTCAAGAGAGTTAGGCGCGTCGGTATACATTGTGGTAAGGCAGCTCCGCCACTGTTGCGCGGGCGCAACGGCTCACCAGATCTGACTACAGACAAAGGCCAAGAAGGACGCGTCCGACTTGAGCCAGCAAATCCACCGAGTCGGCTACCACATTCGCGAAAACATTGTGGACCGGGCATTGACGGAGCTTGGCATGACTGACATTCACGTACCCGAACTCATCGGCCAAGGTGACGGAGGACTGGTGGAGAAAATCCCCGATGACCAACACGAAATCGACAAGCAAGCGGACGCTGCCCTGCGCGAGCTTTTCCCCCGGATCCCGAACACTGATCGACAACAAATCATCGATCATGCCTTCCAGAAAGTTTGTGAACCCGCCCAAAAAGCGTGGAAGATCAGTGTGTGCTGACATACCACGACAGGGGAGACAGTTCAAAGGCGACCCAGTCGTAGGGCTCCAGCAGGATCTTTCTCTCTCGCGGCGAGTGCAGCTTGCGGTCCTGGCGCACATCCGACACAACCATACCAGATATGACGAGCTTCTTAGGGAGACAACCTGGCACAACGCCAGAAGAGCCACCGAGCAGCTCTGCTTGGACATCCTCGTCAAGTGGCGAGGCGATGACGAGAACGGCCGGAACCAACTTGACGAAATCCTTCGCGAAGTCGTGGTACTCTCTGACGACTCAGATGATGAGGACTCGGGCGATGAGCCCGACTCCGAGTCATCGGAGATACTCATTGACAGGTCCCACAACACAAGAGAGAGGGTGTTGGCGTCGGTCCCACCCCAGAACGTCGCCAGCAGCCGCAAACGCTTGTCGACAGCGGTGTTATCTCATCCAGGATCCCCAGTGTCCCATGCGACGCCCGGAACATCTAGGAGAGTCGCCAAGAGGGCGCGCAAACGCGCCAGGCACCGTGAGCGTAACTTCAGCCGATACGAGGCTGCTAGAGATGCTGCTTGGGACAACGCCATGCAGCGGCAGAGAGCGCCCAGTGGTCGTCCGGACCAGCCAGGCGTGGCGGACAGTTCCGTCAGTCACGGCGCATACCCCCAGGGTCGACCTGTTGCACTCGGTGAGAACAGAGCTCCTGTGAATGATGGCGGCCATCCGCTTCCGCAGCTGCGGCCTCTTCCTGGAATGTCCAGCGGCGACTTCCATGAGAACAGGCAGCATATGGACGGTGCTTATACAGCACGGCCTTGGCCCACGCCATCCCAGCGCATGCCGTTGGGTCATCCAACGCAAAAGGTAAATGATACTAGCAACACTCTCAGCCGCGGTCCCATGAACCATGGGGAATCGGAGAGTCACAAACTGCAAGATCTCTTACATCCTTCCATTGAGCCGCGATCGCCTGATCCTTTGCGGACTCCGTCACACCATACCCGTGGCATGTTGGAGTACACGGAGCGCAGAGGTGATGATCTGCAGTACCGCTTGAACTCCCCACCTCGTGGCCCAATTGTGCGAGACGGGCATCATTTGCATCGGCCTCAGATCCACCAGACGTATCCCGTACATGCTGGAGCTCCGCATATAGACCAGGACCGGGTTCGCGCCCCTGAAATGACATACCACAATGTACCACAGGACGCCCCTCGACTCGCCGGTTATCAGCCAGCACAGGACTATGGCTCAGCCATCCCGTATGGTTACGTTGACAGGATCCCGCGCCAGGAGAGCCAGTACGAGCGACGCCATGGCAGTGTCCCGGGAGAAAAGGTCAATCCCATTATGATTGAGGATCAGAATGTTCACCAAGGCCCGGTCTATCTCCGCACGGGGGAGAGTGTCAGGAACAGATTCGGCCCCGATGTCGAGATACTCGCCCTCCGCCGCTCTCGGCGTGGCGATGACCCGGAACCCCAACGGCCCATTTCAACAGATGAAGGCTTCATCCGCTTGCGAGAGGACCGGCCTACAGAGCCACGGGACGGCCTGGCAGAGGAGGGCTTCCTACGGCTCAGAGAGCGTACTTTTGTTAGGCCTGGACCTTCGGCGTACGCCAGCCATACCAGGCCCCCTCTCGATGATTCTCGGGCTCATGATCTGCGTCGGTTCCAGCCGACCGATGTTCCTAGACAAGCCATTTATGTGAGACGTGTTGATCAACAGCCCCCTGCTGACCTGACGTATCATGGACCCGGATATGGACGGGTCGACAGAGTCGGGACCGAGAGAGATATACAACGCGACCTTCTGCCGCCTGCATATGGCGGGGCGTAAGTTCTAGACTTTGACGATAGACTCTGCCTTGGACTGACATTCTGAACTGTGTAGGCCAATCGAACATCATGAACATCATCCATCCCAAGGAGTATACGGCATTGCCGTTCATCGACACGCGAGGCAGATGCCAAGCTTAGGAGACCCGTTCGGGCTTGATCAATACCCGCCTGCACAGCGTCGTTGGCCACGCGCAAACGACGACGTGATTGTGCTTGAGTGAATCACGATTGGACACGCAACACGACTGCAAGAGCGTATATTGACCGTATGGTTATGAGGGAAACAGGCGGGTCATACATGGACAACAGCATTTACAAGGCGTTGAGGGAATAGCATCATCATTTGAGGAAGGAAATATCCATCAGTCGGGAGGCAAGCATGGACCTTGGTTATGTCCGAGGAAGATGTAGGAGGATTGTGTAGCGTTGATACCCCAGGCCGACGAGCAAGATTGCTCCAGATTTTGTGTTTGGTAGAGAAACAGACAGCACAGCCCAGCTGTTGGCTGACTGACGAAATATGGCATTATGAACGGAATTGAAAGCATGCATCAGGTTCCGCTTTGAGCATTTGACCATTTTCTTCCCGGTTTAACTGAAGTGACTACTGTCAATATCTTACTTGAACCAACTGTAATCACTCTGGGGAACATCTGGCCCGCATATATTGGACTCCTGAGAGGCAGTTCTAACATCCACTGAATGGCACACCCCTGAATCGACCCGGCCGTGTAGTCAAAGAGAATCCGCAAACCCCCCAACCCCCAAAAAGGACAAACACGATCGCGGCACCCTTCCTGTCTATCGTCGTAACGCCGCCCGCGTGATGATGGGGGGGGGGGGGGGGGGGAAGGTAATAAGTCGTCGAAGAAAACCAGACGTGGCCCCCTGAACCTCAACTCCTTGAAAATGCAAATGAACCCCACGAATGCTTTGCGTTGAAAATCATATAAAAAAAAAGCGCCGCCGGCCGCTGAGGACCGGGTACAGTAATAGAGAGACATGAAGCTGATGCGACAGGGCAAGGAGCCACCGAACGTAAACAGGCCCGGCTACGAGGCCAACATGGGCTGCCTCATCGGCACCCGCTGCTGCGCCGCCGGCTCTTCTTCCTCTTCTGCCGGCCCCGGTACCGGGAGTTCTGTGTTGGGCACCGCGGGGAGCTTGTCTCGTCCGGCCGGGTTGCGGGCGGCATCTTCGGCGGCGACGCTGGCCTCGAGCGCGGCAAGCTCGTCCTCGACCTCCTCCTCGTCCTGGACCGAGATGCGACCACCGAGCATGTCGCTGACTTCCTGTGAGGTGGAGAAAGGTTTCCGTCAGCATCGTATGTCTCCCGGCGGGAACGGGGAACTGGGATGGGCTGGGCTGCACCGCCCAGGTCCCCAGGTCCCCATTGTCAAAAGCGGTAGTACGGGGGAGGGCCGAAACGGCGTTGGGCAAACCTTTTGGTACGCGATTGCGTCGGCCGTCTCGCCCATGAGCTTCTCGACGTGTTCGATGCCGCCCATCTCCGAATGGATCTCCTTGAGGACCTTGGTGCCCTGCTGCAGGCCAAAGACGACGTCCTTCTGGATCATGGCGAACTCGACCGACGAGGTGAGCTTCTCGAGCTGCTCCAGCTGGGCGTCCGTCTTCTGGAGGAGCGATTCCTGGTATTTCTTGCGGCGCAGGGCGAGCAGCGCGCGCGGCTTGTCGCCCTTGGCGAGCATCTGCTTGGCGACGGCCGTCTCCTTGTCCGTGAGAACGGTGATGCGACGCTGATACTGGTGGAGCTTATCGCGTTGGAGCTTGAGATCGAGGATGGCCCTGAGGGGCGGGAAGGTGAGTGTTAGCGGGTCGGTGAGGAGGGGGGGGGGTTTCGAGCAGGTTTAGAGTCTCGCATTGTCGATGGCCGATGGCGATGCTGCGCTGAGGGTCGGTAGGGTGGGAGGGTGTACAGAAGACTCACTTATCCTGAGCGGTGACTTTGCTCGCGTTGCCGCCCATGTTGAAGGGATTCGGGGACGGAAGAGAGCGGGGCGTGGGGAAATATAGGTTGGAACGATGATTCCTCTCGTGTGGGAGGGTCAGAATGGTAATTCCGCTAGTGCAAGCAACGCGTCGAATTCTAGCGACGAACGAATTGCTGCGACGAGGACAAGCTGATCGTCGGGGCCGGGGGGCGGTCGGGCGGGCGCTGATCGGAGGAGTGACGGATGGAGGTGGATGGTGGTCTCGTGCTTGATTGTGCCCGACTCGCTTTCGAGGCGCAACGCTGCAACGGGGATGGCAGTTCGTCATCGTCACTTCCCCCATGGGTCAGGTGGGGCTGTGCGGCTATAGATAAGATAAGGGGGAAGTGACATTTGAGATGGGCTGTTGCCAGGCCAACACGATCACGACTCCTTGCCGTTAATATCACAATACCACAAAGCCATTTACAGTATAAGACAGTAATATAATATCTACTTAAAGCTAGTAATAGAAATCTAGATTAAAGTCTTATATTACACTAAAATTCTTTTATATACTTTATTTCTTCCTCTAAAACAATTAGTTCCTTCTGATGTAAGATAACAGAGGAAAAAGAATTAAGAAGAAAAGTCAATACTATTGAAATCTAGAGAATCAAAAGAGTTCACTCCCCAGTGGGAGCTACATCTCTGGTGCACATGCCGGGAATTCGAGGTCATCGCTAGCCTGTCGTCGAGTAGGCTGTCCGGTGCGGAATATTTTGTTGACTCGGGTGTGATTCGAACCATCGACCTTGGCGACTCAACCACAGGACACAGTTTGACCAGAACCCCCACGCCCAGGGGTCGCCTGCTGTGCTGGTGATGATCTCTCTATTCTTTTTGAATTAAATAGTGCGAGAAGCTGGCTCTTGGTTCTAGGGACCTTGAGGGTGAGGTTTGGCTTGGAGTGGCTGTTGGCGAGGCTGGGTGGGAGACATGGGATGAAAGGCGGTAAGACGGGGAACGGAAGGCACGACTGGTAGTGGCCCTTACCGGGTTGGTAAAAACTGCGGATCATGACTATAAGCTTATTTTCAGGCTCGCCCAGCTCGATTGGTTGGTTACGGTTGAAGGACACGGGAAGATTCAACGCTTACACGGTGACGTCTCCAGCTGGGAAACAGACTTCATATCGCCACGACCAACTCTGAGAAAACACCCAACCATCTTCATCCAGCTGAGCGGGCTCCACATAGAGAGAGACCCGTGACGAGAAATAGGGTGCCAACTGTTTTCAGTTTGGGGATGCTATGAGCCCCCGGGTGACCATGAAAGTCCTTCAGTTCGACTCTGGATAGACCTTGAGAGTGACATGATCTGGGTCACGTAAGAGGCTAATGCATAGTCCTGTAGAACGAATACCCTGGAAGTGTCACCCCTGATGCAAGTGGCTTGGTTGCGGCAACGACATGTTGATATGCTCCTAGCCTAGTCGACCGGGCTAACAGCCACTTCCGTGTTCTCGTCGTTGTCATATTATACAGTAACGCCGGCAAAGCCCCCCCCCCCCCCCCCCAAGTCTGCGAGGCGACTAAGATAGATTGGAAGAAAAACCTGGGCGCTTCTTATCTTCCGTTGTGCCTTAACACTGCTTTAATATCTTAGACGCGGAGGCCTGCGAATTACAAGGCTCTTTTAAAACGATAGAAGGGCGCAAGGCTGTGCTGACCGCACGATACTGTCTGTGAGGGTGGGAAATGATGCGCGGTTGGGTATGGGGATGACTAGAACAGACATCTGAAAGGCTCATGCTTGTTGAATGGCCAACTTGAAGCTCTGGTAAAATGCTCCGAAAAAAAGTCATGTTGATATCTTAGAACCACAACGACAGGACAAAAAGGGAAGGGCGTCCCTCTGATGTATGAACGATAAACTTGAATTTTTACCAATATTTCGGTATCAGAGTCATACGATGTGATTGCAGTCCATCGAGACCCTGACGAGATGGTCATGCCGATAGGTGAGGATTCCAAAAATCCACCACGAGATCATCCAACAGTTCAGGTCCCAATGCCGCCACCAACTCCGCGATTCCGGCCTTCAAACACCCGCTAGCTCCGACATCCTGACGCTGCCAGGCCACCAGATCACCCGTCTCAAAGAGTATGCCAGAGCCGTCTATCCGCAGCTTGATGCGATCCATCTGGTCTAGGGAGCGAATCTCATCCAGCGACATTATGCCCGGCATGCCAGTGTTGAAAAGAAAGGTATCGTTATCGTCATCGCTGCTCTTGTCCACAGGGCCTTCTTCTGCGAACTCGTCGCCTGCTGTCGTATTCTCCGCGGCTTCCTTGGAGCCGCCATCTCCCAAGCTGTCGGACTTCTCCTTGGACAAGCTCAGATACTGCTTCTTGTCAAGGAGGTCTGTAACTCGCTTGTCCATCAGATCCCAAGACAGCGTCTCTGGGTCCAATATGTACTGTGGCGTGTAATCCATCTTGTATCGCATCTTGGGACACGTGTGGATGTAGAAGCCAGGGTACCAGTAGCGATAGCCTCCTTCTCGCGCCAAAACAATCTCGCGAATGGCGCCCAGCTTTCCTGGAGCATACTTCTGGATGGACTCGTGGTAGAGGAAGTACACGGCACTGACGCAGTGAGGCAGCAAATCCAAAACGCCTATGGCCACCAATTTGCCATCTAAGCGGTAGCACTGGTGGAAGGAGCCCAGGCGTTGCTCCTTGCCATCGGCTGTCGTGACTGTCTTGCGCTGAACGGGGGATTCACACAGAAAGCGCTGGAAACCACGCCTCGTAATATCTGCAGCATGTTCCTTGTGTACGACGCGTTGGTAGTTCTCGTACACGAGATACTTCTCCTCGGTGAAGTCATCATGCTCCAGCGTGACGGTGAATACGTGAGCGGGCTCGGGGGGCACCTGCAGTGAGTCGTACTCCGCCTCGTGGACCCTCTCGATGAGATCGAACTCGGAATCCCGCTTCTTTGCCTGTTCGCGTGTGCGCGGGTGGAGACGGGCCGCCTCCTTTAGGTAGGCCTCGCCCGTCAGGAACTTGTTGAAGCGGTTGATCGTTTGACGCTGATCCCGGGTGGGTTTGAATTGGGTGGAGTCCAGCCGCAGAGTGTAGTGAACACAGCACGCATGGAGCTGGTCCGGCCGGTAAAGGGTCGTCCCGGAGCGTCTCCAGTAGTGGTCAAGCAGGGTCTGATAATACTCGGGAGTGAGGGATGTGGCTTTGGCATAGTAAGAGAAGCCTGGAAGACGATGGTCCATGTCAGTAAACCATCCACGCGCCGGATTCTCACAGAGGCTAGCTGCGAGTCACCCTTTAGCCAGCCCAAGTGCAACTAGTGTGATGAAGGCATGCGGCAACACGCCGTGACGTGGGAGAAGACGACATGCTGACCCAAAGCTTTGGGGGGGGGATTCACGAGGGGTGGCCTTGGGGATGCGGGATGGCATTCACGTTTTGACTGACTCTTGCCTTGGCGGCCACAGTAACCACAGCGCGACGAGTTCGAGTAACCTAGGCATGAGTTAGTCGGAACGTCACAGTGTGGCAATTATTATTGATCCATATTTGTTACGGATAGCTCAGCAGCATGAGCCTGAGCACTCGCTCGTCGAAGTTGAAGAGGAACTTTGAATCCCCATTGCCTCGCCCCACGGCGCTTTCGGGCATACACAGCCGAGTCGCGAGACGGGCTGCAAGGTCTCCTTTCCATTGACCGGTGGAGGGGGGTTGAAGAAAACAATCATGTGGGCAGGGTGTCTGAAGTTTGAAGACAGAAGGCCCAGCGAGATTCGGACGGGGCGCATCCATCGCGCGCCTACAGCTTGTGCCGGCATCGAGGGGTTGAAGTCGGGGAGGCTTGCGTGATGCGGTAACATGGATCGGCGCAGTCGCACGAGGAAAGGGCAACTAAGCCAAAAGTGTATGTGGCGGGAGAACGATGGGAGCTTCCCCATAAAATGCCACGAGCCAACGGCGGTTGGGCAACGCTGCACGGGGGCAGATGGTTGGAGGAGAGAATAGGGTGACCGACTCACCGATTGGGGTTATATAGGACAATGCATCACCAGGGGTCTGCATGCCTGTATCGTCGTCCATGGCTGTCTGCTGCGACTTGGGCGCTCCAACGCACGAGGGAAGCAGCCTGCTCGACTAGCGTTGGGCGAGCACGGAATACGGTGTCAAAGTTGCCTAGGTTGTTGTTTGATGACGTGCAACGCCCAGCGATGCCCACTGGGGAGAGGGGGTAGGGTACTTTGTCTTGGGTGAGGTGAGGTGAGATGGTTCGGCGGTTCGCTGCTGGCCAAGGTGTCTGGCTCGCTGCTACAAACAAAGCCTTGGTGCGATTGTGCTTGTGAACGTAAGCTTCCACCTCACACACGCTGCAACCTCGAGACGAGGAGTGAGGTGGACTGGACTGGCGGGGCTCTGGAGCTCGTGATGCGATGGGGGGGGGAGGGGTGGTCGTCGGTCGGTCGCGCACCAACGAACAAATGCAGTGGCCGCGACTGCTAGTGGCTGGCTGGTTGGCCGTATTATTAACGCTTGCTTCCCTGCACCTGCCGCAGCGAGGGGATGCGGATGCAAACGTGGATGTGATGCGTGCAAAGCTCGCCCTTTGGAATAGTGAGAAGAAGTCTGCCAGTATCATGGACCGGTCTGTACGTGTATATGTAGTCTGCAGGTGGCCAATCAACATCCAATCGTGGCCTTGGAAACCCCCAAAGGCGAGGAGGTATGACGACGTCGTCTTTGCCTGCCTGCCTGCCTACCTATCTGCCCGCCCGGCCGCTCAGCCAACACAACAACCTACCCTTGATACCTTTCCCTTCGCGTGAAGGCGCCCTGCACGACTGCTTTGCTTCCGCCTCGCCGGCGTATCAGCGCCAATGTACGCCGGGCTCCGTGTTGCTTTACGCCGCTCCAACTGTTGGCTCTGCCGGTTCGTCACACGACGATGATGGATGGGACGGATATGCAGGAGCTCAGAGCCCAGAACATGGGGGATGCGAGCTGTCAGCGTTACCCTCCGGCAGATAATTGGGCTCGCAATCCTGTTGGCCCAAGAGGGATGTGTTGTGTACACACCGTGCCAGGATACGGCGGCGGCGGCTCTGTCGGATCGGAGAATGACGCGAGAAATGGACCTGAATGGGAAGATGATATGCGATAGCGTAGGAAAACGATGCTACCTGAGCCCGGAAGCCGAGGTGCTGCTAGTGACGAGAGTTGTTGAGTAGAGACAACGTGGAGCACCGTGAAGACGCTCGCAATGTCGGAACTAGGTAACTGCACTTCACGATGGATGCAATGGGTGACATTGATGTTGCTGTAATTACCTACCTGATGTATAGCGTACGTCCTTCGTCGTTTTGCTTCTGGGTCATCGCTCCTGCCCGAGGAAGGGTCCGTTTCGAGACAGCAATGCTCGCCTACCATCGTACCTACTACCTACCTACCTACCCGCGGATAGGTAGTTTCTCGACAGGGAAGGTCTTTGCGTGGTAAGCTTCCTGGACCGCCCTACTGTACTGCACTACATTAGCCTCCAATCGCTCACTTCCGCATCTATTCTCGCAGACATACAACGCCAAGCCGATAAAAAAAACATTGCTGGATGCTAGACTTGTTCATGCTGACTGACATTGCGCGTGGATGTGACCCCCCCCACCACCACCAGCAACGCTCGCCCGGGCCAAAAGAATCCCGAGCTGCCATCATCTGAGTGGTTGGTTGTCCTCCAGTAGCAGCGTCTTCCGATGCAGTGTGGGATGCATCCCGCCAAACATCTCGAGTCTAACGGAGCAAGATGGATGGTTGGCTGCAGCCCTCGGAACTAGGAACCGGCTCAGTGGAACCGCGCCTGGAAAAGTCACGACCGTACGGCCTTTACGCATTTCGACCAATTCAAAACTCTCAAATCGGCCATGCAGAGTCCTGTACGTCATTGGTTGGCGCTCTTTGAGGAATTGTCGTGCTTGGGGCTGTCGGAGACACTGCAATTATCAAGGTCCTTGGTTCGATGAGCAAGTCGAAGGCTTCCCTTCCCGCCAAAGGCGCGGTTGAAGTTGCCACCAAAAGGCGCCTGTCTGCTTGACCTGGAGCCGTAGGATGTGCAACTTGTTTAGGAGGTATCAGACTGGATATGAGCAATGGTACATTAATGTTGCTCAGCAAGTAATCGGGCTGCTCGTTCTGGCACAACCGCCCGCGGCGGAGTGGGATGGATGTACCTCCGTGCAGCGACGGGCGTTCTTCATCATTCTTAATTAGCTGCTTTAAAACAACCCCAGCCCACTGTCTCTCGTGATCGACTTGGAGAAGCCAAGCAGTCCCCCATATGACCACGCTGTAGAAGTACGCACGTCAATGGAGACGCTTGAGTCCACAGTCCGGCCCTCCCTTGTCTTTAGGCTGAGGAGGCCTCGCGTGGTATACTGCTCAAGCCATGGTTTCGACCTCATGTTGAAGCACTTGCTTGCTTTAGCCAGAACGGAACGGCGCCGCTTGCATTGGGCATGCCACTCGTGCCAGCGGGATGCTTGTTCCTCGGGCCAAGACATAGAAGTAACTGATTGCTGTGTGAGGACTGGGGCCTTGGACTCGGTCCAGTGGTGCGTCCCCGGCTCTGCCTACTTAATCAAGCCTGCAGAGAAACAGAAACATGCCATTGGAGTCGTGCCAAGAAGGGTGGGCACAGTCGATGGACATACAGGCAGGCAGTCTGGGCTAGAGGGGCTTAAAGGATGGAAGGGGGGAAAGACGGAGCGTGGGTGGGTGTACACTGTTGACCCTCAGACACAGCGTTGGGATCTCAGTGATTGTGCTAAGAGAGTGCGTTGCGTGGTCGAAAGAGTCGTGCCGAGTTCTGGTACTCGGACCGGCCATCTAACCTCATTTTCGACAAGCCAGAAGGCGTGGGAGACAGACAGCCATTTCCCGGCCCATGAATCCGTGAAGAAAGGGCCCCAGTTGGAGCTTCTCTGTTTGTTTCAAAGCTGGTGGGCTCTTGCAACTTGGCGACAGGACTGGAACTGTGAGCGGCAATGCGAATGATTTGCGAGTTGCAGGGTATCGAGGTCCAGCTGGGACTGACGAAGTTCGTGGGGGAAGCCGGGAGCAAGGAAAGCAGTAGACGTCGAAACGGTGGACAGCAGCAGATACCTACGCAGGCGGGTAATGTGCATATAAGCGAACAGCAGGAGCAGGTATTACAGTATCAACTAGGACGGATTGTCGCTGGCGTTCGTCCAGTGGTACGATGTCCTTGATGTACACTATCTGCCTGACGTGCGAAGGCTTGGTTGGGGGTTGAGTTGCATCGCGACCCGACAACAGGTGTAGCACCCCACCCGTCTAACGCAGTTTTGGGAACATACCCTGCCACAAGTGCAGTGGATGCCGAGCCTGCAGGGCTTGCGGCACGGCACACACATTTGGCACCCAATGCTTGAGCGTTGAAGCGAGGTCTAAGCAGGTACTTGGCATGATGGTATGCGCTTCATGCCATCTCGTCGGGAAGGGCAACAAGGGCCTGCCGCTGACATGGCGGTCATTGTGAGAAACTGCTGGAATATCAGACTTTTGTCCCGCTCCTGGGCATGTATGTATGTATGTGCGTGCATGTGGATGGTGAAGTTGGACGACTCGACCCAGTTAACCTGGGAGAAGATTAGCGGCGGTGTCGCTCCAGGGCCGCATGCATGCATGCATGTACCGAGCATACATGTACTACTACATACCTAACCTTAGGTAGACCATCCAAGGTGTGAGGAGAGGTACTCAGGTACACAGACTTCTGCAGTGACCGACCTGGCCTGGCCTGGCCTGGCCTGGTCTGCCCTTTTCATTCTCTCTTCGTTTTTCTTACCGCGCCGGACAGGAAACGAACGGCATGGAACAGGCGATAGAAATGGGGGCACCAAGACGCTTTTTCTTGGCTTGCCTCTCGATGATGCTGCCTGGCCTGAGGAGGGAACTATTGTACTGACTGTACTCACTTTGCAACCGAGTTCGAAGAGAAGGGAGTGTGCGCGAAGTAGGTAGGTACGGAATAAAACCTACCTACCTACCTACTTCCCTAGGTACCTAAGGTAGGTATGTACTGACCGAGTTAGGTACTAATTGTGTAGTTTACGAGAGGCATCAGGCCCAGGCAGGTACTTCGTAGGTCAAGACCGGTCGGCGGTCCCAGATTGGGAGCTGTCCCTGCCTGCCCTGAATCCAATAACGACACAGGGGAGCTTTGCCATGCATGTCACTTCTCACACCCATCCCAGTTCCTTCCTACCTACCTACCTACCTATTCCACACCCTGTCGATTTTTTTGTTTTCTTTTCCCCCTCTTCCTCCGGTGTGTGTTTTTGTTCTTACAGAGTCTGCTGCTAGCTGGACCGGTCCGCCTTCAGTCCTCCTACCCTACCTACCTGGGTGCCGTGGGCTCCTAGAGGCACAAGCTCTGTCTTCAAATGGTCAAGTATATAAGTCAACTTTAATTTCCCCTGGACCCCCCCGTTTTGCTCTTATGGCGCGAGACATGACATGACGCCCTCTGGCTTGCACTAGAGCTCCTTTCTGCTTTATTACTGCCACGGCTCCAGCAACTTCTACCCATCCTGACTCTTCCCCGTCTCGTTTCTTTCCCTTTCCACGTCAAACCCTTTTTGTCCCGTACCCATTGCGGCCGGGTCGTAAGCCAGAAAGGTCGCTTTTTATCTTTTATTTATTTTTCACTTACCTTCAGTCGCCAGGGTATATCATCACAAGCTGGTGGTGCCTCAGTCATATCTGACGCCCGCCTTGCTGTCTCATCCTCCTTGTCTTCCCTCTCTCCCCTCTGGCCACCCGAATTCTGCATCGGCCCTTGCCTCAAAACCCTTTCCGAGGACGACGCACGACGAGCCCTTCTGCTGCCTGCTTTCTTCTCCCTCGCTCCTTTCACCCATCCGACTCCCGCTTGTTTGCCCTCGCTCGCTGCAGCCATTGCGTGACTCGGTTCGGTCAAGCTCAGCCCTTTGGCCGGAAACGTGCGACTGGCCAGCCCAGCCCGACACAGGCTGGTCCCACTCGTTTCTCCAGCACCGTGGTGAACCCATCCAAGCGGTCCCCTCGCCTCTCTTCGCAGCCGCCGCCGCCGCCGCCGCCGCCGCTGCTGTCAGTTTTGCGTGTGTGTGCGCGTACGTGTGTGTATGTGTGTCTTCCTAACTACCATCACACCGTGTGAGGCGTACGCTGGCCAAACCTTCAGAGAAATCTGGAAGCTCCAGCCATCTACCGGTCGCACCCTGAGGCTCCAACACGCGCCGGCAACCCAAGAAATCACTCCTTGGAGCCGTAGACCACAGACAGACTGCCGCCATCAACCACTCCATCACTACAAAAACGCGATCATGTCGTTGAAAAATATCTGAGCCCGCATCAAACCCCGATACCCACCCCCTCGGCCTGGACAGCTTTCGACTTGCAAAGCGAGGGAAAAAAGTTGCCGGACCTACCGCCCACCGCAACCGCATCTCAGGACAGTCCACCCAACCATCTACCCCTCCAACCCCATTCCACAACGAAATCCTGCGACCGTCAGGCTGCCAGGCATGGCCTCCTCTCATAAGGAGCGGACAATGGAGTCGCGCACGGGAAGAAGCAAGCAGCGTAAGTGCGCAATCGGGACAGAGGCGACACCCACCCCTTTTCTACCCTGAGCCTCCCCCCCGACCCTGGTGCGCCTGCTCGCAGCGCGGGACCCACTAACACATTGGCAATGCAGGTTACAACTCCAAGGGCGAGCGCTTGGTTGCTGGCGTCGTACCTTTGACCGAGGACAAACGCTACGTCCTTCTTATCCAGTCCACTCGCCGAAAAGGCTGGGTGCTCCCCAAAGGCGGCTGGGAGACGGACGAAGAATGTACTGAGGCGGCGGCACGTGAGGCCTGGGAAGAGGCCGGCATCACCATCCACATCGACTACGACCTGGGAGACATCGTCGAGACACGTGCGCCGAAGCACTCGAGCAAAGACTCGGCCAAGGCCTTGTATCGATTCTACGAGGCCACCGTCACCACGCAAGAGGATGACTGGCCCGAGAGACACAAGAGAGAGCGGAAGTGGATGACGTATGAGCAGGCCGCGGATGCTCTGGCAGCGCGACCAGAACTTCTTGAGGCCTTGACCAGATGCACCATGAAGAAGTCATGATATGCGTCGGGCGCACCGGCACCTAGGCTCTCGCCCTCTATTATGAGGGCGAAAGCGAGCGTCCTTGCACGCAGTGCTACGAGGTCACGGCGGAGGCTGAGGAGGTAGGTTTCCATTGCTCTATGAAAGCGCCTTCCTTCTTAACCTTACGTGGGGGGGGAAACAAACATTTGCATAATGATACGGGCGTTGTTGGCTGGCTTGCTATAGATGACGAAAATTACAAAAAGGGGCGGCCCAGGTCTGGGCATGGCTTGGATGCATAGGCGAATTGGCGAAGCGGGAGGCATGAATGCGGCAGGTCACCATTGCTGCCCATGACCGGAACGAATGCACCTCGGATCTGCCAGTCTTTTCTCTTTCTTTTTTCTTTCTTTCTCTCTCTCTCTCTCTCTCTCTCTTGTGTTTGGAGGATGGGGGCGGGGGGATGGCGAATGTTTCACGCTTTTATAGATAGACACGGCACACAGTAAGCCCGCAGAGAGCAGATCGTGAGAGAAGCAACACGAAGCTAGAAGTAAGCATGCTGCAGCCCTTTGGGTTCGTGTGACCCGAGACCTTACCTCTTGTCACCAGCGGGACGCAGAAGTCTGCGCCAAATAGCCAAACACCGAACCGGACTATATGACTGGCTGCAACTGCGACCGCGACTGCCCCGCATGCATCTAAGATCATCAGAATTTTTGGCAGCAGGGATTGACTCATGCCCCGCCTTTCACGTGCCCCGGCTGCCTGGCGTCTGTCAGTAAGTGGTCCGTGCTGGGATGTCCAACCGTGGGGCGATCCAGTCCTTCTCTCTCTCTTTTTTTCCCTTTCTTTTTCCCCCACATTCGGAAGACGCAAAAACAGCGCTTCCGAGGCTGCACCTGGCGGTTGCCAGGCTGGCTGTGCAGGGGCGTGGACAGGACCGACCCACGATGGTGGTGGCTTGAGCGAACATACCTGCCTGTGGTCCAGCGTGCCTTGACCTACCAACGAAGCGAATATACATACCTAGCCAGAGGAAAGTGACATACGGCAACACTTCGACCCCGACGATGCTCAATCGCGGCACTTCATAAGCTATCCTACTTGCCTCACCCTCTTTTGCACGAAATCGATGGACTGGGACAGGCCCGAATGCAATAACTCTCAGATGCCAATGTCAACAAGATAACATGGAAAACCTCACCATTTCCGATGCCCCTCCCCAGGGGGGCCAACCCGTTCTCGGCGGACGCGCACCGCCGACTCAGCAGACCCCTCAGCTGCCGCCCCAGATGTTCACCACTGCAGCGCAGCTGCTGGACATGACCGACAGTATGGGAAAACCACAGCAGGCTCGGCCGCATTGTTGCGCGGGGCCACTCGCGACAGAACGCTAACCTCTCCGGTAGAGAAGCTCATGGTCGCGCTCCGTGACGGGCGCAAGCTGATAGGCGTCCTCCGCAGCTGGGACCAGTTTGGTATGTACCTCATATGCTATGCTGCCAGCCATGTGCATGGAGCGGTCGTCTTCCGTTACGGGTGGCTAATCAGACGCCTCCCAGCAAACCTCGTCCTCCAAGACACCGTTGAGCGCATCTACGCCCACCCGGACCCGGACGCCAACCCTCCTCGCGAGGGCGGGCTCTTCGCCGACATCAAGCGCGGCATCTTCCTCGTCCGCGGTGAAAACGTCCTCCTTCTGGGTGAGATCGACCTCGACAAGGACGACGACCCGCCACCAGGCTACGAGCCGGCCGATCTCAAGCTTGTGCAGGGCCTGGCGGCCGAGAGAAGGGACAAAGACAAGGCGCGCGATAAGGGTCGGATCAAGAAGCTGAGCACGCTGGGCTTCGAGGGCGAGAACATGGGCGAGATCCTTCTCTGATTTTCGCTCTCCCTGCCCTTCGTGTTCTGCAGCACGCACCACGAACACACACGTACACCCTTCCCTGATGATGACTTCTCACACGGATACCTGATCACCGCGCAAACCACCACCTGAGGAGCTTCTGCGCCCCCCCCCCTTTTATGTTGTCATGTTGCAAAACGAACGAGCGTTGAATGGGCGTGGGCTTTTTGAACTGAGCGGAAAGCGGGCTGTGTTGTCCAAGCCGAGAGAAGGACGGTCAATGGGCGATAGGTGATGCGAACGCATCGGCTCTCTCCTTTGTCGTTCGACGCCGCGGTGGTAAGGGCTGGTTGGATGGTTGAGCAGAATATTGTGAAATGCTCATCACCCATGGGTCCGGTCGTGACGACGGACACCAGCAAAGAATAAATTTAAACGTTTGACCATGGGTCATCGACTGATATGCCTGGTGTCTGACGTGCGTGCTGTATACGCACCTGCTAGTCATGTGCGAATGTGCAACTGACAACCCCAAAAGAGTTGTTATCTAACTGCGGATTACAGTCTAGTGATCAAGGCCTACATCACAACACCCCATCCCTTGGGGACGTGCTGTCCCTTCACCCCCGTCTCACCCTCGAATTCCCGTCAGGACCATCGCCAACGTGACGATATTCCGGACGGTTGAAGGGGAGAGTGGGGTTGTGATGATCTCAGCGGACGACCGGGGGGTGTGCTAGAAGTCCTTTCCATCTTTCTGGGGTGCCAGCTCGGCCTTTTGCGAAAAGCAACAGAGACGAGGGAAAGGGGTTTTCGTGTGGACTTTGGAGGCTAAGCGTTACCCACGAGAGACTGGAATTTGCTACCAAGCAACTACCTGTCGAAACTGGGGAGCAAGGTTGGATTCACTTCGACTTACCTTGAGGAGGATGGTCCGATGCTGAATGCACTGCTAAGAGATGCGGCGACTGCATTGCTGATCTCTAGAGATCCGCTGCGCGTTTGATGCATATATGGCAGGTCAGAGACACCGGCCAACGGCGCCCCAAACTTGTCATCCCTCATGCATGTGAGGTCGAACAAGACAGACAGCTCGATGAGGCAGTTCGGCAGATGGAGGCGACGTAGATCACGCATGACTGCCACTTTTTTATTCACACACGGTGCTTGAGACTATATTAAATTCTAGTGCGGATCTGGGAGATCATTAAAGTTTTGTATAACGACTGCTTTCGAGTTGCGTGAGGAAGCCGATCTGCATCTAGCCAGTCTGCCGCCCGGGCCATGAGGATGATGGGGTTCGCGCTGATGGTCATTTGTGAAGTTTATACTACGACGTGCCGATGCCGGCTCGCCACACCAGAAATGCCGACTTCCTAGGCCTTTTAGAGTGAATGAGCGAGTGAATAGTATATAGGTGCCTGCTCACCTAGGTGCTGTTTAGTTGCAAGGCTCTCTCGGATCCTTGGGCCTTGATAGTGTCAGCCGTCATTATACCCTCGTTACGGAAGATGTTGCGCTTCCGTCGCTCTGCCCCGCACGAAGCACCCCGGTTGTCCGGCATTGCGGGACGCGGGTGAGCACCATGCACCTTCAGCCACACTCACATGGGACCATCTGTGGCTCATAGTTTCCACCAGCCCGGCACCTGCAGCCCAGCAACCGCCCCGATTGGGCAAGCGCATAAACACCACACATCCCTTCCACGCTTGTATGTAGGGGGGACCCTTTCACAAGCGCCTTGCCTCATGTCATTCAAAACAACCAACAGCGCGGAACCTCCAACTTCTCAAACTGGCATTTTTCTTCTACAACGAACCTTTCCAGATCGTGCGAATTGGTTATTGAGATTCGACAGCATTCTCGACGTCATTAGTTCATCTGGTACGGCCCTTGATAACGATGCCAACAATACCATCTCTCAGCGCCCAATTGTCCCATTACCCCGCTAACCACTGGAATGGGCAGCCATCGAAGACGGTGTTCAATAGCGAACCTCTTTCTGTGCGCGATTCGATAAAACCCATCGCCCACCATGGACAGGGTCGCGGGTCTCACAGTGTCAGTACCACTCCCGGCGTTCCCCCATGATGTCTCTTTTGCAGTACATCAGCGTGAGGACGGGCCTGCTGGCGGGGATACCACCGCTACAGCCTCCCGTCGCACCGCCAGCGGTGCCTGACCCTCCGCACAGTCACGAAGGCGGAATCATCGGTCGCGACGTGACCGTCATCAACCGCTCCGAACCTCGGATTCCCAAACCGGTGTTGATAGCTGCTGACGACGACTGCGCCGAGGACAGGAACCAGAAGGCGGCTAGGAACCAGTTCCGGGCGCGCACCGTCAAGGGGGCGAACAATGGCGTCGCGCTGCGGCAATACGCTGAGGCGACACTTGGAGGAGGCAGTCTGCGCAAAGTCGTGAAGCTGCCTGAGGGGGAAGACGAGAACGAGTGGATGGCAGTCAATAGTAAGCCTTGTTACGGGACAGGGTGGATCGAACAAAAGGGAACTGCGACTAACAGATTTGGCCTGTAGTGGTCGACTTTTACAACCAGATCAACCTCCTCTACGGCGCCATCACCGAGTTCTGCTCACCTCAGTCGTGCCCAGAGATGAAGGCGACCGACGAGTTCGAGTACCTGTGGCAGGACAATGAGAACTACAAGAGACCTACCAAGATGGCCGCTCCGGACTACATCGAGCACCTGATGGCCTGGGTGCAGAGACACATTGATGACGAGCAGATCCTGCCGAGCAGGATTGGTGAGTAGCCACTCCCCTGGGGCCATGGAGGGAACTGCTAACCACGGACACAGGCGTGCCCTTCCCCAAGTCGTTCCCCTCGACTGTGCGACAGATCTTCAAGCGCATGTACCGAGTGTACGCCCACGTCTACTGCCACCACTATGCCGTCATCAGAGAACTCGGGCTAGAGCCCCACCTCAACACGAGCTTTAAGCAGTACGTGCTCTTCGTCGACGAGCACAAGCTCGCGAGTGGGAAGGACTTTTACGGTCCGCTGAACGATCTTGCCGAAAAGATGATTGAGAGCGATTGAGCCAGACCAAGGCCTGTTCTCGAGATATGATTGCATGCATTGTTCTGGGCGTTGGGGAAACAGGGATGGCACGTCAATCGGTGAGGTAATCAGAAAGGTCTGGTGACTGGCGCGTTGGGCTTCGACACCGCTGAGCCTGGGGACACAGGGCAGGGACGCGGTTGCTGTGATATTGCTGTAGATTATTACACACAGGGTTATGGGAAACACGGCTTTGGGTTGAAATGAAACATTGACAAGGACCGTTTTGCAGTTCAAACCAGGTGCACGCGTACCTACCTATACAATTTCCTGCCAACGACGGCATGCAAGAAGCCAATCGAGGTGGGGACTGCAGCTATGGACCAGTAGTAGCGAACTGCTGCAGTGCTGCAAGAACGACGACCATCCGATTTCCACCGATCCTAACCCTTTGGCCCGCTTACCTAAGTTGATGCCTCATCAGCCGCCCAGCACGCAGCACCTGAGCCCCAAGGCATCAATATAGCAAATTGCCGAAGTTCAAACCTCAACCTCGAAAACCGAACGCAAGCTACCATCTCCGGCCCTCTTCGAATCCAGCCATTCCTCTCTCCGCCCGTCTCCCATCAATTGAACACCACCGCCACCACCCGCACCCTCGCCCGACATGTTTTCGAGACAGGCTGTTCGTTCCCTCCGCGCGGC
Organism: Colletotrichum zoysiae; assembly: GCA_030867305.1. NCBI lineage: Eukaryota > Fungi > Ascomycota > Sordariomycetes > Glomerellales > Glomerellaceae > Colletotrichum > Colletotrichum zoysiae. The sequence goes on from MU842833.1 coordinate 232,164, forward strand.
GGCTCCCGCGTCGCGCCTCGTTGCCTCCGCCCGCGTCCCGGCCGTCCGCACCTACGCCGCTGCTGCTTCTTCGGCCGCTTCCGACAACGTCAAGCCCCCCGTCGCCGTCTTTGGCCTTGACGGCACCTACGCCACTGCCCTGGTACGCTCCCTGTCCATTTGCGAGGATTTCCCAGGGTTCAATTGGGTCCAATTGAGGAGGAACGAGGAGGAACCTGTGGGGATATCAGTTAAGAGGGAGAAGGAGGATCGGGGGAAGGAAATAATACGAGAAAAAGCATTTTTTTAAAAAAAAAAAGAGTCGAAAAGGCTAACTACATCAATTCCCAATAGTACACCGCGGCGACCAAGTCCTCCTCGCTCGACCCCACGGCCAAGGCTCTCTCGACCCTCGAGGCCATCTTCGCCAAAGACCCCAAACTGGCCACCGTCCTGTCCGCGCCCACCCTGACCCCCGAGGATAAGGACGCCATCGTTGCCGAGCTCACCAAGCAGGCTGGAGCCTCTTCCCAGGAGACTGTCAAGAACTTCCTTGCCGCCCTCGCCGAGAACAACCGCCTCGGTCTCCTCCCCGGCATCACTCAGAAGTTCGCCGAGATCATGAGCGCCGCCCGCGGCGAGGTCGAGCTTGTCGTCACCAGCGCCACGGTACGATTTTTTTTTTGTTGAGATCCGAAGATGTGGCCCGTTCCAACCCGATATGCCTTCATGACCGATTTCTCTCCACCCATCGCACATGGCACGGGATATTGCCTCGCTTATCAGTCTGCCTTTGACCTTGGAAAGGGCCGAGCACGGCGCGATATGACGAGGCAATAGTTTCCAGACAGGGGATATGTGGCTAGAGTAACGATTGTCGGAATGCAGTGACTGACATCCGTCCCAGCAACTCGACAACAGAACTCTTAACCGCCTCGAGTCTGCCATCTCCAAGTCCGCCTACGCCGGCGCTGGCAAGAAGCTCAAGGTCACCAACCAGGTACGACGACCCGCCACCCTCCATCAGCATCCTCTATTTCTCCCCCCTCCTCCTCTTATTGTTCTCATCCGAAGCCAGGCATTTGGTCCCGGGGTCAACATATACCCTTCTTACCTGACCACGCCGGAACTAACACTGCATTTCAGGTCAACCCCGACATCATTGGAGGCCTCATCGTCGAGATCGGCGACCGGACCATCGACCTCAGCGTCTCCTCCAAGATCGCCAAGCTCAACAAGCTCCTCACCGACACTCTGTAAAACAACCCATCCTGCCGACACAAACTAGCCATGAAAGAACCGACTAGCTGAATTCTAATCACCCCACCAAACCTACCTTTTTTCCTATATGTGTGTGTGTTTGTGTCTCTTGTAAACTTGACTAGAGGAGGGGAGGGGGGTTGCGAAGAGTGGGGTATGTGCTGCTACGGGGCCTCGACGTTGCGAAAAAGGGCCATCCAACGTGGTTCTCACCACAAGAAGCCCCCACACGGCGGAGGCCGCGAAGCTCGCATGATGAGGGCTCAGCTCCTCCTTCCTCACGGGTTGCGAACGAAGACGAGCTGTGCATAGTCTACAATAGAAGCATTCACGGAACCTCAAACACAAACGTTCCCCCCTCTGGTCCATTCCAAACCCCCCCGCTCGTGTCTTTTGCTGGTGGTTCTGGACCAGCGCCACTGGCGGCCGGGGCGCAGGCCGTCCAAAGGACGCGCAGAAAAAAGAACAAGAAAAGAAGAAAAGAAAAAGAGGGGGAAAAAAAGGGGGACGAAAAGGCTTCTGGATAGGGGGTTGTATCCCATAAACATGGGCTTGCTTTTTGAACTCGGCACCGACTACGCCAGGAGAGAAATGAATCCTTGCTGCACCGCGACCCGTCACTCGTGACCGAGCGAGGGCACTTTAGACAGCCAACCGAGAGCCCCTGGACGGGCTCGCCAGCAACCTTGCTCGTGCTCGTTGGGTGTGTAGTCGCTTGTGCCTGACTTCCACCCCCGACGTCATGGGAATGAACCATGACCTCCAGATATCAGAAGCACCACCAGGTTCTAATCCAAGGTGTCTCCCGTGCAAGCATATGCCAATCACTGCACTTGTCTGGGCATGACTACTTTGCCTTGTGGCGAGGACATGAGCTGGCAGGGAGACTGTTATCCAGCTTCCATGTCATCCCTTAGCAGCCAACAGAAGCACGGCGAACATGGCAGTGGCATATTGCGGAAGCCCCATTCATTCTAAGTTTACCTAAGTGTGGATAAATCTACCTATGCAGTCTAATGGTCCTGTACATGACTCTATGTGCACTGGTCGAAGCTTTTGTCATCATTCGTACGCAAAGGAAACCCACAAACGCTATTCTGTTCACTGCCTGCCTGGTGAGCGTCTGTCTGTCTGCGTTCTTTGGAACCTAGGCGCCAGCCTCGTACTCGTTGTCATTCCCATTCACATGCTCCTTGTCCTCCTTGAAACGCTCGAGCTGGTCCGAGATGTATCGGTGCATATGTGCGTCAGCCTCCGACTTCTCCCTCATCCTCTGGCGGAGCTTCTCAGGGTCGTCCAGCGTGGCCGAGTTGCTCAGCGAGTCGTCGCCGTTGGTCTCGTCAAAGTCGCTCCTCGCGCCAATGGACCTTGCTGTGGACGACCTCCGCATTCGAGGCTTGCCACCAGGGCCCGGCGTCATGGAGCCGCGACGTTCGGTGCCGCGAGCGAATATGTCATCAAAGTAGTGCGACATCCCAGCCGAGGGTGTTCGGGGAGTGTGAGGCAGACGGCAGTTGATACTGAAATATCGTTAGCATGGCCCTAGGGCTGCGGCAAGAGACATGTCTTACCCCGTGTCGTGGATCATCCGGGCCATTAAGCCAGTCCAACCGCACTGGTGCGTGGCGCCGAGCCCGCGACCGCTGTCGCCATCGAAAAACTCGTAGAACCACAGGTAGTCTTTCCAGTGGGGGTCGAAGTCGAGCAAGTCGTTGCCAGCGTTGATGCTGCGGCGGCCCTCGTCGTTGCGGGTCATCAGATGCTGCAGCCGGTGCTGGATCTCCTCGGAAACGTGACCCAGATGCATGTAATCGCCGCTTCCAGTGGGACACTCAACCTGGAACTCGTGTCCATAAAACAGGAAAAACCTCTGGAGAGACTCGACCAGGAGGAAGTTGACGCACAACCAAATGGGGCCTCTCCAGTTGCTGTTGCCGCCAAAGAGGCCGCTGTCGGAGTCACCGGGGACGTAGCCGACGGAGAACGTCTGCCCGTTGACTTCCATCGAGAACGGGTGCTCCTTGTGGTACTTTGACAAGGATCGGATACCGTGCTCGCTGAAGAACTCCTTCTCGTCGAGCATACGGTAGAGAATCTTCTCGAGCCTGTCTTTGCTGACGATGGACAGCAGGATTCTGTTGCCCTTACCGCGCTTGGCAATGCTGGCCATGTTCCTCTCGGCCAGGTCGCAGCGATTCTCAATGAACCAGTCCACCCGCTTCTTGAACGAAGGCAGTTTGTTAATCAGCTCAGGTTCGAGGGTCAGGGTCGCGTAGAGCGGGATCAGGCCGACGAGGGAGCGGACCGGAAGCTGCTGGATCCAGGGACCCCCCCACGAGATGGCATCGTAGTAGAAGCCGTCCTCGTCGTTCCACAGAGACTTTTCATCCTTCTGGCCAGTCCTGAAAGTCATGGCGTCGCTAATGAAGATGAAGTGCTCGAAGAACTTGGACGCGATATCCTCGTACGTCCGTCGGTGCTTCGCCAGCTCAAGCGCAATGTTGAGCATGCTGAGACAGTAGAAGGCCATCCATCCAGTGCTGTCAGCCTGCTCGAGAGAGCCGCCGGTGGGGAGAGGCTCGGAGCGGTTGAAGAGACCAATGTTGTCGAGACCGAGGAAGCCTCCCTCGAAGACGTTCTTACCCTCGGCGTCTTTGCGGTTGACCCACCAGGTGAAGTTCAACAACAACTTCTGGAACACTCTCTCAAGGAAATCCAGATCCTGGCGTCCATAAAGCTTACGCTCAATCTTGAAGACACGGAATGTGGCCCAAGCATGTACAGGAGGGTTCACGTCACCAAAGTTCCATTCATATCTAAACCGAGTTAGCGTCCATACCGACCTCGCCCAGTTTTGAATCAACATACGCCGGCAATTGACCGTTGGGGTGGCAGTACCACTCTCTCGTGAAAAGATCGAGCTGCTTCTTGGCAAAGTCCGGGTCCATCATGGCCAAGGTGATGCAGTGGAACGCACTATCCCATGCGGCGAAGAATGGGTACTCCCAGGAGTCGGGCATCGACAAGATGTCGTCGCAGTGCATATGTTTCCACTGAGAATTGCGAATGTCCTTGCGGCTCGGGGGTGGAGGGGGCTGGGTCGGGTCACCGTTCGCCCACTGGTCCCAAATAAAGAGGTAGTGCTGCTTCGTCCACATCATACCGGAGAAGGCCTGGCGCTGGATGTTGCGGAGGTCGTCAGCCATGGGGAGAGGGCTGAGACGGTAGTAGAAGTCGTCGGCCTCGGAGATTCTGAGATCAATCAGGTCATCGAAGTCGCCTTCGTCGAAGTAGGTCTGGTTCTTCTTTGAAAAGCGGAAACGGACAACGGCGCACTCGCCAGGGGGAACACCACCATCCTCGTTGAAGCTGAACCAGGCGGCGCACTTGGTGCCCTTCTCCTCGGGGTTGATGGCCCCCTTTTCGCCCTTGCAGATGTAGCGGTGGAAGGCATCCTTGACGTAGGGTGTCTTGTTCTTCTGCCCGTACAACAGCTCGTAGTTGGTGTCGTTGTCAGTGAACATCATCTTAGGCAGAACGTCCTCCCCGCTAGTACCGACGCCGGGCGAGGGCGACATCAAGAAGTAGCGATCACCCAGCGAGTGGTGCTTGGACTTGGCCAGCCCCTCGGAAAGGTGCTCGATGGACGGCTTCTTGTCCTCGGGCTCGCGGCCCCAGGCCCACGTATTGCGAAACCACATGTGTGGCACGACATGGAGCGGCGCCGGGTCGGGACCTCTGTTCCACGCGGTGACACGGAAGAGAATCTCCTCGGGGTCGTCCGTCTCCTTTGCCGTCTCGATGAAGATGTCCCAGTACCGGTCCTCTTCAAAGATGCCTGTGTCGACAATTTGGTACTCCTTGTCCTCTTTTCCTCTCCTCGCGTTCTCGTCCAGGAGGTCCTTGTAGGGGAACTTCTTCTGCGGGTATTTGTACAGGAACTTCATGTAAGAGTGCTGCGGATAATCGGTCAGTACGCGCGCAATGCGAGGCCGGCCATCGAGGGCTTACCGTCTAGAGCGTCTGTTAGCAATTGGGATGCGGATACGAGGGCGGCTTGGCGCTGCTTACAGGTGTATTGTCGACGTGGAAGTGGGCTTCCTTGATACTCTCGCCATGGTTGCCCTGCGGGTTCGAGAGGCCAAACAGTCTCTCCTTGAGGAAATCACTTGGTTACATCGTCAGCAGGTGAAGCTACCTAAAGACTCGCGAGGCGGCCTGGCTCACTCTTGCTCGTTCCAGAAAGCAAAGCCCAGGTTTTGGAGGCCGTGGGTGTCTGAAACGCCCGCAATGCCATCCTCACCCCATCTGTAGGCTCGGGATCGCGCGTCGTCGTGGGTAAAGTCTGGGGCTTCCTGTCAGCATTGGGGCACATCGTGGGGAATGGCGGGGTATCCTCACGACTCCACGCGTCTCCGTCGGGGCTGTAGTCCTCTCGCACTGCGACACAGCTCTGATTAGATGACGTTTGTTACAATTGGGCTGATTGCAACCGCAGCAACCGCAACAGCAGCAGCAGAGCTGCAAACTCACCGGTGGCCCATTGGCGCTCAGCGACGTAAGGACCCCATTTCTTCCAGTACTTCTCGCGCTTCCTGTCCTGTCTGAGGCGCTTCTCCTCCTCAGTAAGGTACTCGTGTCCGTCAAAGACAACCATGGTGGTGGTGACGGTCGTCGTTGAATTGGCACACTGTGGAGAGCACAGGCGAGGTGGCAGGCAGCGAGGCCGTCACGGCAAGTGCAGGCAAGCGAAGGAGAGTTTTTGGTGAGGTTTGCAAAGGGGGACAAGAAACGAGGAGAGGTTTGCGGGTTGATTTTGGCGAGAAGTGAGGGTGAAGGTTCTGCTCTGGGACGAAGTGCGGGATCGGGACGGAGGTGACCTTTAGTAAGTGCCACACACCCCAGCAGTCGTACTAAAAAAGCTCGGCCGACAGTGCACGTCACGTATCACGATGGCTTCAGCAGCAGGCGGTCAGCTGGGTCAATGAGCTAGCAGGGCAAAGAAAGTCGACACTGCAGTGGTAACAGTAGTATTGAAGATAGAAGGAGGGGAGGGAGGGGGATTGGAAGGTAGAGCAGCGACGGGAGCGTGAAGAAGAGAGAGAGGAAGGAGAAGATGAAAACAAAAAGTGAAGCAAGCATTACGGCCAACTTACCTAGCTAGGTACCTAGTACAGGTAAATGTGCCTCACTCACTGTAGGTACCTGGGTATGACGAGCAAACAACCCTCGCCCACGGCGGGAGCTCTGGTCCGCCGGGAGATAGCGCCCTCAGTACATGATTAGTACCTGCCTGGCCCGTAGCAAGCATTAGCAGCAGCAGCAGCAGCAGCAGCAGCCAACCAAACCGGACGATAACAGAGCTAGACCTGCCTGGAGTCGGGGAAGCTATCAGATAGGTAGGCGCGGAGTGTTAGCGGAGGTACCTAATAGCGAGTGCTTACCTCTACCTATGTGGCCACAGCCAAGGTTGAGGGGGCGACCGCGGGGCATTCGAGCTATGCCATTTCGTTTGCCCATGTGGAATGCCTAACTTCCCTACCAGATAAGGTAGGTAGGTAGGTAGGTACACTCCTAGGTAAGTATGTACCTCGTACCTTCAGCATCAGCTCGACTCCAGTTGCCCCCCCCTCTTTCCTCCACCTCCACCACCTCCACCTCCACCTCCTCCAGCAGCAGCAGCAGCAGCAAGCAAGCAAGCAAGCAATCAGACTGTCACGGCAGCTCCTGCCAATGCCCGAGCCCCATGCGTCGTCGCACGGACACTACTCCGCACGCCGCCAGATGGTACAGTACATAGTAGGTAGGTAGGTAGGTAGACAATTACTCCGCAGGATGCCATCACCTCATTCACGTCTCTGTGTGATACCCGCATGCTGTCCCCGTCGGTTCCAACTTTGCAGCTACATACATGCTGTACGATACTGAGCTGCCCTTCTCCCCTTTCTGCCGCCCCTCTCCTTGAAACGCTAAAATCAGAGCTTTCAGAAGTATGACGTCAACCGGCTCTAGCGTACCTCAATACAACTTTGCAAGGGGGGGCAGTTCCTCGCCGGCCACCTCGCAATGCATTGGGCCGTTGCTGGCCCCGGCCGTGGCCTGGACCGCGCCGACCGACCAGGGGAAGTGAGGTGCCCGTGGATCGCCGATGAAGTGCTTCGTTTCTTTTGCTCTTTTCTTGTCTTGCTACCTATGGCCTTTTCCTTCTTTTCCTTTTTTGTTTTGTTTGTTTGTTTGTATTTTTTGGCCCTTCCCCTCCCCTCCCCAACTATCTATCGGTATTATTCTTCGTTCTCCATGTGGCTGCCGTTGTAAATGCGAGGGAAAACGTGGTGCCCAAGGGGTGCCTCAAGCCGACTGACTGCCTATCCCCAGTACGGCTGGAGAGCTTCTTCTTCAGCCTAGGCAGTCTCGAGACAGGCATGCAAGAGGGTGAACGTGCATGAATGACCATGAGATCCCCGGCAGTTGTCCCTGGCAAAAGGGGAAGAAGGAAGAGAAAAGAAAAAAGAACGGCACCGGAATCTCGTGAGGAATGACGAGGCCGTCATGGCCTCGGTATCAATTGCTGAACAGGATATCTATATCGCCGAAATCGAGCCAAATCGCCTCCAATGTCGAACCAGGTCCACAATGCTGCATGAATCCGTCTTTGTTTATATACACGCCTGCACGCACCCACATGTGTCGCGCGAGCCGCGCCTGTGTGGCCGCCGTCCGAGCTGTCCCGGAACGTTATGCCATTGGCATGTCTAGGTAGGTATGCGGTCCGCTGTCATGCACCCCGTTAGGGCCGCCCCTCCCCCCCCCCCCCTCCCACCGACACGCTCCGCCGGTTCGCCAGCTTCTACTTGGCGAACCAGGGGAACTTCTTCTTACTGATGTCGGCCCCGCCCCCCGCGGTGCTCTCCACCTGTACACTGCGTTGATATATCTCCTGTGACGTTTCTTGTTAGCGTGCTGCCCTGACGTGACCCGCCGCGCCCGCCGTCTCGCTTACCTCTTCGTCCGTCGGCATTCTGCAATCCAAAATCAGCTCCCGCGCTGCTTCGTGCTTGGAAAGGTTCGGGTACGCAGTTCCTTGGCTCTTCATAAGAGGCAGCAGAACTTCGCCGAGCACCTCAAACTTCTTCCAGTTGACCCTGTCGCCGTCGGGCCCTACGAATGTCTTGCTTCCCTCCTCGGCCGACACCAGGTCTCTCCGGTGCAGTGGGATGTACGGTATCCGAGGCAACGGCGAGTTCTCCCATGCCAGTCGGTACGCGAAATGACTCTTCTGTGTGCCCATAAGAATGCCCAGCTTGGCGAACGACTTTTGGGACTCGGGTGGCACCAATGTCCATGTCTGAGACAGCCGGTGCACCGCCGTGCCGTTGATGCCTGCGAGGACTGCCGCGAGCCCATTGTAGTTGTTGAGCCGCCGCAGTTTTTGCGCAATGTTCATGAATTTTTCCAGCATCTGGGCCCGGTGCTTCGCCTTGTCCCGCAGCAGGATGAGGTTGGCAACCCACTTGGCTACGTGATTGAAGTGGTTAATCATCCGGTTGACGTTCTTGAGGCTCTTGCATTTGGACCGTTGATCCAACGACAGGCTCACATGCCGCACAAAGTCTCTGATGCGGATGGAAGAGAACATGACCCAGTCGATGCGCGTCATCTCGTCGGCGATGTCGTCGTCCGAAATGTCCATGAAGATGTGGTAACGGAACTTATTCATGGGCAGTACATCGGTGGGTTCCATGTTCGCCGCTTCTCTCTCGTACTCGTCGAATGAGTGGAACGAGACGTGTGTCCCGACGCTGCTGGTCCTGTCGACGGGGGGGAAGTCGGAACTGCCCGACGGTCGTTCGTCGCTCGGCTTGTCGTCGTCGAGATTGAGGCTGATCATCCCGTTGGACACGTCGGGCATGTTGTCTTTGGGTATGAACTTGCTGCCCTCTTCGTCCGCAAGTTCATCCGACTTGGCCCAGCCGGTATCGTCATCCTCCACCACGCTGTACTCGAGGTGCCGCCGGATCTGCTGCGCCGCTATCGAGAAGATGGGCTCGGTGGAAAGGTGCTTGATGAACTCTTCTAGGTTCCGCCGTGTCCCTGGCCGTGCAAAGTCTCCGGGATACAAGGAAACCCACTTGGCGACGACCTCTATGATCCTGAGCTGTGTCGCCGTCTTGGAGAGGTAATGCGCCGACTTGTCATCTCTGACGCGGTCGAGTCGCATGAGAATGGCCGAGAATAGCTCTCCAGGCGCGGCGAACTTGCGGTAGAGACAGAGGAAAACGTCCGAGAAGTTATTGTCGGCCTTGGTCATGCGCGGGGCAATCAGCCGGTCGACGAGCTCGTCGAACGCCACGCCGGCAGACTTGGCGGGCTTCTCGAGGAAGCTTTCATCGCTCCGTTGCAGGATGGGAATCTCGTCCGAGTACCGAAACGAGTCGGCATCCGACTCCTCCATGTCCAAGAATGAGTCGGCCGGTCCGCGGTCGAGGCGAATGCCGGGCGTCCGTAGCTGGCTCGACACGGTTTGCTGAGACTCTTCTTCGATGGTTTCTGATGCTCCGAAGGAGCCCGAGCTTGATGGCGCACCACCAAATTCGGCTGCAGTTAGTGGGCCGCGCAGGTGGTCGGGGATGGGAGGGGGAACGCCTCGAAGTAGCGACAAATCAGAGCTCGCTCGGTTATGTTTACTCTGCTGACTTAGCGGCCGACCGTTGGAGCCGTCGTGGGCCTCGAGGTTGGCTGCCGAGGCTGCACGGCGGCGGGACATGCCAGATTCCGACATTAATTCTGAGCCGTGCAATCAGTCAGTACTACGTCGGACGGGTGCGGTGCGGTGCGGTGAGATGCATCGGGGTTCGGGATTCAATTTACCCTTGCGATTAGCGATGGCGGCTTTCAGCGTCGTGTTCAGGCAAGACCTGGCCCGTTCTGGGCTGCTGGTCGAGAGATTGAACACCCCGACGCACGACTTGAAGTATTCATGGTTCGCGACGCGTTGCGAATCGACCTGCCGTTCGCTCTCGGGATGGTCGCACTTGTTGGCGACGAGGACCGCGGGAAGGTTGGACTTGGTCAACGCAGCTAGCGCGGAGTTAGCGTGGTGCGATGCGATGCGATGCGATGCGACGCGTCCAAGCGGATCGTGTCGGGGCTGCTCACCAATCGTCTGGGGCAGCTCCTTCATGCTCTCCTTGTTCATGACATCGAATAGAATGAGGGCGCCATCAACGCGCGGGACGATGTGGCCGTTGATCTGCTTGGGCCACTGGATGGGCTGCAACGGGTTCAGTTCGAAATACTCGAGGTCGAGCTCGATGAGGGTGACGCCGTAGGTGACATTTTCAACAACCATGCGAACGCTCGAGGCGTTGGTGATTGGAGGTCGAGATAGGCCGAGCACGCGCTGGACGAAGGAGGACTTGCCGACGCCCGAGGCGCCAATGACTGCGATGTTGAGGCTCTCCATGATGTCGGAGGTTGGTGGTTGCTATGATCGTCAGCCCCTTTTTTCCACACCCCGTCTAATCAACTACTACCCCGCAGTCTGCGTCTGGTGGGGCGATATTACCCAGTACAAGGAATGTCCTATTATCAACGACTCTCTTCTTGGGGGTGGCCAGCGCTGGTTGGGCGTGTCGTCATCGCGGAGCGGGAAGTCGGCAGAGTTGTATTGTTCTTGGTCGTGCGTGTGGCCCCCGGTTTCGTCCTTTTCGGCTGCCTCGTCGGCCTCGTCCGGGTCGTCGAGGGTGGTTGTGGCCCAGCGCGAGTCAAACGCAAGTGCTGCCTCAATGTTATGGTCGTCCAAGCGCAGGAAAAAGGGGTCGTCGACAATGGAGACGATCGATTCGCGGTTGGGGGCACCGGGCTGTCCGGAACGGCGCAAGGGCTCAATGGACGACTCTCGATGGACGGCGTAATGGGGAGTGTGTCTCTTGGAAGCTGCCGGGGCAGATCGGTGGGCAATGTCGCGGTCGGCTCTTCGGGAGGAGGAGGAGGAGGCTGCAGCGTCGGCGGCGGTGGATCTCTCGGCGTAGTAGTGTTTCGGGGGGAGTTGGGAGCCTTCTGAACTCCTGTGAGCCTTGGGAGCTCCCATAGGATCGAACGCCATGGCCACGACCGGGGGGGCGGCGGCAGAGGCTATTCGGGGGAGGCAGACATACAACGGTGCAAAGAAGGGGTATTGGAAGAAAAAAAAAGAGAGAGAGAGAGAGAATGAAAAAAGGGCCAGAGCCAGAGACAGACAGACAGAGACGAAGACAAAAAGCAGCAGCAGACTGGCGGGCCTTGAGTGAAGACCAAACTTTTGGGACGGTGGATGCACTGACTAAAGGTCGGGACTCCGGAGCCTCAAGGGAGGCATGGAAAACCCACCGGGGCCGTTCTTAGTGTGATCGACCTCGTGCGTACCTTGCTAGAAAACCAGGTGAGGAACCAGCTTTCGCAGATGACTGGGCAAGGTACGGTGTAGGGTACACCACGAACGGGTCTGCGGCTCGTCAGATCAGGTCAGGTCAGGGACGAAGGAGTATCCGCCCGGTACCGTGTGCGTCTGAATAGCGCAAGCAAGGTACGGATGGGACAGGACTGGATAGAGCTTCGCGTGGTGGTGCGGCAGACCAGGGGTCGAAAAGGGGGGCTCTTTTTTCTCTTTTTTTCTTTTCTTCTTCCTCCTCCTCTTCTTCTTCTTCTTCTGCCCCTCTCCCTCGCTAAGAGCTCCACTGGTGGGCAGATATCCGTCTGCTGAGAAGTGACGGGATTCGAGCGGCGTTCGACGATGCTGGGCACAGCAAATGAGGTCAGCCGCGGATCCAGGTCCAAGGCTCCTGCCGCCCTCCCCCCCCCCTTCAAGAAGGAAAATCACAATGGCGGGCATTAGCACGCGGCGCCAGTTGCAAGCGCAAGGCCGGCCGGGTCTGGAGCGGTGCTCCGACATAGTTTATGGTGGATGGTGTGTGGTTTGCCCTTTCTCTTTCTCGTTGACTAATGTCGACGGGTACAACCAAGGGCGACACCAACAGCAATAGATGGCGCCTTGGTGCCAGACGACGGCAGGCCCTGGTTCTACTCGTACGCCTCTTGGGGGAGGGGTTGGGTTGGTGGGCTACTCACGTACCTTGGTGTGTATTCAGGTAGTTTATGTTGGGCTATGGATAAATGAAGCCTAGGTAGATGGACTACGCTGGTCCGGACCAGGCTTATCCAAGAGCCGAGTAAAATGAGGCAAGGAAAAGGGGAGGAAGTAAAATGAGAGTATGAGAGTATGAGAAAGAGTAAGGGGAAGATGAAGAGGAAAGGGAACACTCGAGTGCCCGCCAGGGCAAAGACAGACAACCTACGAATACCTACCTACCTACCTACTGGTACTGGTGACTGCGTACACTTACTGAAAGGCACGAACGAAAGAGCGGGAAAGGGCTGCGACGATGAGGGTCGGGTCACTGGGCCAGAGACAAGCCTTCGCGTACACTAATAGACTGCTTGCCTCGCCAAGAAACGTAAGGTGAGGGAGGATTCAGGATACAGAGTTTGCAAACACAAACAAGCGTGTCGGCAATTCCTTTCGGTGGAAAACGCAGCAAGCAGAGATGGATGGAATAGGGATTCGGGTGCGGCAGATTCGCAGTGACGGGGCGGACAGTGGAACGACGACGGAGTGAAAAGCGGGGAAATGGACAAGGAATCTTCTCCTGGTCCCCGTGGCCTGTGCGCTCCGAGTCCACTAGCATTATCCATAAGGGCTTGTTAAGTTGTTACGGCACACACGCAAACATGCACACCTAGGTGAAGACGATGGAAGGTATCCATCCGTATTTTGGGGGGGGGGGGGGGGGGGGGGGGGTACCCTCAAGGCGGACGGGCGGGCCTTGCCTAGGTATGTAGGTATTCGTAGGTGGTGTTCACCTCGGTCAGTAGGTGCAGTAACCTACCTACCTACCTACCTATATGTACTTACCTAGGGAATGGGTACTTTCACCGACCGACTGGATGGAAAAGCAGAGCAGGTGCCAGGCCGCGGAGGGAGCTCGGGGTCCCGGAACGGTCCCGCGACGATGGGGCCTGGCTCCAATAGATGTCGACCAATCAGCGAGTGTACCGACGAGCGGCACCTGGTAGGTATTTGCACTCCGCATTCATGCTCATCCAAGGTACTATGTACTGTACTCCGTACACCAGATAGGTACGATGTACATTGGTAGCTGCCCAGGGTGGGGCAGCACATGGGTACACACCCACATACCTACCTACCTGCTTACCTACCTAACCTAGGTAGGTACGATGCACAACCTGGATACTCGCGGGGTCTGTTGGCCGAGTCTTGCCTTTGACTGATTGCTCACTGTAGGCTGCTACGCTATCTACCTAGGTAGGTATCTAGGCAGGCAGGTAGGTGTCTAGGTAGGTAGTAGGATAGGGAGGTACTGTGGGCATGCGTCAAGACCTGAACTCTTCATTACGATATGACGAGTACATCGTACCTATTGTGCGGGCCCATATGATACTTGAACTGTGTTTTTCCCCCTAACCATGCCGCTCTTACTGTATATTTGCGACCTCAAGAGGAACCGCCTTCATAACGTTCCTCGGTGCCTAAGAGTCAAGACTTGAACATGCTGCGTGTCCATCTCATTTGACCTGCCTTGATGTTTATTCACATGTGCTGCGTACTTACTTCCTTTGCCCTTCAGGTCCGGGGCCTACTCCGCTCTCTCATTTTGACTAGTATTAACTGGCGGTCTGGAAACCTTAGTTAGATGACATGGTGGCTTGGAGGGTGGACATGCCCGTCTACATCCCAGCTACCTAATCAACTTCTGGCGCAGTACAGACATACGTAGGTATACCCTCTCATCCTTCGCCGCCTCAGTCGACTCGCCGATGACGTACTCATCTCTCCTCCTCTCCAGCTTGTCATCGCCCACTCGGGTTTCCGAATACCTATACGGAGTACTCCTGCCAACCACGATGTGACTGCTGCCGTGCCCACGGATATCGGCCGTGTCTTAAGATGAAGCACGCCGGCTGGTGCCATGGTCCTCCGGGCCTACCGTACGTCCTGAGGCTTCCGGTAACTCGGGACGTAGAACACCACCTGGCGGCAGCGTCGTTCGAACACTCTTCGGCGATCCGTTTTCCGGTCTCTAGGTAGCTTTTGGCCTCAAACTGTTGAGCCCAAGTACGGATAAACTTCTGTCAGACGTGGGCACGGTTCGTAGCGAAACTACCAAGTCCGACTGCCTGTCCGACTAGGCCGTATCAAAAGCCTCTCACCGATGCCGCACAAACTTTCAAAAACCGCCATCTGCCCCTGATGGGCATCTTGCGACGCAAATATCCCAAGGGTCGACGGTCAGCACGTACGGAACGCAGTGAAAATAACGAGGCGAATTGATTTCTGGCCGCGGTCGTGGCACATGCCCATTTGAGGACCCTTGTCGCTTGCTGGATGCTGCCATCGTGGGCCTGGATTACTACACTGTATGTATGTATGTATGTATTCAATATACGGATTACGGAGTATCCGTAATCCCCATCGAATCATCTCCCAGCAGCTGCCGCGCTTCCGGATTTGTCCATCAGCTGGCATGGATAGCTGAATAGCGACTGCTTCAACAGCGCTGGCAGCTACATCGCCTCTTACCAGTGCAAAAATCAATCATGTGCCGGCCGGCCACCCCTTGTCTGCAGCGGCATAGCCATATATATGGACGGTAAGCAAAGCAACTAGGAGGGCATTGGCCATGTGCATAGCATAGATTGAAACCACCAAGCAACCTCTTTGCAATACGTGCAGCTGTGGCGTCACAAAGAGCCCTGCCGCGCCAGCGAAGTAGCCAGTGGGCTGGCTTGCTTTAGTCCAAGAGTAGTGCCGTGCCGCACACCATCAAAGCAGCCAGTCAGTCCTTCGTAAAGCACAGCTCGAGGGTGGTGCATGGAAGCCGATACGAGGACGAGACATGCAGCAAACTGCAGTCGGAGAGATGGAGATAAACGAACTTCTCCACCCCCCACTCGTCAAGACTGTGCGACGTGCAAAAATAGACCGGTGTGCAGGCTGCTGCTCGGAGACGACGAGGGCCAGACGAAAGAGAAAAGCAAAGCCGGGTTTTTCTCTCTCTTATTCCCCCCCGATTCCTTCGGATGGCACGCAAATTCTCTAGGTAGCCCTGCGCGAGCCTCCTTGTCTTTTTCCTCATCGGCCGAGACAATTGCGTTGGCCTGGGACGGTTTCGATATGGAATGCCGCCGTTGATTGAGAAGTGCACCTAGCAAAGCATTACGCTGGACGTTCCAGAGACGAGAGTAGCCGGGCTCTCTTTGAAGAGCCGGGTGCAGCTGGGGAAACTCTAGGGGCGGACCGGACGCTCAGGCGAGCGGTCCAATGAATTCGAACATGACTCCCCGTTTTCATACTCATCTACACCGTTTGTGGCATCAGAAAGCAACGCCGGTTCGTTGGAGGTCCCCCCATCACCGACTGCCAAGGGCCGCCGGCGTGGTTTGGTGTGGTTTAGTTTGGTTTGGTCTCTCCCTCCCCTTGGTTTTTTGTTTGTTTCTTAGTCAAGGGGCTTTTGGGCGCTCTGAGACACCGAGCAGCTCCCCAAGGCTAACTTCACCCCTGTCTACCTAATGGCTGGGAGGCCGTGCGCTTGGTGTCTTTGGTTCTCGTCTATCGAGAGATCCAGCCATTCATTGATACATTCATTCATTCTACATATGGGGTTGAACGGAGGCGTCGACCAGCGTGGCATTTCCACCCACCCACAAACACTGACAACCTCATCCCATAAGTCAGACTACCAGATATACCTACGTGCCTACCTCCCTACCTCCCTACCTCCCTACCTGCGTCTCTGCAGTCGCGCGCCATGCATGAGCCAACCACACAGAAGGTTGCTAGGGAGGCTTGGCTTGGCTTGAACCCTCTACCTACCTAGCAGACTGCCACTGCCCTGCACCCAGCCAGCCCTCCATGAGCGTGTGTTTGACGCTTGGGGTGTACCGCAGGACGCCTGCCGTGTTTGACATGGTCCACTTACACCGCACCACATCTCATCTCGATTCCGAGGCAGCGTGCTGGGAGAGGGGAGTTGAGGACGCGCAGCCGGCTCCGTGAGGCACCTACCGGTCAAGCGTCTCGATAGCCCGGAGAGAGTGTCCCAAAGCGGGATCCGGATCATTGACGGCGGCACAGTCCAAGTGCAACTCAGACGATCAACGCGGGCGTCTCTTACCAGCTCGAGCCATACCCTATCGGGCCAACGGGTTACGTCCCAAGGGATGGCTTGAGCCCGTGGCTCGAGGAGGACATGACATGTTACCTTATTCCCTCCTTTGCAGTGCAGGTTACGATCTTGATCGCTTCCGGAATGGTCGGAGACGTTTTGGTGCCCCCCACCAGCACCGTCCACTGGCTCTCCTCGTCATACCATGCGGCACAAACTTGGTCGTCTATATGCATGCTACATCGCGCCTAATTAAATCACAATGACTAGAACGGAACCCGGCTCGCAGCATACATAGCACGCCAGCCACAAGTCGCAAAGAGTGGTGGGCGAGAAGGGCTACCCACCCGAATGGACTGGACTGGACTGGACTGGACTGGATTGGATTGGATTGGATTGGATTGGATTGGACTGGACACGAAGGAAGGGGAGAGAAGCTTTTGCTTGCTGGCGGTACCTAATCAGGAGGCAGGTATGCAAGTTTGATGGCTTTCCTATGCGTCGCGTGCCGGCCCAGCAGGCCACCGAGTGGCCGGAGGGAGGGTGCCCCCCCCTCTTCCATATCACGCCGTCTTATTGTTATTGCCCATATTCAAATCTCCCAGCAAGCTCTGGTCTCCTTGGGGCATGAGGCTTGAAGCTAAAAAGTGGCCAAACCTCCCAACCCCACTCGCTTTAACTTCAATTCCACCGCGTCTCCATGCGAAAACCACCAAACGTGTCACTCACACCAGGACAGGGAGAGTAGAGTGAGTAGATAGATGGTGGGCAGAAAAAGAATAGGTACCTAGACCAAACAAGACAGAGAGACCGGTTCGCGTGCGTGCGTGCGTGCGTACGTACATACGTACCTGGAAACCCGATCCCTACCTAGGTATACAATCCAATCTGTGTCAGTCATTGACCAGTTAGTTCCCCAAGCCAACGGTTAGTTGACCTGTCAGGACACAAAAAAACACAACCTATAGAACGAACGCTGGTCCTTCAACACATCTAACCCCCTTCTCCCCCGTGGGTTTTTAATTCTTCATCTTCCCACACACCCTCTTACTTCTTCCCACTGTCTTGCTCGTCGTTGCCCTCCGGTGTCTCTCAACTCTTTCCTCCATCCTCCACTAGGTTGCCCTCGCATTCCTTGCGCTCGCTCTCTGCGCGCGTTGTCTCTCTTGCTCCTGCGTCGTCCGAGCTCGGCCAAGCCCATCTTCGCCCGTGAGGTACATATTGTCTGGGACCCTGCGGGCTAGCGACGCACTCTCTTCGTCCTGGCCTCCTCTCACGAGCCCACCTCACGCCTCGGGCAACCGCCACCATTACCACCGCAGCCAACCACACAAAGGGCATGCAGCGACGCAGTCCGGCGCCTTGCATATCCAACAGCTGACAGCACTGCCTAGACCCTGGCCGGGAAAGCTCTCGGCCCTCACACATCAACTGCTCTGGTTCCCGACCCTGGACTGGACTGGACTGGACTGGACTGGACTGGGCTCGACTCGCTTGGATTTGAAGGCGGCGTGTTCTTGGGTATATGGCATATACATAGCCCGGGTTCCAATTCCGCCATCGTCAAAAGTCACACACACAACACACACAAACGCTCGAATCCCCTTTTCTCTTCTCCTCGGCGCACTGCACAACGGGCCGTCGTTGTTCACGTCAGGGAAAAAGAGCCGATCGCTACCGTATTACCAGCGGAGGATCGACCACCCCTGTTTCCCTAGCAAACAACCTTAACTGCGATCCAAGATTGTCTCGGCGATCGCCAAACCCTGCGTGCGTACTCGCCTCGCCAGCCCGACATATTCGTAAGGCTACCGTTCATCCGCAAAACGCTTCTCCTGCTCGCGACGCAGCCTCGCAAGCAGCTCCGCCACGCAATCTCCACACTCCCCTTCTCGGTCTCAACCGGCCCACCTCGCAACCTTTTGAACGCCGCCTCGCGATTGACCGTCGAGTGTTTGCACGTCATTGATCGACATGTTATACAACATGGGCTACCCTCGTGATCAGTCGGCGGTGCCAGCCACGCAACCCGTCAAGCCCGTGGCCGCCGCAGCTCGGCCGAGACAACGATGCTCGCAGCCGATGCCCTTCGATCCGGAAGAGCTGTCTCAAAAGCTCGCCAAGGTCCTCGCCGACCAAAGGCTCCACGCTGAGAGGAGGCGGCGAACCAGGGCAGAGGCCGCGGCGACCGGGTCGACGGCTGCGATACCCCAAGCGCAGAACGCCCATCCGCCACACGCAAGCTTAGCCAGAGGACACCTCGACAAGGGGCCACTCAAGCCAGGCCACCCTATCGCCGCGAAGCCTGGTGCAGAACCGCCCGTTGTGAAGCCCGACAGGGAGACGGCAGAATCCTATCCCGTCCGGCCCAAGTCCAAGACTTCCGACGACGACCGCCGCAGCTCTCAGTCCGCCGGAAAGGACTCGTCTCGGCGCAAAGGTGCTGAAGGCGAGAGGCACCATTTTATCCCGCAATTCGCCGCGGCCCAGTTCACTCGCACCACAACGTCCGATAACATGTTGGACGGCAAGGGCCTGGTTCGCAAGCTGTCGCGGACGGCTCTTCGGCTCGCCCAGGGCCATCGTGAGAGACATCAGGAGCGCGCCAATGTCCAACGGGAGCGGATCCCGGAAATCGCCGAGCCGGGCAATGCCCGCGCGTACGGTGACCGCACCCACCACAGGCACACGATCGAGGGGACCCTGGGCGCTGGCTGGACCGCCGAAACGCGCCAGGCGAGAGGCACGAGGCCGGTGAGCACGGGCGACCTGCTCATGGCCTGGGACTCCGAGGACCCCTCGCCGTATCCCGACGACGCGGCCGATGTTCCGGGGGAACAAAACCCCTACGAGCACCGGGTGGACTGGACGCAGAGCGACGAGATCCAGCCCCGACCGAAGCCCAAGTCGCCGCTGCGCAAGTCGGACTCCATCTGGGCGCTCAAGAGCAAGCTGGGGGCCTTCACCAAGCACAGCCGGGATGAGAATCACTCTAGGGACAACAGTCCGCCGTCCGACGTGTCGAGGTCGCCCAAGGGCGGGTTCTTCTCACGCTTCAAGGTCAACCATTGAATTTTCGAGGACGTCTCAGGGACAGAAGGCCCTTACCTGGCTTTTGACACCAAACACTCGACCCCCTCTATGCATACACGGTCTTTCGAGCACGTCTTTCCGAACGTGCGTGACCAATCCTACCCAAATCCTCGGCAAAATGCGTGTGTGCGACCCTTGGTCTCCCTCCATATCCGGCCCACCCGCGCGCGACAACTCAACCCCGGTCCTCCGCCATGAGGCGCCTGATGAGCTCGGCATCCTTCTCGGCAGCCTGTTTCCGAATGACCTCCTCCGCCTCGGCGGCCGCGTTCGCCTCCGACATGAGGTGGTTGATGAGCTCGATGTACTCCCGCACGCCCTCGCCGTCCTCGCCGGCGGCGTTCCTCGCCTTGCGCAGTGCCGCCTTGCCGTTGCGGATGCCGACGTCGTGCGTCCACTGCTCCTTCTTGGGATTCGCGGCCGCCATGGCCCGCGCCTTCATCATGTCGTTGAGGCTGCTCCCCGTGGACTGCATCTCGGGCGGCGGCTCGGTGGCGGCGAGAATGTCGAGCAGCCGCGCCTGCAGACCCGGGTACTTCCGAAAGAGGTACCGGAGCTGGTCCGAGTCGTCGAGGACGCTGAAGGGGCTTCTGGGGTCGCGGGCTTGCTTCGGCGCGCCGGGCTGAGGCGGTTCGGGGGCGGGGCGGTCACCCGCAGCGCTCGGGGTTTTCCCGGCCGCGGAGGGCTCGGGGTCTGGAGGATGGTTCTCGCGGTGGATCTTACTGCACGGGACGGAGCAGCTGGGGGCCACGAACGAAATGTCAGTAAAGACAAGTATATATAACGAGCCGAAACATAATCATGAAAGACGAGTAATGGAAAGGAGATGATCCGAAATATACGTACAACGGCAATGCGCAGCGCGTGCACTTGTATTTGCCCTCCTTTTCGGAGCACACCCCGCACATCTTGCTGTTGGGTGTCGTCGTCGCCGAAGCCTCTTGTGCCTCGTCGTGATTTGTCCCTCTGGGGGGCTGTGACGCGGTGGCGGCAGCTGCGCCCTCCTCCCCTGCTGTTGTCGGCGCTGTTGTTGTAGAGGGACCCGTCCCTTCCGCCCCTGTGTCCATGATACTGCCGCGTGTCTTCTCGTCCTCGTCCTCTTCCTCCTTCCCCGTCAGCGAGGCGTTCGCCATGGCCGCCGTCGTGGCGCGGGTATTGGCCTCGTCGTCCGAGGGGCTGGCGGCGCGGGGCCGCTTGCTCGCCGGCCCGGACGGCCCCTCGAGGTCAGCTGGCGGGCGCTTGGGGGACCGGGGGGTCGACGACGAGGAGGTCGCGGCAACGGCGGCGGGGGGGGCGTTGTTGTGGATGGACATTTGCTCTGGAATCGAGGGCGGCGACGCGTCTTTCGTCCAGCGAGGGGGGGGGCTTGCCGTACTCCCGTGTCGTAGATGTTCGTCTCGCTTTGCTTTGCTTCGCTTCGCTTTGCTTTTCTTTCAGTTGTGTGTGGGTTTCGCTCGCGGGTGGTGTACAAGTTGAGGGAGGATTGATGGCGGTCGGGGGTGTCTTCTCGTGCACGTTGTTCGTCCGTCGTGCGTCGCACGTTGTGTGGTGGGGATCCTTTTTTCCTCCCCCAAATGTAAACAGTGGCTGGCCAAGAGCAAACAAATACCTGCCTGGGTAGATGAAGATGTCGGTTCAACGGTTTCTTCTCGCCTTGGGGCCGGACCTATGTCGCTGGGTTGGGGTTTTACGCAACGTTTCTCTCTCGTTCCCTATTTTCTCTCACTTTTTCTTCCCCTTTCCTTTCTTTCCCTCCTTAAAAAAAACCTTACTTAGGCTTCTGTAAGTAGCTCTCACCCATGGGCGCTTTTCCTTCAAGTTCGGTGACCTTTTTTTTCTTCTTTTCCTTTTTCCCTTCTCTTATTTTTTTCTGCCGTTCGGTCCTAGCGCTCGCGGTGCTCGAGAACTTTCCAGCGGGGCCGTCCCACCCCCATCCAACCACCCTGGGCAGCCTTGACCGCCTTTGGGGGGGGGGGAGGAAGTCCCCCCTGGTTCGGTCGAATGGGGTGCGTCATCCCGACAAGGCTGCTGCTGCCCCCCAGAGACCCATGATTGGTAATACAGCGCATTGGAATTGAGCGGCGACGGTGGGGAAAAAGAGTGGAAGCTTGCCAGAATGGACGTCTTGAGCACCGTGATTTGCTCGAAACGCCGCGTTTAGTACCGAGGACACCTGGACCCTGTAATAATTTTGTGCCATCGAGCAGTCGACACATCAAGACTGACGACTACTTGCTACCGTCGACTTTGCCTCCTCAACCTGCTACAGCCGATGAACTTCCCTTCTTCGACACTGCTGTTGTAGGCCCCCGAATCCTCAAACACAACCAGACGACAACGACGACGACACACACACACACACATACACACACACACACACAATGTCATCCTACAGAGCAACGAGGACGGCCCTGCGTGCCGTCGCGCGCACATCCAGACCCGCCACCCGACCCGTGACGGCACCCCTCCAACAATCGCGAACTTTTGCGAGCGTCCAGCCCGCCGCCGGTCTTCTCCAGCAAAGCCGTCTTCCCCGGCGCGCAACCCGCGAGCACACCCAGCAAGCCGCCGCGCGGCGCTCCCCCTTCGCCCGCCGCGAGGGCGCCGTCCGCACCATCTTCATTCAGACCGAGCAGACGCCCAACGCCGACGCCATCAAGTTCCTCCCCAATCACCGCATCCTGCCCGAGAACATTTCGACGCCCTTCATCGAGTACCTCAACCCGCGCTCGACCATTGCGCCCCCTTATCCCTCCCCGCTGGCCGCCCAGCTCATGAACATTGACGGCGTCACCTCCGTCTTCTACGGCGCCGACTTCATCACCGTCAGCAAGGCCGCCGACGCTAACTGGGCTCACATCCGGCCCGAGGTGTTCGCGCTCATCACCGAGGCCATCACCTCGGGGCAGCCCATCGTCAACGTCGCCGAGAAGAAGGACGGCGGCGTCGCCGGTGAGGGGCAGCAGCAGCAGCAGCACGGCGAGGAGGACAGCCTGGCCTACGACGAGAACGACAGCGAGGTTGTGGGCATGATCAAGGAGCTGCTCGAGACGAGGATACGCCCCGCCATTCAGGAGGACGGCGGCGACATCGAGTTCCGCGGCTTCACCGACGACGGCATCGTCTTGCTGAAGCTCCGCGGCGCGTGCCGGACCTGCGACTCCAGCACGGTGACGCTGAAGAACGGCATCGAAGGCATGTTGATGCACTACGTAAGTTGGCCACACTACCCCACGCTCCCTTTTTCGAAAGCATCAGTAGACGCTCGCGAATATGGACTGACATTGTTCCGCAGATTGAGGAGGTCAAGGGCGTCCAACAGATCCTCGACCAGGAGGAAGAAATCGCGATTCAGGAGTTTGCCAAGTTCGAAGAGAAGCTCAAGTCCCAAAAAGGCCATGAGGCGACCGCCGCGTGAGCCGGAACCAGAACGCGGCCGTAAGAGGGGGGGGACTCTAGCTTAGGGTGTTGAGTAGAGGAGTTTAGGGGAGGGGGGAGGTGCACAAATCCTGTATAAAAAAAATGCTGTATCATCACGTCAACATTTCACCGGGCATCACGCTGGTGACACGGAAAATACCCGCTACGCTTTCCTTCATCGGAGCCTCTTTCTGGCGCTCTCGCTCCCGTGGCCCCTCCCCGGTATGATCGATGACGATCGCCTGCGTTACAACCACCCACCAATGGTCCAGCCAAGCCCGCGAAGCTTCGTGTTCGCTCCGACACGAGGCCTTGCCAATACGGACCGCGTCGCTCTTCAGTTAGACTCGAGTTCCAGACCGAGACCGGCCCCGGCAGCACGCGCGCCCCCAGGAAAGCTGTTGCAGGGCTGCAACCCTCCTTCAATAAGCAGATGATTACTGCCTTTTGACACCACGACCAAATGTGCCGCTCCTCTCGCGCTGATTGGACTCCGGCTCGCCAAGGGTTGCTGCAGCGGACCAGGGCGGGGAAACCAGGGATGTGCTTCAAGATGGCCGCCGTGCAGGAACCCCTCAATTCTCCCTCTTCCCCAGCTCCCTAATTAGCACCCTCCCGGCCTCGCGTGGAGAAGAATGTGAACCAAGCCTCCATGTCCGGCTTGTTTCCAACCCCTCTTGCTTCGCCAGGACTAGAGTATCGACCCATCAAGAGGAGCTCGCGTTTTGCGGATGCCCGACTTTCGCAGAATCTGTGCCGCCTCTCCTCATCGTCATGCCAGTATGCCGTGTGTATGTCGTTCTCGTCTCCGCACCGAGTACAACTTGATCTTCTTGACAAGGAAGCGGCGGCAATCCCCCCTGTCAGCTACCACCACAGAACGCCAAGTTAGGGCTAGTCGCCTCAAGAAAACACCATTTGCAGCCCGAGACAGAAGATCGGCAGCAGAGGCGCATCGTGCGACCTAAAGGTGTCGGCATCAGGGCTCTTGGGCATGTCATATTCACCGACCCGCCGGCGATGGACAATCTGCGGCTGGTATGACGGCCACTAACCCCCAGTTCCCCTCAATAAAGTTGAGGCCGTTGCTGGTCAATCTTTGACGCCGCTCAGGCCAAGGTTGAGTTTAATGACAAGATGAGAATCCGGGGTAAAGCCCCCTGGCTGATGTTTGACTTTCACATTCCATCCTAGTGGGGTCATCGTCATAGAACTTAACTGTCGGCTCGGTGCGTTCGCGTTTCGACGCCGTGTTTGGTGTTTGCACTTGGCTGCGGCAGAAACAGTCAGTCGGCTGTGGTATGGTTCGAATGGTCATACGTCTTCACCGTCCGGCAATACTCTACGCTTCTTGTGCGAGTCTTTTGGATTCGAACATTGGGCAATCCACAGCTGGTCACAATCAGAGACAGCGGCAGACGTTACTCTGCTTCTCTCTTGGCTGGGCGCTCCAATCAAGACGCACGAATCGGCCTACATCAGTGCGTCGACGTGCAGGCCGAATTTGTTCCAGGGTGACATATATGATATACCTATCCATCTCTCGGCGCGGGCCCATCGGTTGCCGGCAGTGCGTTTGCACACGGTCGTCGAAACTACACGCCATTCGACGTCCTAGCAGTCTGGATGGTGCCACAGTGAGGTCAGTGAGAAGCAGTCCAATCGAACAAACGTTTGAGGGGCGCGAGAGATTAGCTTCGGGACGTGTGCGCGTGACAAGCCGCAGCAACCCATCTGGTCCATGGATCCTTACCCCTCTCGGTCTCGGAGAGGAGCCCTGAACCCCGGCCTTGTATACCAAGCCTCCTGCCTACATGTGCACACACATGCGCGCCCCTTCTGTGCTTATTTCCAATGTCAGAAATGGCAGCCCTTTCCAGGACATTACCCTGAAAGCAGTTGGAGGAGAGAACCTGTCTGGTCTAATGTCTACGTAGTATACGGACTATGGTGCGGGGTCGTTTGGTGGAAACCGGCCACCATCTGCAAGTTTTCCTTGCAGAGACGTAGCCCCCGACGGCAGGACCCCAATAACTCTGTCCGGGGAAGGACCAAGAAATCTTCTGTCGCGGATCCCGCTACCGTTGAGATCCGGGAACATGTCGATGGCGGCGCGTGCGCTATGCCGCCTTCAAGGAACGAACGTATGGGACAGCGACCACGTCTCACGTCCGCTGTATGCCCGCAACTTCGGTCTTGTGGTAGTGGTGGGCGAGAGGCCCTACAGCGGACCCCCCGGACGCATCATGGGCGCAGATGGGACGAAAGGGGTGATGGTTTGAAAGGGCTGCGATGATACCTGCTGGATGTTGCGCTATGTCACCGCTGACCAAAGTTGGACCTGGCCAGGCGTTGATCGAGGGGCAAAATCCAGCCAAGGTTACCTAACCGATCGGCGATGGATGAAAGGCTCCGCCTGTGGCAGCCGCATTTGGGTCCGATGCCCTCCACACGTTTGAAGGCTGAGGGAAAGCATACGAGAGGAGGAGAGCTGCAGGATTTCCGGCATCACCGGGGCTTCTACGAGAGGTATTTCCCTTCCACGGTACAGTCTTTGCGGGTGTGTTCCTGGCTTGTTTCCTCGAATCAGATGATCAGGCCTGCGTATTAGTCGCCTAGCCTCCGAATATGAGACATTTCACTGCTCAACCGCATGCCCAGCCACGCAACAGCATGTTGCGGCGGAAAAGAAGAGACTCGAACCAACGGCAGTATAGTTACTATGTATTTACGATTAGAATACCTCGATGGGATGTGCCCTAAGTAGTGGCTACCTATGATCCGAGATGCGTACATATCGCCTTGTATTTGTACCTCAGTACATGGCCGCGGGATGCAGACATACCGCGTCGCCCGCTTCTCGGCAGGCATTGCATGTCATGAGCGGGGCAGAGACTCGCAGAAGCTGTAAAGTCGAGGGGATCGGGAGAATCTTGTCGTATATGCCTACCAAGCCCTGCAGAGACACACACGAACATGTATCGAAGGCGGGCGATGGCACAGGCCACTTTCGCCGAGGCTGCTACTGATCGAGAACGGTACAAAGGGGTCGTTGGCCATCTGCCTCGTCTGTTAGTTAGCCAAGTCGGAGTTGAAGGCTACCTAAACTACGATGTCGGTACCTACGGAAGGGTAGGTATGAAGAGGCAGATAGGTAGTTCGTAGTGTTGCAGATGCTCGGTTGCAACCCGGCAGTAACAGGCCAACCAGAGAGCAAGCAGTTTGGGCAAAATCAGGATGGCCTTGTTGGTAAATGCGAAATCTCAGTGGTCCGAAGCAGACGGCTCCGATGGGACTACACAACTGGGGACGGCCAGGGATGTGTGTGGGGGATGGACTGAGGTACGAATACAAGGCGATACCCCTTAGGGTCGCCAGGTACACTGTACTTATTAAAAACTGTAAAAAAAACACTATAAAGTACTATACCTAGTACTTAATATAATATACTTTAAATATATAGTATAGTAATTATTTAGGTATCTATCCTATTAACTAGACTATAGAGGTTATAGATACCTCTATAGATAGAGGTACTAAACCCCTATATATTAGCTAATTAGTCTTTAACTACTACTCTATTAACTATTATTAATTATTATAACTATTCTAATTATTCTTATTATCTACCTTTAATATAAAATCTACTATAGCCTCCCTCCTTTTAGAAAACTATAGCTTAAACAGTATTTATTATAACCTTTATATACTTATTTAGTAACAGCTTAAGCTATATATTTACCTTCTTTACTTATTATAGCTTAACTAGCTGTTAGGCTTTCTATTAGTAATAATAACACTAGGTCTTAAAGACCTAGCTACTATAATATACTTATTAGTAGG
The DNA here is from genome assembly GCA_030867305.1 of Colletotrichum zoysiae. Lineage (NCBI taxonomy): Eukaryota > Fungi > Ascomycota > Sordariomycetes > Glomerellales > Glomerellaceae > Colletotrichum > Colletotrichum zoysiae. Next base: position 258,980 of record MU842833.1, read on the forward strand.
CCTATAGTACTAAGATACCTTTAGTAGAGTTAATAATAAGGAGGAAGTATAGAAGGCTTATAAGTTATATATAAGGATATATATAAAGACTAAGTAAGGCTAGAGGCTAGAGGATAGAGAAATATAGGAAATATTGTAACTTAATAGCTTAGAATTTTAGCTTTATAAGTAGGATATTCTAGCAGTAATATCGATAATCTAGATGGTTTGATAGAATGGGTAGAGGCAGGGATAGGATAACCCGGCAGTAATGAACACTGTTGATGAAAACTATGCACCCCTGAAGGGAGTGTGGGGGATGGACGGAGGCTCCCATGCTTGCTTGCCACAGCTAGTGGTGTTGTTTTCTTTCTGTCCCAACCTCGTCTGCTACCTACCTAGGTATGTTAAGTACCAGGCACAGTCGGGTGGCTGTCTTGGTTCTCTTTGACCAATCTCTGCGATGAGTCGTTCCTTCCCACTTGATCTGGAGTCCAAGAGGTGTCGAGGCAGCTACAATAGGTCTCAGGTTTTGAATCGAGTTCTTGCCATGTCCAAGGTACCTACCTACCTACCTACCTACCTTACCAGGTAGGTACCGAGGAACAAAGGAAGAAGGAAAGGTAGCTGTGAACAATGCAAGATGATTGGCCCCCAGAGCGAGGGCGGCCCCACTACCCAGAGCCCCTGAGCCCTGACAGGCGTGGCGTAGCCTGGCTAGGCTGGTTCTGACTGGCAGTGGCACAGGGAATGGACGCACATTCATTCAGTGGATCTGCGCCTGGAGAAAGTGTGGGGAAACGCAGAGATGCTGGTGGGTACGTCTCTGCGGGTGATTAAGTGCGGTTAGGTTGGATCCACCGTTCGGAGCGGGAATCTTTTCACTGTGCTGCTGGAGAGACCGCCTTGGGTACGTACCTCAATAGGCATCTAGGTACGTACCTGGGTAGGTAGTACATCGTACATCGCACCTTACCTGCTGGGGTAGGTACCGTAGGGTGGAGGCCTGAATCCTCCTTCCTCCGTAGCATCGGCATCTTGTTGTATGCATCGCAACACTCGTCAAAAGATTTGGGGGTTTTCTTTCTTTCTTCTTCTTCATATGCGGTTTTCAGTTCGAACTTCCGAAAAGTTTACGCATGTGTTCGTCTCCATCAGTGGTCTCTTTCCGAGCGCGTCTCCCATTTCTATTTCGGAGAGTGGATACGGAATAACAACGGTCTTCACCACACACACACACACACATACACGCGCGCGCGCCTCAACTCAAATTTCTCTAGCGGCAATCCTGGGCAACATCCTCTCCTCCGGGCTATTCTTGTTCCTGTCTTTCTTTGCTTTGAGCTGGTCGGGGGAGAATTTCTCTTTCGCTTTCTGGACCACACCCTTTCGCAAACAGCCCGACCATTCAGCATCATTCTACGAGAATAGAGCATCCAGTCACAGAAACTAAAGTGCCTTGCCTTCCCTTTGGTCTAGCCACCATACCGCTCAAAGACCGCCTAATTCGCAGGTGATTGGACATATTCTGTTTCTTTATTTATTTCATCCTTCCTTTCCCTTCTTTCTCTTCTTTCTTTTCCTTGCTTCAACACCACTCGGTGCCCATTATTGCTCCTTGGGGCATGGCATACCTAAATTAAGGTACAAGTTTCAAGGCAGTTAGTTCCTCGTGAGGTCGCCAGGTACACCGTAATATCGATACAGTTTAAAAAACACAGTATAAGTATCATGCCCAATACTTAACATAATAATAAAGTTGGGTTTCTATATAGATAGAAATATAATACTATGGATATCGTAAAAAGACCTCTATGAGCCTAGGCAGAGCTTTCGGAGATGACTCCCCAAGATGCTTTATCTCTGCGGCCCTAGATTTGTAACTATCCTGCTGACTGTTCCTTGCATCGGCCCAGAAACAACCCATTAAGAGCCAAGATGCAGCATCTCAATCACCTCCTTTCTAATTACGCCCTCCAAGGCGGTCATAACCCTGCTCAAGTCGCCAACAACTCAACAAGGCTTAGAGCAATATTCAAGAGATATAATCTCCATAGGCTGGAAGGCTTCGCAGCAGCAGCCAAGTATAAGGCGAGAGAGTATATCGGACTCCTCATACTGGCAGCTGAAATCCAGCTCGAGGACCATCCGATTCTGAATAGAGGGCTTATTGCTGTCGCTCGTGCCGACTATATAGACCTCTACAATAGGCCTCTAAACCGAATAACAGTCGACGAGTTGGAGGATATCGAAGGGTTTAAACGGCACCCCTTTTACTTTCAACAGGTGCTGTATGCGGCAGAGATATTAAGTATGGGCGTGTGAGGGGCGGAGGTGTTGAGGGCGGTGATTTGGAGTGTGGGCGAACAGTGCGGGGGCCGGTTGGCAGGGAGGTCTCGTTAACAATTATACCACGGAAATACACTATATTACATACACTATGTCCCTTCGAAAAGGAGTGGCATACCTAAATGATGAGACGAAGAAACCCTGCTCAAGCGATTCCCCAGATTTACAGCAAGTGCTGCCTGCCTGCTCCCTGAAGAAGATGGGGCGAGAACAAAAACAAACGGTTTTGTTTATTCTACAATTGGTTCTTTTGTTTCTTTCCTTCCTCGTAGCATCAGCGCTATGCTTCCAGTCGCCTTTCGAGTGGTTGGATCTGGGATATTGTTGCGCCATGCTTTTGCTGCAAGAAACGGCGGCATCGTCAACCTCGCAGCGGCTTCCTCTCGTACCGCTAGCCAGTTCTTGAGCACGACATGGTCAAACAGAGATGGCTCGTTGTCATTTCTCAGCGCATCTCTGCCGGTTTCTCTTCCTCTGGGCAGACCTGAAGACCTACACGGCGCTTTCAATCCAGCCTCCAAATTGCAACGGTGCTATCTTGGTCCTTGATATCATCATCATCATCATCGCCACCACTGGCTAAGGAGATAAAAAAGTCCTTGAATACTTGTGTCCTTTACTCGAGGCGAAAACATGCCGCAAGTCCTTGAATCGCAAGCAGACGGATGGTCCTGTCACGGAGGCAAACATGCTGGTTTCTCTCTTCTCCTCCCCTCTCTCTTCTGATCAACCGGTCCCGCCACCGCCCCCGTTTATTTCTTTTCCACCCCTCGCCTTTCATTGCCTATCTATCCTGTCAGTATTCCCGTTGTGCCTTGGTTGTCCTGGCGCATTCTCACCCTGCAGTGGTGCGATGAATTGAATGGAACCTGTCCACTTGCCAAATCCACCGACATTATTCAACTTGATCCACCAGCCCGCACGCACACTCTCGTCCCTGACAATCCGCCGCAGACCCTTACAAACATAAGCTTCGGTTACCTTACATACCATACTGTACGCAGTAGCACATACTACATACAGTACATACATCCATCCAAGTCCAAGCAGCCCTGCCCCTACAGATGGGCACAGACACAGGTACTATGTACCTCAAGGCCAACACCACCAGGGCATAGTTTGCTCTGCAGCGTGCATACCCTGGGCATATCAAGTCGGGATTGGCATTTGCATTACCTAGCATTGGCACTCATACAGTGTGTGCACATCATCTCTCCGTGGCTTGAGGCGCGCGCACACACCAAACCAGACCGGACCGGGCTGGGCTGGACTGGGACCTAGAACTGGACTGGAGCTGGGAAGAGAGCTGGAGCTGTAACTGGAGATAGACTGGACTGCTGCACGCTGCACACTGCATACTGCACATTACCCTGCTCCCGTTGCTACCATACTTTACCTTGCTCTTTATTCATTCTCATGGCCTGATCTGGCCTTAGCTTAATATGGCCCTACCTACCTACTTACACCACCTCTCTCTCTTTGCTCCCTCTCTTTCTGTCCCTACGGCCGACTTGGGCTTCCTTGTAGGACAGATGCAGAATGGAAACCGCCCTAGACCTCTTCTCCTTGTCTCTTAATTACTCTTGTCGTCTCTCTTCCTTTCTCTCTCCCCCTCTCTCTATCTCTTCTTGTGCTGCCTTATTCTGACTAAGTTAAGGGCCCTTTGTCCAGCTCCCCTCACGGTTAGGTACAATCATACACACCAGCCTGCGCACACTCTCACTCTCACACACACACACACACTCTCTCTCTCTCTCTCTCACACCTTACATCCCTCCCCCCCCTCCGCTGCTGTTTGTGTCGTCAGATAGCTTGCCACCTCCTCCTCCCACCCTCTTTACTCTTGCTACCTTACGGACACACTGGGCCGGACCCTTCCGCTCCCATAGGTACGCACCAGCCACTTGGACAAGCTCTGGTCTCGTGTCGCAACGTCTTTCTCCTCCCCCGCTTCCGTCGACGTACTACTACAACTGTGACCTCTTTCCATCGTCTTCTCAAACCTCTCCAACACTTCCCCCGTCCGTTCCCTTCCTACCCTCTCCTTGCTTCTCCTCATCCGTGCTTCAAGCCCGTTGCACTCCCCAGGGATCGAGGGCGCCGCCCAAGACAATTTCATCCCCCCCCCCCCCCCCCCCCCCCCCCCCCCCCCCCCCCCCCCCCCCCCCCCCCCCCCCCCCCCTCTCCCTCCCCCGAACATCCGTACCAGCATCCACAACTCCCAGTCCGCATTCCACTTTTGCGATCGCTCTCTCATCCACTACGCGACGACCATGAGATGCGCCTAGCTCATCTGTCGCATTACCATCTCCATCCCCTCGGCTAGGTAACTAACGACATCGGAGCTCGATTCTAGACGGCACGCATCCAATACAACATCCGTACAAGCACACGCACTCCAAGATTTGACCACGACGGCTACCGCCACAGCTTGCTGCGCGACCCCTCGTCATACAAACCGTTGAATATTTTCCTTTGGGCAACTTCGGGTCTGGGTTAGACGGGCTGGTTTAGACGACTTATCGCACTTTTTTCTCGGCTCCCCTTGTACGCGCGCCATAATCATCTTTGTCACCAAACTCTCATACTCGTCACGCGGCGCTCTTTCTCACCCTCATTCTCGCTCCATCGATCTGCGCCTTAATCGTGTCACTCACTGCTGGGACACCCTACCCTCTCTTCTCTCCCTGCACCACCGCCTGTCTGCGCTTGCGACCCCTCCCCTCCAGGAGCAGGACACCTCCATCTTGTCTCAACCCGACTTGCCGCGCCACACACCACGCATCGGTCGTCGCCCACGAGCCTCAACTCGATCCCCACGCGCGAGCGCGCCTTCACGTCGATTCCGCCTCCAGTCCCGACCAACCCGTTCTTCAGCATCTAGAGACCGCGCAATTGGACACACTCTGGGGATACACCTCCTTGACTTCCCGCAGTCAGGTACGTACTTTTTTCTCTTTTCTTTTCTGCTGCACGAACCACGTTTTCCTGGTCGTGAGGCGGCGGCGGCGGCCGCCGCTGTTGCCGCCGTTGCCAGGCTGGAAATCCAGAGGCAACTCCCATAACTGTTCGTCGGTCTATTGCTGGTCATCATCGTCTGCCTGCCTGCCTGCCTGCTTTTTTGTCCTGTCTGTCTTGCGCGTCACCACATTGCACCGGCTCCTCCGTCAGTCCAACCCATACCCACCACCCTGTCGACCATTCAGTCAACGACATCTGGTAGTCGGGTGCGGTTTGCGGCGGTTACTTATTCATCCGCTTGCTCTACCTCGTTGGGCGCCAGCCTGTGAGGCCAGTGGCTCGGGCCTTGTGGCGGCCTTCCAATCCCCCTCCACCAGTGGCTGTCAGCTTTGACCTGCAGCCTCAGCCGCAGCTCGCTGTGATACCCCAAGCTGCTTGCGGTGACCCTTGTCTCTTTCAAACCTGTCTCACAGCGCTTGCCTTTAACGGTTGATGACATAGCTGCTAACACAACGCCTAGTCTCGTTCGGCCTTTACCGCCTTGAACGAACCACCTGACCAAGCTCACTAACCCGGGACTCAACTCCTCATCCGTTTGAACCCACCCCAGTCTTCCCATCCTTCAAAAGAGCTATCAGCAGCTCGCTTTGGGCAGTCTCAAGGCTGGCCAAGTCGCGGTCCCAGCCGATTTAGAGTCAAGCCTTCATTTGGGACGCAACTGGAGGACAATGAGTTCAGGTCCGGGCAGTGCTAGCACCGCCAAACCCGGCCCGCCATCCAAGCAGGGTCAGGGCGCCTTTTCTGGAGTCACCAACCACGCCATTCTCCTCGACAAGCTCAACCGTCGCTCGACACCCGATTCCGAAGCCCTCGCGAGCTCGGACGACGAGCCTGATTCTCATCGTCAGGAAGCCCCTCAACAGCCGACCCAGCCGCAGAAGCCGGTAAGACGTGCTTCTTGGCTCAACGACACGACCCAGCCGCTGCCTCGGCCCCGCAAAGGCTCTTTCGCCAGCAGCTCAATGTCTCCCACAGCCTCCCACCCGAGCACACCATCTGCCGAGGGAACCGCCCCTTGGGGTACTCACTCGCAACCACCCGGCGTCATGGGTCGTGCCCCCGTTCCGGGAGGCTCTTTCACCTGGGGGACAGGTATCTGGAACAGCGAGAGAAAGGACCCTCCCTCGCGCCTGAGTGAAGTTCTGCCATCGCCCACGTCCACGATGCCGCCTGGCTCAGCCGGCGGCTCCTTCTTCAACACCGACGTCAACTATGGCCAGACGTCTCCCGCGCCGAGAGACTCTGGTCCCAATGCCCAGATCCCCTTTGCCATCCCTCTCCATCCCACCCCCAAGACCTACCGCTCTCAGTCGTACTCCGTCGGCCAACTGGAGCCTGATGCGCCCCCGACTGCCATGAGCAGCTCTACGATTCTGGGTCGCGGTCGTGCCCATGGACACTCGGGCTTGCAGCATCGCCCCTCCCGTCCCAGTATGCTGAGTGAGATGTCGAATGACGGGGGGCTCCTCGGAAAAGTCAAGGAGGTTGACGACGACGACGACGAGAGTGCTACAGAATCCATGCAGGGATCTTTGCATCAGTCCGCCGAGGCAAAGACCATCGAGTTGCTTGCTCGCGAAAATGCCATGCTTCGTCAGCAACAGCAGCAACAACAACAGCAGCAGCAGCAGCAGCAGCATCAGCAGCAGCAATATCAAAACCGGCTCCGCCCGAGAGCCTCGACTGGTGCGGCTTACGGAATTGGCAACGGGTACGCTTTGCGCGAGTCCGTACCCGAGGAGTCTGAATTTGCCATCGACGAGCTTGACGAGGCCAACGACGGAAACGAGATGGCCACGAAGAGAGCCCTGGGCCGGAGGATGAGCGAGTACGCCGCCTCTGGATTCCGGTCGCCCTACGAGAACCGGAAGCTGGAGAATGTCAAGAAGGCCTTCTGGCACAGCTCTCTGGGCTTTGGTGGCCCCGAGGGACAGCAAAGTCGAAGACACTCGTTTGCCGACATCCCGACCCGCCAGGGCTCCATCAGTTCCATCAACGAGTCTTTCAACGCTCTCGACAACCCCGTCGCTGAACAGCAGCACGCCCAGGATTTCTCTATGGGCTACTCGGAGAATCAGAACTACCCTCTCGGCAACACTGGTAAGTGGAGTTGGCAAACTACTTGATTTCTGCGAGACTGACCGGGCAAAACAGCTGCTTACTTTACTCCCGGCGGAGGCCTCGCGGCTCCTCCCCAAACCATGCAGTTCAACAATCCGTTCCCTTCGGCGTACACGATGCACCCCCCTTATGGAAACCGTGCGCCTTCGCCTCATCGTAACGTGTATGCCATGTCGCAGCCGCGCCACAACCAGCTCCTGCACATCGTCCTGTTCAAGTGCGCCAGAGCCGATGTGTTCTACATCCAGGAGGGCACTGGCCTGACCGTTAAACCGGGCGACTTGGTCATTGTGGAGGCTGACCGAGGAACCGACCTCGGAACGGTTGCGCGGGACAACGTCGACTGGCAGACCGCCAAGGAGCTCAAGGAGCACTACGCCGAGGAACAATACAAGTGGTTGATGATGTACTCGCAGAACGCTGCTGCTGCCCAGGACGGCACAGGCGCCGGCCTTATGGCGGCCGCGAATGGTCTCCAGGGTAGCGCTGTCGGCGGAATGGGCCCGCCCAACCAACACCACATGCAGGAGCCCAACGCTGGCGAGCTCAAGCCAAAGCTGATCAAGCGCCTGGCCCAGAGCCACGAGATTCACGCCTTGCGGGACAAGGAGGGCAACGAGGCCAAGGCCAAGCGTGTCTGTATGCAGAAGGTCAAGGAGCATGGGCTGAACATGGAGATCCTCGACGCCGAGTTCCAGATGTGAGTTCTCCAAAGACCATCCCGAAACGAAGAAGCAAGGCTGACAATCAACAGGGACTGGAAGAAGTTGACTTTCTACTACTTTGCGGACTCGTACATCAACTTCAATTCTCTCGTCACGGATCTGTTCAAGATTTACAAGACCAGAATCTGGATGTCGGCCATCAACCCTGCTTCGTTTGCCAGCCCGACCCTTGGCATCCAAGCCCCCAGCGGTGTTGGGCCTGGAGCGGTCGGTGTTGGCCGTGGCTCAAACAACTCTGAGCGACGATCTGCGCAGCAACAGCAGCAGCAGCAGCAACAACAACAGCAGCAGCAGCAGCAGGACCAGCAGCCTGGAGGATTCGGTGGCCCGGGCCCGGCTGGTCGTGGATTCCAAAACTCGTTCACTGCGCCGTTTGGTGGAGAGAGACCCGGAGGGCCTACCGGCGGTTACGGTCAACCGAACTATCCCTACTCGCATGTGGGCGGCATGGGCAGTGCACCCAGGCCTGGAAACGTGCCCTATGTTCCGGGAGTCGTCCCGTCGCTCGACAGCTACAGCTTCCCAGGAGCGGCTGACTACCAGATGCGGTCGCGTTTCCCGCCAGGAACTGAAGCCGGCCCACACGAGCCGATCGGAGGTTCCATGAACCCTCAGAGCGACTGGGCCGCCGCGTTCCAGGGTCTCTCCTTGAATAGTCGTTAAAGGAGTATCCCCATTTTCGGCAGCGAGCTCGATACCTGCATTTCTTTTTTGCATTCGCCGGCTGGTCGATCTTTTCGATAAGCATCCTATTACTATTATTCTCTACCCTTCGACACATTTGAACGCACGTCGCCGCAACGGCTTATCCGTACATGGATACGGTTAAGCATGGTTGGGGTATTGTAAGCATAGCCAATGGCTGCCGAGCCCGGCAATCTTTATCTCTCACTTTTGGCGTTGGAAGGTTGACATTTCTGCTTTTAAATTGTCCAAAAAACCGGCGGTGGGACCTTCGCGCTTCTTTTCGGAAGACAAAAAGAGGACTGACTGCAAGGGGGGGAAACCGGAAGAGACATGTTGAACCCCAAAACACTTTCACTTTTTTTTCTCGTTTTTTCCCCCGCCCTTTATTCTTTGAAACTCCGGAACCACGGCCTTTCCCCGATTCATGATGATGAGAGATTCAAGAAAAGACTGAGGGACTTTCATTACTACTCAGGGCAATACCGACATAGACAGAGAGACTTCCTTTACCACTTTATTCTTCCCCCTTCCCCCCGAGCATGGTGTGACCTGAGATCAACAAAGGACTTGCGGTTCTGGTTCTGGTTCTGGTTTATGGCTTGGTGTCGGATTCTTGTACGAAAGATTTTGCTATTCCATCAACTTTAGTCTTCGAGACCATCAAGATTTCACAGCTGTCCAGAGTCCGCCATTCTGTTTTGCGTGATTCGTCGTGAAATAGTTTACAATTATATTTAAGGAGTGACGCGAGGCGTTGATGCTCGTGAGGCTGCTCCATCCCCGAGACGTCGCTCGGTCGCCCATGATGGGTGGGTCCTTGAGCGATGCCTGATGTACGTATCTGCGATGGATGATGCTCTCACGTCAACTTGCCCGTTGAACGAGACTTAACAAGGACGGCAAGCGAACAAGAATGGGAGAGCGCGAGATTACGTGACAGGAAGTCGCCTCGGAAATGAACCGGCTTGCGACTGGGTTTCTCTCGAGTCTTGACATAGTAGAGCGCCAGTAAGGAGAATATTCAATGTTAGGGTAGGGGGAAAGAAATATTTCATGGGAATCGTTGGCATCGGAGGGCATTGCAATGTCATTTCACCTCGAGACTATGCAGCAATAAATGAATGAAAGCACATCAAACAAGAATGGAATAAAATCAAAGCCCGCTTCATACTCCAGAGCACGCCGGCCGATGACACGGCTTTGAGCCAAGAATCGTTGGAAATGATTGGTACCAAGCGGAGGAATTCTCACCGAAAGACAGACTCACCGAGGCCTCTCACCGAGGCCATTCACCGAGAACGGATAGCCCCATATTTAGGTTCGGGGCAAGCCCAATGGCGCTAAACCCTTCCAGGGCTAGCAATCGCTTATTGAGATCCCACACGAATTTTCTTCTCAAACTCCCAGTTTTGGACTCTCAACCCGTCGTCGACAATTTTCATCAACACCACCACGCACCACCACCAAAACCTCGGCAGCCGGATTTTACGTGAACAGCTGGTTTGTCTCCTCCCCCTCCCGACAACACCGTCGCTCTCTCTGTTTATTTTTTGTTTTTATCACACGTTTTTCTTTTGCCGTCTGCCAATTCAAAGAGGCTAACCTGACGCCGTTGTCGCAGTCAAAATGGGTGCCCTCAAGTATGTCGAAGAGCTCCAGAAGAAGAAGCAGTCCGATGTGATGCGCTTCCTTCTGCGTGTTCGCTGCTGGGAAGTACGTTGAAACCACCCGATTCCGAACCATGTGGACGCACGACGACAAGTCTCTACTCGTCTCTTCTGCCCCTCCCCCCTTGCCGATACCGATTGTTGAATTTTGATCAACCGTCTCCTCACTTGGAATGGGTCTGATCTATTGGACAATTGGGAAAGCATGCAAAACGGGGGTGGTTGGGGAAGGGACACGGAGAGGGCTTCGCGTTCCTGCTATACACTCGTTGAACATTTGCTGAGAGTGCATCAATATAGCTCCGACAGCTGAATGTCATTCACCGCGCCTCGCGTCCCTCGCGCCCCGACAAGGCCCGCCGCCTCGGCTACAAGGCCAAGCAGGGCTACGTTATCTACCGTGCCCGCGTCCGCCGCGGAGGCCGCAAGAAGCCCGTGGCCAAGGGTGCCACTTTCGGTACGTCGAATCGACCCGTACGACGAGCGACCGCACCCCCCCTCGCTGCCGCAGAGCGGTCGGAGGGGTTGAGGCCTCGTCGCCGTCTGCAGTGGAAGAAGGGATTGCTAACGGGATCGGCATCACAGGCAAGCCCACCAACCAGGGTGTCAACCAGCTCAAGTACCAGCGCTCCCTCGCCTCCACCGCCGAGGAGCGTGTCGGCCGCCGCTGCGCCAACTTGCGCGTCCTCAACTCGTACTGGGTTAACCAGGACTCGACCTACAAGTACTACGAGGTCATCCTCGTCGACCCCCAGCACAAGGCCATCCGCCAGGACCCCCGCATCAACTGGATCGTCGCCCCCGTCCACAAGCACCGCGAGTCCCGCGGCCTCACTGCCACCGGCAAGAAGTCCCGCGGCCTCAACAAGGGCCACCGCTACAACAAGACCCAGGCCGGCCGCAGAAAGACCTGGAAGCGCCACAACACCCTCTCCCTGTGGCGCTACCGGTAAACGGTCTCGTCCCGCAAAGGGGGATTCCGCGGTTGACGTGGCGGTTCGTCGCGCCGACGACGACAACATGGTCGTCTCTTCAAAAACAACGGCGGCTGCCGGGTGTGGTGTTCACGGATTGCAAGGACACAAGGACGGCTACGGTGGATCGTCATCTTCATCATCATCATGGGTGGTACTCGGCACGCTGTTTCTTCTTCTTCGACGACAGCTTGGGAACGCACTTGATATCATGCGCTGGAGTGTTCTTCTCCCCCCGGTCTGAGACTTTCCGGGTGGGAGAAAAAATTCAAAATCGATACGAAAAATGGAACAGACTTTTCGAGGTTCTTTACATAACGGCGGGCGTACAATGATGAATAACGTGATTTGCGAAGAAACTTTCTTCTTTTTTGTTTCGCTTCTTCTCCCTGCACCCCCGTCTGCTTTTCCTATTCGCCTTGTGATGATGCCTGGTGGAAACGACACAACGTCAAGTCCGAATAAAGGCAAATCACCATCTATTTGGCCTCCTCCTCGTGTCAATGTGACTTTCCTGGCCTGGTCTGACCAGGGCGGCTTGCTCTGGCATACACCGACGACCGGTCTGCCAGCCAACCAACTTGGACGGGTTCTCGTATTGCTACATCCAGGAGCAACAGCGTGCGGTGCCTTTCCTCCCCTCAAAGTGGTTTCTGAACACTTCATAGGACCGACCCTTCTGGTTGGCGTGAAGTTTTTTGCACATGACTCCCAAACTTGTGGAGGCGGACGGTGGGCACGGATTGCCGGTCGGGATGGCTAAATGGGCGAGGACCCTCTTCTCACTGCCTGCCACCTTTGGCACGATCCCATTAACCACCACGATCCTCGGATCCGCGGAGAACACTCAGTGACCACCGACGATACAGCACGGCCTGTCCCCTTGGAACCAGCTGTCACAGGCCACACACAATGGATAAGAAACGCATGAACTTCTTCCCCCTTTTGACGAAGCTAGATAGCTTTGAAAATTACTGACTGTTTCTGTCATCCCAGATCGTCCCCGTCTGTCCTGTTTCTTTGTGTAGTCATGTTGCAGCTCATCAATTTGTAGAAAAGGTTTTCCCAAATGCCAAATTCCCTGCCGTACACCGTACCATCGTTCCGGGTATTGTTTTCCCTAGACCCTCTGAGCCAAATTAAATCATCATTATAACGCCACTCCCCTTGACCGTTGGGGGATACATATTCTGCTGTATCAGGCCTGCTATGCCAACTGTTCATCATTGATTATCTTTCTTTCTCTTCATGAAGAAAGGTCGCCTCTCAGATTCCCCGCTGTACCCACACTCAGAAGCGCGTCATATCACTAACCTCGCTGTACTTGGTGAAGCGGGTGTTGCCAGTGTTCATGGGATGCAACGCGGTAGGCGGACGGTTGATCTCGGGCATGATGGGGCTGCGACGGTCCTCATCCCAGCTCCTGTCGGAGGTGTGGCCCCGCTCGAGGTCGGGCATGAACGGGCCGCTGATGTTGGGGCGCGCAGCGGTAGTGGTGTTGCTCTTGTTCCACGGAGTAGGGAACTTCTGCGTAAAGCGCTTGAACTTGTTCGGCTCCTTTTCATTGTGGATAGAGTTGCTCCGAACCGAGTAACCGTCGACGAGCGAGTTCTTGCCCGAGGCGAGGGTGCCATCACTGCGGATGTTACGGGCATTAATGCCGTTGTGGCTGTCGCAGAAAATGATGGACGAGATAACGTTGAAGAAGCCGAACGTGATGGCCAGAATGCCCGATGCGAGGATGAGACGCCACAGAGGCAGGCCAATGGTCTCGATGGAAAAGGCAGGGTTGGTACTGTTGGCGAGCACTTGGCAGCCCATTACGATCATGGCGATGCCCAGCCAGCTGAGGCCATGCTCGCAGGAGAGGGTCGGCCAGTTGCGCTCGAAATAGTGGCGGAAGACGTTCACCTCCGAAATAATGAGAAAGATGGCGACAGAGAAGGTGAAAAAGTGCGAGACGGACACGAAGAAAGCGAAGTGGCCCTTGAGGATGGACATGACGATCATGACCCAGGCCGAGGCGCTCACGGCCAGAAGACCAATGATGTTAAACGCCCGAAAGACGTTGAGGATCATGTGGCCGGAGCCGCGGAGGCTGGAGTTCTCGGAGAGGTTAAACATCTTGGGAGGCTTATTGTGGTCGCAGTTCGCACACTCTCCACAGCAGAGCCTCTTCGGTTTCGGTCTGGAGGACGAAGCCGTAGATCCCTGGGCAGCTGCAGGGATCGACCGGGCTGGAGATGAGTAAAGAGAAGAATCTGAAGGCATTGTTAGCGGGGAATCCGTTGTCCAGGAGAGGCGAGGTAGCTAACAGGTGAGTGAGTATCTGACGGCGAGCTTGACGGCGGTAAGGCTAATAGCAAGTTCTCAGTCCTACCAAGCAGATTGAGAAATCCAAAGGAGTGGTGGTTCCTGGGTATCGAGTGTGTTTGGTCGTAGGTGTTTGCGATTATGAGACAGGTAAGAAATAATGCTGGAAACCAGTCCGGCAAAGGCAGTGATATAGGGAGAGTGTAGAGAGCTTCACAATGGAAGAGAAGTATTGTAAGCGAACAAGATTAGTAGATACCAGGGGAATAAGTAAGTTGTTCGCGAGCGTTCAATAGAAGGAAGGTGGGAGGGGGGGTAGAAGCACCTGCTAAAGGACCGAGGGTAGGCAGATTCGGGTAGGTTCGATGTCAAAGGAAGGAGGAACGGGGCCTCCTTCTTTAATACAAGCAGTACCCTCCCCGATCGTTCCTGCCTTGTCAAGCTTAAAGAAACATGGGTCGAAAAGATTAATGCATGACAGGTAGGTAGGTACCTACAGGCCCGGCCGGGCTGCTGTTCCCGCCCAGCACATCATCACCCAAAGATGACCGGTCGCCTTGCCGTCGAGAAGGCAAGAGCAGGCCCAGGTCTGGTTTGGCCGAGGGAGCCTCCCGGCGGCCCTCCTCATTCGTTGTTTCGCATTGAATGCAAAAAGTTTCGAGCAACTAGCAGCCAGTCATTTTGGCAGTGCGGAGGGGCTATCAAGACCGGGATGCGCCGGTGGGGGACAAGAGAACGGAAGGGTGAGGGGGGTGGAGGCGATGGATGGAGGTGTCCAAAGCTTTTCCCACGAACGACTTTGCCGATCTTTCGACGTCCCTGGCATTATGAGGACCGACTAGGTTACGGGGGTGTGGGATGCGCGATGGTGAGTGAGAAATGAGTGGCCCGAAGAGCGGCGGCGACGGAAAGCAGCTTTCTTCCCTGTGGCTGAGGCTCTAGACGATGCTAAGCGGCGGCGTCCAGACTACGTTTCAACACGGATGCCCTGGCCGAGCACTTGCAATCCCACGAATCCTAGATAGGTAGCTAAACCGGGAATATCTGTCAGTCATTTGATGCTTGGCCACGATACGATTCGCACGGGTCGGGCAGCGGTGGCCTGCAGCATGTGATTGTGCGCATTCTCATCATGGAGCTGCCGATGTCCTGTGGCTCTCAACAGTCGATGAAGATCCCCCTCCCGGACGCTCATCAAGAGCAAAGACGAGACGAAGAAGGAAGGGCTCTAGAGGGCCAAGGCTCCATCCATACAAGTGGCATGAACATGGCGTGGGTCATTTCCGTCCAATCGTGCGCTGAAAGTCGGACAGCTGCAGCGCTCGTCAAGGGACGCAGTCAAGATGATCCTATAAGAGGGCGGCAAATATGCAGAGCAGGAGGCGAATGTTCAAGCATCGAGGCCCAGACGTTGGAAGTATACAATACTAGGTACTGTAACAGGCCGGGGGGCGCCGGGGGCATGGGCTAAGGGTAGGGGTAAGGGAGGCACGGAGGGTAGATAGATTGTGGTCGCGCGAAAGAAGCTGCAAACATGTTGGCAGTCGAAAGTGGAAGGGACAAGGCAGATTCTCAGTTCACGGGCCCGATGCCGAATTGATTGGACGATGGGCGACGACGCTCTGTTTCATGCGGGTTTAGTCACGACAGCCGCCGGCCAGCACGTCAAGCACGGAGAGACTGCTGCTGGCAGACCCCTGCCGATGCCAGGAGTACCTACCGATTCGCTACAGGGCGGGCGGGTGGGCTAGCCGGACGATGCAGCGATTAGTGTGAGCGGCAAGGTAAGGTACCTACATACCTACAAACAGACGTAGTCTGTACGAATACTGTAGGTATCGTCTTTGGCTCTCCCGAGTGCGAAGCCATGGCATGGGTCAACCCTGAACCCGTGCGGGATCCTTCCCACCAAGCCGACGATAATTAAAGAGCACATGGAAATTGAAATAACATCTCAGCCCTTGGCGAAGCCAGCTGAGAATGTATCCAAGGCGGTACAGGGTACCCGTAAGATAGCGAGCGTAGAGAGGGTGACTTGGGCAAAGCCAACGTTCAACTTCGTTAAGTACCGTATGGTAAGTGGCATAACGATGGCAATGGTTGCGTCTTTGCTATTCCAGGCGGTAAATTTACCGTCTAACGGAGTAGCTCATCCCCGTCCACTTCCAGTCAAGATGGATCAAGCCCCTTGCGGTGAGAAGTGGTCTTGGAGGATGCAAAACATCTAGACCGAGGCATATAATAAGATGCGAAGCATACCTAACACCGAGTCAGTCTGAAGTGACCTCGGTTCTATTGACAAGAACTATTGATCCGTGACCATAGCTCTCCGTGCTTTCGTCTGGTATCCATCCGAGGTGGACGTGCAGTGCCACCGAGACGCCCTGAACACGTACGTACCGTGATCAAATGGAACTCGATCGTGAAACCCAAAAAAGAATGAACAACCCAAGCGGTCGTGCCTCAAGAGATTGCTGGCGCATCGGGCCGGATCCGCTTTCGCATCCAAGTGATTTGTGAACCTGAGACTTGCTGGCTAATAAGCGCCCACCACGTAACACTTGATCCTTGGATAGGTAACCTATGGTGCCTTCTTAGCGCATGCCTCGCCTCTCAAGGTCTTTACTTAGATACGCAGAGAACGAGAGGCGTAACCGCCCAGCAAGTAATATCGGTTCCGAATTCACGCCCGTCAATTTGGGGCGCGTTGAGCCGCGGTGCCAATCCACCAACTCGAAAAAGGCTGAGCTTAAGCGCCAGCACCGCCTCGATGGCCGGGGCCTAGCTTCGCGGCAAGACGTTGCTTTTTTGTAACATTGTCATTGAGCAGCAGAACAGCAAGCCGACTCTGAATGCTCTAAAAACCTGCTTGCATCCCCGCGAAGCTCATTTCCAACATTGTACACAACTGCTTCTTCATACTTTATTCAACGAGAACAATTACCCAGAGAAAGACCCCCAGGTCATGTCTTCCGGCTAGTTGATTGGAATCACCAGTATTTGACTGGCCTTGGGTGTGTATGCATTATGCCCAAACCAGTGGATGGGTCAATTAGACTGTTATTCACAGTTTGCGGAACAATGGAGTTTGGGTTGAAACTGGTCCGACCAGGAAAAAGGAAAGCAGAAAACAAAAGGTGCGTGGGTTGTCCTTGGGGGTTCATTCAGAGATGTGTGTGTATGTGTCTTTGGAAAGCTGGCCAGCATCTTTGCAAAGTCTCGTGCTGGCTCCACACTGTTGTGAGTCCCCAAAGCGAGTGCTCCTCGAAAGACAATAAAAACAGAAAGCATGCGTTGCGAGCGAGACAAAGATAGGGTAAATGAGCTTCAGTGTTGTCAGTATTCAGGGCGGCGCCAAACTGAACTGATGTTAGTCAAATTTGGGTGGTAATTACCCTTCAAGTAAGTTGGCACCTTAAAGGACTTGCTCCTTCATTTTCTTGGGGCATGGTCTGTGCTTTGAAAAACACGTGAGCAGCTGGGTGGGCCTACCTCTGGCCTAGGTCTTCCTGCTTTCTGCCGCCCGTCAGCCTCAGCTTATCTTCTCGAGCAATGTGACAGACGGACGACCCGACAATCAATATCCTCGACAAAACTATTGCCGATCGGGCTTCTTTCCCTTACCCGCTACGGCACTATACGACGTTCTCTCCCCTACCTACTCACAAAACGCATACAATCGACTTGCCAGTCGCCAAATCCTCTCTTCGCCCTCCCTCACTGATTTCTTCCATCCATCGCTGCGACAGCATCCTCGTGACTGCCCAACTGCCACTTCCATTTGCTCTTTGTCTTCGCCATCTCATCTTCGCGACGCGCCCATACGCTCGCCGGCATCAACGAGAAGCTCGTTGCAATCCATCCACAAGCGATCGCGAAAGCTTTCCATCGGATGATGTCGTGACGGCGTCCTTGCTATCTGCTTGGATCTGGTTGGCTTGTGCTGCGGAGGACTTGAGCAGAGAGAGAGAGAGAGGGTCTGGACACGAGAATTGGAAACTGCAAAGCGGCCCCTCCCAGTTTAGGCTACCAGCGACGTCTCTTGTCTAAAGCAGCAGACGGGCGCGCTTCCATAATAAGGGTGGTTTCTTGTGCTTTCAATCGCATACGGTGAAGGAGGCTTGACTTTGGTCGAGGACGATCTGAATCTTCCCCGCTGCCACTGCGTCTTTGTTTCTCGGCACTTGTCGCTCGTCATCGCGTGCTCTTGACAGACGACCCTTTTCTTCTTTTTCTTCGTCTTCATCGTCAGTACTTTCGTCGACCCAAGACCGGTTCGCAACCATGTCATACGAATCGTCCGCCGCCGAGGTTGCGGAGGACTACCGTCAAGCTCTCGAAGACTTGACTACCAACGTGCGCTTCGAGATCAGCAATCTGACGATGATTGCGAGAGAGCAGACCGAGCATGCCCAGGTCATCTCCGAAGTTTTACAGGACCACATTTTGAAGGTAGGCCATGCTCCCCATCATTTCCTGGCGTCAGTACACGCACCGTCTACCTCCTTGTTCAAAGCAACGATGCCTGAAGCTGCGAACCTTCCGCTGTCGAACGACTTGGCCAATGCTGACATGCCCTGCAGGCTCCAGCACATAAGAAGCTACCGGCCCTCTACGTCCTAGACTCGATCGTCAAGAATGTCGGCACTCCGTACACGCTGTTCTTCGGAGCCAAACTATACACGACATTCATGGAAGCGTACGCCGCTGTGGACGGACAGGTCCGCCGCAAGATGGACGAGATGCTTCGTACCTGGAAGGAGCCGGTCCCAGGATCTCTTGACAAGCGCCCAGTCTTTGCCCCCGAGATAACGCAGCCCATCGAGAATGCCTTGTTGAAGGCTCGTACATCGGCGCTTCAGGCCCAACAAGGGCGAGGGGCCGGTCGCGGTCGACCGCCTGCTGCGCCCTACCGCGAAACCCCGACGCCACCGGGCATGCGACCTGGAGCGGTCCAACAGACGCCGTTTGGCCAGCCGCCGCCTGTGCCACAGGTGAACGGCAACCGTCCCCCAAGCGCGCCGCTCCCGCATCACCCGCAAATCGCCCCTTACGCGGTTAGTCCTTCCCACCATCGTGATAACTGGGCACCAGATACTGACCCAAACCATAGCCTCCCCCGCCGTCATATAGTGCTCAGCCCTCAGCGGCCCCGGGCCCTTACCAGCCCCCTGCGCAGATGCCGTACGCGGCTGGACTCTCGGGTCCGCCTCATGCTGCTGGAATAAGCAAAGACTCTCTGGGCCAAGATATCCAGAAGTTGATTGATGCGTCGAAGTTGGAGTTTGCGCAGAACCCCCATGATCATAGTATTCAACAAAGACTCAAGGCGTTGCTGGATGTGCAGAGCTTGCTACAACACCAGAACCTGCCCCAGGACCAGTTGGTCCTGATTAAGAATCAAGTAGCCGATCTTGCTGTAAAAGTGAGGCCGTTCTCGGCCCAGGGCGCAACCCCTGCCGCTACACCCGTCCCCTCTCATCCACCGCCGCCTCCTGCGGCGCCTGTAGTTACGTCTGGACCACCACCGCAGCAGCATGGTACGGTGACGCTTGATGCCCTCTTGGGCCAGGGAGCTCTTGCTGCATTGCTGTCGAGACAGTCAGCCACACCGCAGGTTGCTACCCCCCCACCTCCACCCGCCAGCATGGCGATTCGGTCTCCCCCGCCGCAAAAGGTTGAGCCGTACCGAATGCCCAGTGCGACGCCGTCGGCAGATCCCATGGCTTTGCTGGCCGGCTTGCGGCAAGCCGGGTTGCTTCCTGGACCAGCCCCGAGCGCAACGCCGACACCAGCGCCTCCTCCTGGTCCGGTACCGCCACCTGGGATGCCCATGCTGCCTCATGGGCTGCTGCCCCCTAACCTTGCGAGCTTGCTGGCATCGGGTCAACTGCCACCGCGTCCCCCACTCGGAGGCATGCATGGCAACCAGCTCGACGCCACAGCTCTTAAACAACAGTGAGTCTATCTCTGTGACGAGTTATCGGTGAGGTCCACGAGCACTAATGGTCTGTAGATTCCAGCCACATCTGATTCCATCCATGTTTGAGCAGCTGGGCCCCCAGTGTACTCAGTGCGGCAGACGATTCAAGACGGACGAGGAGGGTAGAAAGAAGAAGATGGCGCACATGGATTGGCATTTCAAGGCTCACCAGCGGCTTGCGGAAGCAGAGAAGAGGGGCCAGCATCGCAGCTGGTACGTCGACAGCAATGTGAGTTACCCAGGCCGGTCCCAAGCATGGCTGGTGTCTAACACAAGGCAGGACTGGCTCAAGTCACGAGAAGCTATCGACGTCGACCATGTCCAATCAGCGGACAACTCATCATCTAGCCCCGGCCGGGCGAAGAAGGAGGCCAAGCCTCGATACATCCCGGTGCCGGACGCCTCGAGCGGCATCAACAGTATCTGTCCGATTTGCCAGGAAAAGTTCGAGAATAAGTGGTTGGACACCGCCCAGGAATGGGTTTGGTTGGATACCACGCTGGTAGGCAACCGGGCATACCATTATAGTTGTCACTCGGAAGCGACACAGGCCAGAGAGAGCAAGCCGTCATACTCGAAGGGAACGCCGGAGCGGGTGCTGGGCAAGCGCAAAGCAGAGGTGAGTTGATGAATGTGTGCAGGCCATCAAGAGCTCAGACTGACGACGCCGACAGGGTGACTTGAAGCATTCGCGTGGAAGGATGAAGAAAGACAAGGACGCACTGAAATGGCCCAAGACTGAACTTGACTACTAGAAGTATATCCAGTAAGCAGTCGAAAGCCCGACGGCTTCGCGCAGACACACTGCATCGTATTGAGAGCTCATGGAGAGCCATCACTGCCTCATCATCCTACGAGACATGCCTCCTGGCAGCATTACGCGGCGCCAAGCCGCGAATGCTGGCTTTTGCCGACTCTTGCGACCCCAAAGCGGCAAGGCGTGTTGGAAACCCCCCATACCTGAACAGAGGATTGCCAATAAGTCCAGGAAACAGGAAGGGGAAAAAGAAATGCGACAGAGTTGGTCAAAGGCGGGGAGGAAGGGTTGGTTGTGGGGGGGGAAGGGATCAGCACGCACGGAACACCGGAGATGAAGCACGGTGAGGCTCCGTTTGTCGGAGCTGCTGCCGGGGCGAATGATCGGCAGAGGAGCTTCGGCATGGCAGTCGACATAGGTGCTTGGCAAGGCTAGGCCGTATCAGCGGAGATAAGATATTAGTCCAACCTGCGAGGAGAAGGCAGGCCGGAGCACACCGCAACATCGTACAGGTGACAGCGAAGCAAGCATCAAAGACGACCTGGCCGACTGATCACATGGGTACGCATGCATTTCTAATCAAATGGCATCGCGTGGCTAACACAGTGAGCCCATTAATACATAGTAAAACGGACAAGCCCCGAAGTTACCGGGCGGTGGGCTCGTATGCAGTGCAGCCCTGGCAGCGGAAGTAGAGGAATGAATGCCCAACCTGAACAAGTCTTATTGCATCAATTCCGAAGAAGGGAAGAGGGAAAAAAAAGAGTTCCGCCTCGTGATTTCTGAAATGCTTCTCCACAGGAGTTCCTTGTGATGCATGTTTTCAATGCGTACCCACAATCTAGACTCTGCACTAGGCGCACAATCCTTGGCGGCCTTGCTCGCGAGGGAAACAAACCGGTGGTCAAAGGTAGCGTAGGTACTTCGTAGGTGGGTGAGTGAGTGAGTGAGTGCGGTGGCGGGCCAGAACGGCCGGCCCTGGGTGGGGTCGATTTTGGTCTGGGCGGACGGACAAAACCACTGTTGTTTTCAAGTCGTTCTCGTGGTTTATCCCAAACCACCTAGTGTACTTCGTAGTGTATCCGTAGAGTGGGATGAATATAGGCAAAAGTCCGGGGGGCGACGTTGGGCGACGACTGGGTGTAGTGGAGCGTGGAGGAGACGGGGATGGATGGATGGATGGATGTGTGGAGAAAATCTGGTGGTTCCCAATGACGCTCCGCTCCCCCCGGCGTGGAACGAACGCAGGGCTTCAGGCACCAGCAATACGGTAAGGCGGAGAATGCTGACGATGGACGTACGAGACAGTGAGTGTAGGGAGAGAGGTACAGGTAAACTAATACCTACCCTACCTGGTTGGGGAGAAACGGTGGATGCCCACACGCCCCCCATTCCCGGACCACCATATTTGGCTTCCCGAAGTCGGGCGCCGGGTGCGTAGATGTTAACGTAGTATAGTATAGTATACCCCTCGGTGGCGTCTTGCACTCGATGTCTTGCAGGGGAGCTTGGTCAGGCTGCTGCTGTATACCTATCCGTCTTGTCCCAAATCATCAACAGTTCGGCATGTTCTCTTCTCATCCCGAGTTTTCCGGTTCAGCTTGGTTGGGAGGTTGATGGTTGAACCCGTCGTTTGCCGGTTGCTTGCAAGTCGTGGCCGCTGAACTGAACCGATCTGCATGAACGCAGACGACGGACGGCGACGTTGGGTCTGGGGGGAGAACAGGATGTGTGAGAAAGAAGGCGAGAGAAACTGCCCAAGCCACCCGAGTGTGTGTGTGTGTGTGTGCTGTAGTGTACCATGTGTCGAAAGCCCATGGAACAAGTCATCTGCAATGTAATGTAATGAGGTGCCCCCAGTTCTTGCTCAGAAAGGCAGCCCGTCGGGTTCACAGCCACTCGAGGGGGGGTGCACAAATGGTCGGTTGTTACAATGTACGATGTATGTACATAGCACAGGATAGATCAGATCAGAGGCGCCATGTTTTCTGTTCCTCCGAGTGACAGACAGGACAGCCAACACTTCTGCTGGAACCTTGTTGGGGAGAAAGGACATTCATTGACTGTCACGGGGGGGTCGGATTTCCATGCCCTTCTTCCATACAATACGCATGGCCCCCCGGACGGCGACGGCGGGGACGTCGGGATTCAACGTATTACTTGTACCTACCTCCGTCGAAGCATCGAAACCATACGAAGTACAGCTAACCACCTACCTAGTCGTCCCGGGACCTACCCGGCTTTCCCTGCTGCTTCCAGGTTCCCCGGGTACCCTCCCGGCTCTGTCTCCAAACGCGTGCGCCCCCCCCGCCGCCTGCCACCCGCTGAGAGTTCCTATTGCCGGCCAGATCTGCATCATCTACACTAACAGCAAAGGAGTACCTGTTTGCGCAGGTGCATGTAAGTAGCATGTACGATGTAAACCTCCTCCAGCATGTTGATGGAGGTAGCGATGTACTACTGTACATAGGTAGGTACCCAGGTATATAGGTAGATAGGTAGGTAGGTAGGTACCTAGTGTGTACTCTGAGCAGATAGGTAGTGTCGTTAATTACCCCTCCACTACCCTCCATCCCGTCTGTAGATGTTGCCCCCCACCGCTGCGAGGATGAGCCTGGTTGGACCGCCGCACGGCGCTTGGCGCCACAACCTTCACACGCCCCGAGCAGCTCTTTTCCTCTTCCATTTTCTATCCAATTGTCTTTTTATTTTATTTCATTTATTTTAATTCTTGCTTCTTTCGCCATCCACGCGTCAGGACGGAGTCTTCCTCCTGCATCATGTGTAAGCAAGCAGTCTGTTCATACCGAGCAGGGTAGCTAGCTAGCTCTTGTACCTCTCACTCTTACCCTTACCCCACCCGATGGAGGGGCAAAGGGGTCCAGGTCCTGGGCGGACATCACACCGGTGCCTTCTCTCGCTCTTTTCAGTCACTCAGCGCAGCTCAGCGCAAAAGCACAAGCTCCCTGCACCGCATCCCTTTCGTCACAGGAGAAGAGGATGAAGGGTGTGGTGTGGTGTGGTGTGTGCCGATAAGTGGCCGGGACTGGTTGACTACATACAGTACATACATAGTAAGTATACACTAGACGTCCGCCTGCCTGCCTACCTACCTAGGTAGGTAGGTAGGTAGGTGCCCTCCTTCCTGGCCGAGTCCGAGGTGCCCTTTCTTAAAGCAGAGAGCTCCCCGTCGTTCGTTCCCCTTGTTGATCAACAAAACCTGTGTCTTCCAAGGAGCTCTACTTTCTCCTCTTCCTGTGTCCTTATCCTGCTGTGGATTCTGTTGTCAATTGACGCGAGGCGAGACGAGACCATACGCCGTCGTCCCCCCTTTCGTTGTGTGATTAGACAGAGCTCTCTTCGTTCTTACGTGACGACATTCCCGGCGTTGCACACGGCGCATCAATCATGGAGTAAGTCCTGCTGTCACAACAAGCCGGTTACCACCGCGCCTTCGACCTTTCGGTTTGGAAAGGTTTCGTCAAGACGTCCAGAAGCTGATAGTCCTCCCCAGACCACCGCAATCCACCGCACCACCTCAACTTCTCGTGAGTCCGGCCGATTGGACCTCGCTCGTAACCGGGTTCGGCAGAGGCGCAGACCAGACCATTGACTCGAAGCAATTGACCAGGACCACTACATCGGAATTGACGTCGGCACTGGGTCGGCTAGGGCATGCATCATTGACGAGACCGGCGACATCAAGGGCCTTGCCAGCGAGCCCATCAAGCTGTGGCAGCCCGAGACTGGGTACTACGTAAGCTTCCCTCGGCATCTCCCCTTCTCTCTGCCTCCGCGAGGATCCGAGTCGAGCCCTGCTGACGCCCGCCCCACCACCAGGAACAATCGACCTCGGACATCTGGACCTGCATCTGCCACTGCGTGAAGCAGGTCCTCAACGAATCCAAGGTCGATCCGGACAAGATCAAGGGTATCGGCTTCGACGCCACGTGTTCCCTCGCCGTCTTCAGCCACGACACGGACGAGCCCGTTGCCGTGACGGGGCCCGACTTTGATAACGCCGACGGCAACGACCGCAATGTCATACTCTGGCTCGACCACCGGCCCGTTGAGGAGACGGAGAAGATCAACGCCACCAAGCACAACCTACTCAAGTACGTCGGCGGCACCATGAGCATTGAGATGGAGATCCCAAAGGTAC
Source organism: Colletotrichum zoysiae (assembly GCA_030867305.1). Lineage (NCBI taxonomy): Eukaryota > Fungi > Ascomycota > Sordariomycetes > Glomerellales > Glomerellaceae > Colletotrichum > Colletotrichum zoysiae. The sequence continues at coordinate 283,718 of MU842833.1, forward strand.
TCTGGCTCAAGAACAACATGCCCAAGGACCTCTTCGACCGCTGCAAGTTCTACGATCTCGCCGACGCCCTCACCCACATGGCCACTGGCAACGAGACGCGGAGCTTCTGCAGCACCGTCTGTAAGCAGGGCTACGTTCCCGTCGGCGTCGACGGCAGTGTCAAAGGCTGGCAGGAGGATTTCCTAACCACCATTGGGCTCGAGGATCTCGTCAAGGACGATTTCAAACGTCTTGGTGGTGTCAACGGGGTGGTGAGCCTATTTCATTAACCCCCCCTTTCTTGTTTTTTACTTTGCGAGCAAGCGAGAGAAAGAGAATGCGAAGCAGACTGACCGACCGACTGACTGACTGGGACCAGAACGGAAAATACCAGAGCGCTGGAGAACTTGTCGGCGTTCTCTGCAAGAAAGCCGCCGATGAGCTCGGCCTTCCCGAGGGAATCGCCGTCGGCGGCGGTGTGATCGACGCTTACGCCGGCTGGATCGGTACTGTCGGAGCCAAGGTTGAGCTCCCCCCGGGCCACCTGGAGGCGGACCAGCCCAAGAACGATCTTTCTCAGGCGTTCCACAGACTCGCGGCGGTCGCCGGCACCTCGACCTGCCACTTGGCCATGTCCAGAGACGCCGTCTTCGTGCCCGGTGTCTGGGGTCCATACCGTGACGTCCTGCTGCCCGGCTTTTGGATGGCCGAGGGGGGCCAGTCTGCCACCGGCGAGCTTCTCCGGCACATCATCGAAATCCACCCCGCCTTTATCGAGACGAACGCACTTGCGATGGCCGAGTCGAAGAACATCTACGAGTTCCTCAACGCCCACCTGGAATACATGCGGGAGAAGAGCGGCGCGCCCTCCATCTCGTACCTGGGCCGCCACTTCTTCTTGTACGGCGACCTGTGGGGCAACCGATCACCTGTCGCCGACCCCAACATGAAGGGCGCCGTCGTCGGGCTGAGCAGCGACAAGACCACGGACAACCTGGCGCTGTGGTACTACGGCACGATGGAGTTCATCGCTATGCAGACGCGCCAGATTGTCGAGGCAATGAACACGGCCGGCCACGAGCTCAACACCATCTTCATGTCCGGCAGTCAGTGCCAGAACCCGCTGCTCATGGACCTCATGGCCACCATTTGCGACATGCCAGTGCTGGTGCCGCGGTACACCAACGCGGCAGTCGTCCACGGCGCGGCCATGCTGGGCGCCAAGGCGGCAACGGCGGCCGAGGACGGCTCCACGGAGGACCTGTGGTCCATCATGGACCGCATGAGCAAGCCTGGCAAGCTGGTCAAACCCGGCACGCTCAAGGGCGAGAAGTTCCTGTTCGACGCCAAGTACCGTGTGTTCCTGGAGCAGTGCAAGACACAGCAGGAGTACAGGAAACAGGTTGACGCCGCCGTGGACCAGTGGCTCAAGAAATGAAGCGTATCAGGCCGGGATTCATGGCCGATGGACGGTTTAGACGGTTGACGACATTTACGGGGTGTTGGACGTACTGGTTTATGGTTGCTTCACCGGACAGGTTTGTTTGTACGAGGAGTTGCAGGGTAATACGAAGAGCCATTCTTTAACGAACATCAAAAGACATGCCCCCTTTTTCTTTGTATTCGATTGATAAACTTTCAATTCCGCTGTGATTGATTCGATTGCCTCGCTTCCGTGTGTGTCTGCGGCGAAAGAGCTGCGGAGAGCTGGGGTAGGTTTACGGTACATACACCCGTTTTCTCCTTAGCAACGGGTTGAGGGAGACAAGCTGCATCTGTAGCGAGCACACGTGCCTGTAATTGCGGCAGCTGATAGGGCAATTGGGGGTGCGCTACGGGAGACCGGTGGGGGGGCCGTTGGAGCAGCTCGTCAGATGCAAAAAAAAAAACCCGCAGGGAAACAAACCGATTGTTGAATTCCTCGCTTGTTACGGACGGCGTAATCTCGAGAACTAGGCAAGCCGGCATTGTCTTGACGAATTCCTCCCCTCGAGAAATACACGTCGGATGGAAGAAAAGAAGAAGAAAAGAAGAAAAGGCAAAAGACGAAAAACGTCATTAGAGAAGGAAACTAAGGAAGGACAACCCCCCACGTCCGAGCTTTTCTGTCTATCGCGAGACAACACTGGTGGTATCCGCACCTTTGCCGACATCATCCTGCTGCACCCAAAGCTTGTTTTTCCTTTACTTTTTTCTTCTATAACACCCGCCACACCCACGCCCGCGCCCCCGCTCCCGTTCGATCGAGCAATTCCATCGTCAGACCTGTCGCCGGACTGCCCATCTTCAGTACACAGGCCTCCAGGAAACAAAACAAACGAGCAGACCGCGCCTTCCCTACCGTTGCCTCCCCGATCTCGACGATAACAACAACCTACCGCCGCCATGCGTTTCGGAAAGACGCTGCGGCAGGCCGTGTACGCGCCGTGGAAGGACAAGTACATCGACTACGCGAAGCTCAAGTCCCTGCTGCGGGAGGACAAGTATGACGACGACGACGTCGCTTGGACCGAGGACGACGAGAGCCGCTTCTGCGACGAGATCTTCAACACCCAGCTCGAGAAGGTCGCCAAGTTCCAGGAGGAGACCTTCGAGAGCCTGAAGCGTCGTATCGACGCGGCCTTTGAGAAGCTCAAGGATCTGGCGCCGCCGCCCAGCGAGGAGGAGGAGGAGGATGGCGCGGAGAACGCCCAGGTCAAGAAGCCTGACGCCGCGACCGCTGCGAAGCTGAAGGACATTGAGGCGGAGCTCGACAAGATCACGACCGAGATCTCGGAGCTGAAGAAGTACAGCAACATCAACTACACGGGGTTCCTCAAGATCGTCAAGAAGCACGACCGCAAGAGGGGTGACAGGTATAAGGTGCGGCCCATGATGCAGCTGAGCCTGTCGCAGCGACCCTTCAACTCGGAGCAGGGCTACTCGCCCCTGCTCAACAAGCTGTCCATCATGTACTATGCAATTCGGCAGCAGCTGGACGAGGGCGCCACCGACCAGCAGCCGCTGGATCTGGAGAGCCAGGGCGAGACGCGCCACGGCGAGCGGTACACAGCTCACAAGTTCTGGGTCCACCCGGACAACCTGCTCGAGGTGAAGACGTACATCATGAGACAGCTCCCGGCCCTTGTGTACAGCGAACAGTCGGCCAAGGAACTGGACGGCAGCAACGACCCAGCCATCACCTCGCTCTACTTCGACAGCCCCAAGTTCGACCTCTACGGTAAGAAGGTGGAGCGCAAATCGGAGGCCTCGTCGCTGCGCGTCCGGTGGTATGGCCAGCTGAGTTCGAAACCCGAGCTTTACCTCGAACAGAAGATCGTTGACGAGAACGGATCGAGTGAGGAGCGCAAGTTCACCATAAAGGACAAGTACATCAAGCCCTTCATTGACGGCACCTACAAGATGGAGAAGACGGTGCAGAAGATGGAGCGCCAGGGTCAGCCGGCTGAAGATGTCGAGAGTTTCAAGAATACGGTCGAGTCGCTGCAGGGCTTCGTGCGGGAGAACAAGCTGGAGCCCGTCCTACGCGCCAACTACGTCCGTACGGCGTTCCAGAAGCCCGCCGACGACCGGGTGCGCATCTCCATCGACACCGAGGTCGCCTTCATCCGCGAAGACACGTTGGACAAGAGCAGGCCATGCCGCGACCCGGCGGACTGGCATCGATTCGACATCGACGGCCGCAACCTGACGTACCCGTTCAAGGACATCAACCAGAGCGAGGTCTCGAGGTTCCCGTACGCCATCCTAGAGATCAAGCTGAAGGAGGACCCCGGTCGCAAGCGCCCCGCGTGGATTTCGGACTTGATGGGATCTCACCTGGTGCATCCGGCCCCCCGCTTCTCCAAATTCGTACACGGCGTCGCATCGCTATTCGAAGACTACGTCAACAGCTTGCCCTTCTGGCTGACCGACCTGGAGGCGGACATCCGCAAGGACCCCCAAGAGGCGTTTGAGGCCGAGGAGCAGCGCAAGGCTCAGAGGGCCGAGGACGAGCAGGCCGTGGGCAGCTTTTTGGGCACCAAGGTCAGTTCGTACAAGGTGTCCAAGAGTTCGCCGGTTAGCAAATCGTATCTCGCCGACAGGATGGCCGCCGAGCCCAGCTCCTCCTGCCCGAAACCCTCCAACCGCGAGTCCCAGCAGTCGTCGTCGCAGCACAACGGAAGCGGGTCCTCGGGTCAGCAGCAGAGGAGCTACGGCACCCTTTCGTCCGTTCTCCCGGGCTTCTCGCTGTCCAAGTACTCCAAGGCCAAGCGGGCGCAGAACAGCCAGCAGCAGCTGCCCGAGGGCGTCGTCGAGCCGACCGAATGGATCAAGAACTCGGGCGAGCTGAAGATCGAGCCCAAGGTGTGGCTGGCCAACGAGCGCACGTTCCTCAAGTGGCAGCACATCTGCATCCTGCTCGGCGCCCTCGCCGTGTCGCTGTACACGGCCGCCGGGGAGAACTTCCTGGCCGAGGTCATGGGCATCGCGTACATCGTCATCGCCGTGTTTGCCGGGGTTTGGGGCTACAGCATGATGCGCCTGCGCAGGAAGATGATCATCGCCCGCAGCGGTAAAGATTTTGACAACCTCATTGGCCCGCTGATCATCAGCATCGCGTTGATGGCCGCGCTGGTGTTGAACTTTGTGTTTGCCGTAAGTGTTTGCATCCCTGTACCACTTTTCTTTTGTGCCTGCGGATTGCTCTGTTCGAGTTTCGATCGCTAACATGGCGTCCAGTACCGCGCCGCCGTGGACAAGATGGAGTCCAACGACGTGCTTGGCGGTGGCAATGTCACCAGCGAGCCGTTCCGCCAAGAGCTCATCTAGGAGCAAGGCGCCGAAAGATCGGTTGGGATGGGCCGGAGCGGGTGGGTGCTGGTGAAGTGTCTCCTTTGTATAGGTGTGTTGTTTAGCATGGACTCGGCTTGGTGTGCTGCGCTGGACGAGGTTCTTGTCTTCGTTCTAGTATTGAACGCGATGCCTGCTTAGAGCGGGGGCGTTGCCGTGTACGAGTGTAATCATAGCGTGAAAAAGGAGCAGTGGTATCAAAAGCCGGATGAGATTCAGAGGAGACGTGTCGATTTTCTTCCTCTCTCTTTTTCTTTTTTCCCTATCCCAATGTCCCGTGGCGGTTGACGAGACTGTCTTTTTTCTCCTGCTGCCCGGGACCAGTATGACGACAAGGCTCTAGGGGCTCGAGTTGGGTGCCGTCCGGTCCGTGTCGGGTGTCTTGTCCTCCGGCACTGCAGATATAGAAGAATATGCTGGAGGAATTTCTTGTAGAGAATGCCTGGCCTCGATGAAGGACAGTCTTCAAGAAGTTTATTCCTCGCAATGTCGCCTTGATACTGAACATTTTCGTGTGTTTCCGTCCATGTCTACACACAGAGCATATAAGGGTTATATCGCCGTTCCAGGCCCAATCTAGACTCTGCTCTTGTGCCGAAGCCAATACCAAGCCCTCAGAACGGCAAAGCGATCACTGAGGCCGCGCTGTCGAGAAAAAGAAGGTTCGAGAGAATGAAGGAAGCACTGCATTCTGCTGCCACCTGGGCTCTCCAGTTCTTTCGGACATGTTCAGCCACGTATACTCACCAACAACCATGGCTAATACGGGGTGTATGTCATGTCAGAATACCACTGTGTCTCTTAGTGCCAATCTGTATGAACAACCTAAATCCGTCGGGTGGCCGCCATATGAGAAGAAGCACGCCAGGGCCAGAACATGCTTCCTCCAGAGAGGAGTTGCCGTCTGAGTATTCGATCAATAGGTAGTAGGAGCAACCTCAAACCACACATTCTGCTACATAAAAGCCTCTCTCATGTATGCAGATTGGCTCTATCGATACACTGCGCACAACCCGAGCGGCGATTTGCTATTCCGCGCCATGTGTGCGGGCCAATGTTGACTTTCCCATGCTCATCAACCATTGTCGCCTCGTGTTTATATCACGCAACCACCCTGGAGGAAACGGTGGGCCCTTGGGACGTCGCCGAGGTTCCCCCAATGTCCCAGATCCAGCACCGAAGGTCCGATATTGAGAGGCCATAACTAGGTGTAGAGATGCGGTGGGGGAGGTGATGGCTCTGGCCTATGGGGTTTGTTGCCGAACCGTGAACAAGTCAGAGCAAGCCAGCCCTTTCGACATCAGACCGCCAGGCACAGCCTCGACTCTCGCAAAGGGGCTAGAACCTGTCTTGGGCAGTATTATGGCCTCCTTTATGATATTATCCTTGATTTTTCTATAATAAAAAACAACTGTGTTTCCAGTCAGAGACTCATAACTGTTAACACGTATGGCGGATGAAGGGAGAGGCTGGACACGAAGGAATACCCCATCAAAGAAGCACGAGCCATTCGTGCCGATCAGAACGCGGAGGGAACGCTCACATCCAAGTGCACATACAGCGTCTGGGCCATCGCCGAAGTCCAAATAACGCGGCGTGCTTCTCGAAGCACCCTGAGCTTCACACCGGGGGGAAACCGTCTGGGCGGATGGTGGATCGATCGATCCCCTTCAGATCAAATTACGATCACCTGCCGATTCCGTCAGCTGTCCAGGACTGCCCGAGCGTTTGTGGTCAATATTGGCTGTCAGCTATAATATAATTACGCCACACCCCCAACGCATGAAGAGGATGGCAGGTGGCCGCCCGCGCGGGCGACGGAAAAAGCGACTGGTTTTCCCCTTTTGGTGGTGGTAAAACCGGTCGTTTTGTCTTTTGTCACCCGCGTGCCATCCCGGGTCGACCCGGGACGGACTATACTCCGGATCACCACCACGAAACACTGAAAGGGCAGAAGACATCAAGGGCGAAGACTTGGCGAGTTCGGAGAACGGACGTGAGGCACGGGCGAGGTCTTGCGGACACGGCGACTTCTGAGCACACTGGCGCGCCGGCGCAAAGGTTATCTATCTACAGAGTCGAGGTTAAGCACTGAGCAGGTTCTTGGATCCTGAGCCTCCTCCCTCCAGGGCCTGAAAGTTTGGGCTGATCGCTGATTAACCGACAGATTGACTCGAGAGGCGAGCTGCTGCCGTGGCTCTTGAGCCGTTCGTTCCGGGGTTGTGGGGAGAGAGGGAGGCTCTGGTGCGAGCCGTGACATCCAGAAGAAAACCTAGCTGATCGCATTGACTACCTATCCCGAGGGCTGTCTTGCTGTATGTGGAACATCAATATGTTAAAGGAATAGGCAATATGCGCGGCGGCGGCAGTAGCGAAGCGACCTGAAGCCGTAGCGAGCCTCACGCGGACGGGCGTGTGGAGGTCTATACAAGGCCTTTAAATATAAGCTGGGTTTGAGGACTGACATGGAGCCTGAATGACCCCGGGCGTCACACCAGCTGGGTGACAGGTCGAAACACAAGAGCCGGAATCACTCCCGGGAAGACCCCTAAGACTGATGAACATGTCGACTCACCGATCCACAGAGGATCGCGGCGGGGGAGTAGCGATATTGTCGAATCCTTAGCGCATGTTCGTAACGAAAAAATGCACAGAAAACGAAGGCCGGCGGGCGGCGGACCGTCGATGACGTAGGGTGGCCTGGTGAAGGTAGTTGCGGCGAAGAAGGGCAGGGCGACCATGCGCTTCGGCGGACGGACCGAGTGACGGAAGTGTCGGGGGGTTTTTGATTCAGTGAAAGCCAACATACGACCGTTGGCCGGCGGCGGGCCATTTCAGCCAGTTGGGCACCCGGGGCCGGAGAGGGGAAACCCCGGTTTAAAAAATTAAAAAAAAAAAAAAAAAAAAACCCCCAGCAACAGGCCCAAATATACATGGGGGGTTTTTTTTTTTTTTTGATTGGAGGAGAGGAGGGTTTCGCCCTCGATGGCGGTTCTTCAAGGCGGTTGGGAGCTGTTTTGGAGCCCGTCCACCCCCAAGGCAGGAACCAGTTCCGAGTAACAAACGTCACGGACTGATTGGGCCGCTGGGTAATAACAAAGGACGTCGAGGGGCCCCGATCTCGATCAAAGAGGCGCCGAACGGGGGTCAACGTCGTTGCATGGCATCGGACGGTGGAACCGGCGGTTGACGTACATGGTCGAGGGCGGTAATGGATGGGGACATTGGAAAAAGGCCAGGGTTAGGGTCCTCGGGTTCGTCAGCTGCCTGCACGAGGAAGAGAGAGAGAGATAGAGAGAGTTTGTGAGCAGGCAACGGCGAGGCAATCAAGAGGAGGACGAAGAAACTTTGGACAGGCAGACACATGGCATGGCGTGGCATGGCACGGCACGGCGTGGCGTGGCGCTGGAGTTGGCCCATGGCGAGTCAGCGTGCCTTGGATGGAGCGGGAGGATACTCGACCTCGACGTGGCACGTTTGGATTTCTTGCATGTCATGTCCGGCAGCGCGAGCACTGGGTTGTTCCCTTGGGCGACGTCCAAGCGTGCAGGCCCATCCGCTGTTGGGCATTCGGGCACCGCGGCGGTTCGGCCTATCAAGACGAACCTCATCTGCGTGTGCACTTGACTTTTTCCCTCCCTCCCTCACAGGCCAGGCCACCTGATCTCCCATGAGTGCGCCTTTAGTCTTACCCGAGTACCTACTCTCTTCACTCGACCTCTACAATGCGGCGGCCCGAGGGAGGTCCATTACCTATGCCAGATGAGGTGGCTGTGACAGCTGCCTACCTATATACCTACCGCGTAGACCTACGTTACCTACCTTGAAGTACCTAGGTAGGTAATGCCTACCTCTTAATGTGTGTGTACAAGGCGGTACGCTGGTGTACAGGAGGATATGCACCTGGTACGGATACGGCAATCAGAGCTGCACCCGACTGCCACTTACAAGAGCAGCGCAGTGCATGCAGTGCAGCGCGGTACAGTACCTAGGCACTCACTCTCCACCGCAAGGGTGAGGTAGCGGAGGTACGGATACCCTTCCTTGTAAGGCGGAACGCATTAGTACGACATTAATACAAAGACCAAGTTGGGGCAGGGAACCAGCGACTAATGTACGAGATGAGGGCTAAAGTAGCCAGACAGACTGGAGCTGCTGCTACCTACTGCCATGCAATGTGGAAGAACGACCTGTCAACTGAAGGGGGGGAGGGGGAAAAGAGAGACAGGCAGAGACAGGCAGAGACAGGCAGAGAGAGAGAGAGAGAGAGAGAAAGGACATCCATCCATCCATTCGTCGTTCCTGCCTCGCTTCACCTCACTTCAGTCAATGTGCGCCTTCCTGTCCAGTCGCCTTCCAAATACTACCATCCACTCTCACACTCTTCACTCTCACACTCATTCTCACACTCACTCACTTTCGTTCTCACTCTCACCCACCCGAACCAAAAAAGAAAACCCACCGCCGCCCGGACGCACTCCGTCATCTCATGCTTTGCGCGACACCACCTTGAATTCGACTAAGCGCCGCCACCACCACTGGACAAGCCATTGTTGCTCCCATCTTTTTGACTTTTTGCTCTTTCCTGTTTGTTGTTGAATTAGCTACGGGCGGACTACTGCGCCTACGACCGTGGGTGAGTGAGCGTGCCGTCGCCACCTTCAACTTGAGATGCATTCTTGATCCCCTTCGGATCATCTCACAGACACCCACCACACAGACATCCGTTTATTCCTCCGACCTTCAACGGCAACCACGACTTCAACAAAAACAACAACATCATCATCGTCATCATCATCAACAACAACAACAACAACGGCGCTTTGATCCAACAGCGTCTCTTCGTTATTGTCAGGCTTGGTAGTGGAGGTGAGGTGATGCCTCGAACCCTACCGTAGTTGCGGAGTAACCTACAACCATTGACAAACCCACTACCGGACGACATTGGGCCGATGCTGAACGTATCGCTCTACCTGCGACAGGCGCATTCCCCGTGACGCGCCCATGGTGCGCAGCCACCCGACTGACGACTTCACCCGCGCGCCCTTTCTCGCCCGGGCCCCGTCCAACCCAACAAACAGCAAACAGTTTGCTTGTTTATTTTTGATTAATCCTACCCGCGTCGCATCAACTCACTCTAAGCGGGCGACACGCCTTCGCGCACCGTCACTTATAACCCATTCATGAGGCATGGCCGACGTCAGGGAAGGAGACCGGGAGGGTCGCAGCGAGAAGAAGAGCTTCTGGGGCAGCATCTTCCGGAACAGGAGCCTCGCGAAGAAAGGGAGACTGGTACGTCGAGCCAAGCGCTGAGCTATCGTGAAGCCACGCGAGCCCCATATCTTGACGGATTTCGTTCGTACTGACTCTAGTTCAGGACAACCCGGAATCGCACAGAGCGAGCGACGGAGATGTCGCCCCGCGCAAACGGCAGTCCCTCCCCGACATGCGCAAGTCCCTGAGAACACCCGAGTCCCCGAACGGCCACCCCGATCACCCGGACCACCGTCGCTCCCGCCGCCGGCCTAGAAGGCCAGATCCCGCCCGAGCCAAGGGCAAGGGCCGCGCGCATCCCAATGGGTCCGTCTTCGAATCGGGACCGCTGACCGAATGGCCGCCGCCCGGCATGTCCAGCCAGGAAGAGCTCACGCTGGGCCATGCCATGGAGCTCGTCTCTCGCGGTGTCCCCGCTCACAAAGGCCACAAGCGTCCGGTCCCGCACGCGTCGGATCACTACTACGCCCTGTACACCACCTCGGCTGGGAACCTGACCGACGAGTCCGACGTGGCCAACCTGCACGATTCCATGACCCAGCTGATGACCCTCCGTATGCAGGGCGGCGGTGCGGCCATCTATCCCTGGGAGACTCTCGAGCAGCCGAGCTTCGCCTTCTTCTACGGACAGCAGCCCGGCACCATCACGTTGAATCAGTGGGCTTCCCTATCCAGCATCATGCCGCCCACCATCGCCCTGAGAGATTCCGGCGTGGCGGCCCGCGAGGTTGACCTGGCCCGTATCTTCGAGCGCCTCAAGGAGTTGGAGTCTGGCCTCGAGGACGACGACGCCGAGTGGATGTACAAAAGCTTATACCGCCGCTTCCTCCGCGACCCCGACAAGCTGATGAACCCGCACAAGGGGCTCGAGAAGCAGATCACCGACTTGATCATGGTCTTGTCCCGGCCGGACTGGATCGACTTCACGAACCCCAAGAACCAAGTCGTCACTCGCTTTATTTTCGACCCGGTCCATGCAAGCCAACATCAGTACATCAAGTTCTGCCACCAGCTTGTGCTCAGCATGGAGCTGGATCTGCGCATCAACTCACGGCTGCATGGCGAATGGGCCAAGGAGAAGTTGCTGCCTCAGCTGCCGCCCACCATCCAATGGGATCTTGCCCTTGCGAGGCGTTGGAGGGAACATGTGAGGGTCGAGGGCTATGGCAAGGTAGTGGAGCAGAGTAAGTGGGCGGAACCTGCTCGAGAAGCAAAGCAAAGACTAACCAACCAACGTGCGGCAGTCAACCTACGCTTCAGACTCAAAAAGCGGCAGATCAAGATGCTGCGGCGCTTTGCCCAGATGATGAAATGGCCGAATCTGGGCCAAACCCTCGACAAGATGAAGCAGATGGACATGGAAGCGTCTCTCGACATCATCAGCTCCGACGCCTTGGCGTTCTTTAGCGGCCTCGTGCTCCCAGGGGTGGGTTGTATCTGTTCCCGGCCGGTGCTTTAATCTCGACTAACGCTGGAAGGGGGGGGGGGAAAGCCCACGTTTCCGTTCCTCATCATGAACACTCTCATCGACATTGATCCGGACAAGGCCACCGACTCGCTCGCCATGATGACGCACCTACATCCCCATTGCGGGTTTCAGTACAGGAACAGTTACACCTACTGGACTGCCGCCTCCATCGTCGGAAAGGTACTTGCGCCTACGTGTCGGTCCCTGGCAGGCTGGGTCGGACCGGCCCGTCCGACCACGGACCTCGGGCGGTCTCAAATCGCCCGCATTCGGTCCCGCCGCCCTCGGCAGCGCATGACACCCGAGGATGTCCAATCGATGAGTGAGCGATCCGATCCCCTCGGGCCTCCGGCGGAAGTGTTTCCCGTCAAGGAGTACAAGCTCGTAGCACCTGACGCAGACGACATAGTCGACACGGTGCGCATCGAGCTGCTCAGCTTCAGAGCCGTCCCCGACCATTTCCAGGAGCCACCACCGGTGCCGAGAATATTCGACGCAACGGTCCAGTTCGCCGTCGACGGGGTCTCGTGGCCGATGCGATTGACCTACGACGTTTCGTTCATCTCGGCATGGCCTTGTTCGGACGGCCCGCACCCGCTCTTCTTCGATTACATTTTCCAGACCGTCAAGGCGGACGAGATCATGAGCATCAAAGACTGGGGCGGACTATACGGGCAGTCTCCAAGCGCGCGAACCTCCAGGACGAGCTCCAATGCAGGCCCGCACACCACAAGCAGCCAGGATCAGATTGACGAGGAGCAGGTGTTGGTGGTGGAGGCGTTCGGAGTCAGAGACAATGAGGTCCTGGCTCGCGCCTGGTGTTCGCACTGGGGGCTGAGCGCCGTGATCGCAGATATTCGAAAGACCTGGTGAGTTATTGCTCGGAGCAGGGGCGCTTGTCCCCCCCCCTGCCCGTATGTCTTTTCTGGACAGGACTCGGCTAACGTTGCACAGCATGGCATGCGCCATCCGCGAGGCGTACGCGGCAACACTGACGGTTGTCATCCTTGTGGACGACCAGGAATACAACACCAACGACTGATGACATTTGCGCGACGAAAGATTCGCCCCCTCTTGTTTCTTTTCCTCTCGTAATAATGACTTGAACAATGTTTAAAAGGGAATAGGCGGTGTCGGAAACAATACGATGACCACCTCGGCTCGTGCCTTTTTTATTTTTTTTCTTTATTGGGATTTTGAGATACCACAGCGAGTCTTGTTTTCGTCCATGGACATGTATTGGATTATGGGGTTCGCAAACAGACAAGCATCCAACAGGTGATGGTTTTTTTCTTTTTCTGTTTTTTCGAGTAAAAGAGGGACAGCCGGGGCGGCTCCAGGGTCCATGGAGGGAAGGGATATTGCGACGGATTGTGAAATACCCAGGACAGAGTGCATTTCTTGGGCGTTTCCGTTGGGTACGTGCGGGTATGGCTTCTCCGCCCGACTAGAATTTTACCGGGTATTCCTCCCCCCCCCTCTCGTACATCTATCTTCGTGGCCTTTTTGTTGTGCTCTTCCTCTGCTTTGATTAGGCACCCTCGGGCTCCCCGAGGACGGATTTGAAGGCCGCCAGGCTCGGCTCCCAGACGGCCGCGCCGTCGCCCTCGGCCCAGGCAGCCACCTTCTCGACGCCCTCGAGGTCCCCCCTCATGCGGGCCTCGTTCGTGGTCCCGTCCAGCACGCTCACGCCCCCCAGGCCCAGCACGAGCGCGTACATGGCGACCTCGCCGCTCACACCGGCACCCTCGGCGACCCTGCCGACGGCGTCGGCCCTCAGCAGGTGCGGGTTCGCCGTCAGGGTCCAGAAGGACTGGAAGTTGATACCCCCGCTGCGGCGGCAGAAGAGGCGGACGGGGGTGTTGTAGGCCTCGTCGGGGTTCAGGCGGTTCTGGACGACGACGGGCTTGACGTCGGCGTCGGCGCAGAGGGCGCGCAGGTCGTCGAGGCCGACGTTGGAGATGCCGAGGGTGCGGACGCGGGAGGGGACGTAGGACTCGAGGGCGCGCCAGGCGAGGAGGGTGTCAGCGTAGGAGGGGTAGGGGGCGTGGAGGAGGACGCAGTCGAGGTAGAAGCCGCCGTCTCCTTCGTCCTCGGCGGCGGCGGCGGCGGCGGCGGCAGGGGTTGGAGGCGGCTCCTCGCGGGCGAAGAGGTTGGCGGGCACGGAGAGGTTCTTGAGGGACGAGGCGACAGAGGCGTGGACCTGGTCCGGGATGGGCAGGGCAGAGGGCGAGGGCGAGAACTTGGTCTGGATGTAGAGCGCCGAGCGGGGAACGCCGTGGGTCGGGTTCCGGGCGAGCCAGGCGCGGAGGCCGGCGCCGACGCCTTCCTCCGAGTAGTGGTGGGACGCAGCGGTGTCGAGGGCGCGGAAGCCGGCGGACAGGGCGGAGGCGACGAGGGGGGCGGTCTGGGACTTCTTCCAGGCCGTGCCGTAGATCAGGCGCGGGATCGGGGCGACGGTGTTGGCCATGGCTGGCGGGCTGGGGTGTCTGGTTTGATTCCCAAGCTGTGTGCGATGTAGGTGGGTAGGTAGGTAGGTAGAGCGAGTAGGGTGGCGGGCGGCGGAGGGAGGAATGCGAGGATGATGGTGGGTGGTTGATGATGCGCGATGTCGATTACTCACTTACCTAGGTACGTTAGGAAGGGTAGGTAGGTAGGTAGTTACTTAACCATACATACGGGCAATGAGGCTGAGAAAGCGGCCGTGACGCCTGATAAACGCGAAACAGCGTCAACCGGCCCACTAATTCATCATGGGTGTCTGTCTGTCTACTGTATATGTATGTAGGTTACCAATTCCACAAACCTACATCGTTACAAGCCAAGTTTCTCATGGCCCGGTAATTAGCCTCTGGTTGGCTTAATAGGTACTATCCATGTACTGTACCTACCTACCTAATCTACCTACCCGGGGGTGATGGCTTTGTCACCCCTCGGCGACGCATGCGCTGAAGCTTCTTCTATGACGTCTTATCGCCGATAAGAGAAAGCCCCGCCGCGGGGTAAACGGTCCGACCTCCCACGACACGACGACCCCCCACCCACCCCGCACTACCTTACCTGACCTTAGGTACCTTGCCCACGTTACTTGCCTACCTACGGTACATCTCCCAGCTTACAGCCAGCTGGGCATGCATTCTTTAATTTGCCCGCCCGCTCGCTCGCTCGCGGGAAGCTGGGCGGCGGGATCGTGTCTGTTCGCCGCCGCATGTTCCTCGTCGGCAGTCGCAAGCCGTTCTGGTACCCCGCAGCAGCTCCCTCCGAGGGCAGGATTGGATTGGATTGCTGGAGTGGAGGGAGGGAGGGAGGGAGGGGGGCGAGAAGCGATGAGTGATTGAAAAGGGAAACGACACCCTCGCCAATTCGCATCTGTTTCTCCCATCTGCTCTCTACTCTCTTCCAAGGTACCTACTACTCACCCAGCCTAAGAGGATTGCCTTCACATATACATACCTAGGTAGTCATCGGCCTTTTCCCGTCAACCGGTTTTCCCGCTTCAAAAGAACCGGATCACACTCGACTCTTTCACGATGGCCCCGCCATACACAGTCAATTGGGGCATCATGGCCACCGGCTGGATCGCTGAGAGTGGGAATCCCCCCTTTGGTCTTTCTTCGGCGACTCTTGCTGATGATCTCTCACAGCCTTTTGCAAGGACCTCCTCACCGACCCGGCCTCCCGCGACGTGACTGATGTTGCCCACCGCATCGCTGCCGTCTCCTCCTCTCGCGACTCCCAAAAGGCGCGTGACTTTGTCAAAAAGATCGATGCCCCCGCTGACACCACCGTCTACGGCTCCTACGCCGAGCTCGTCCGCGACCCCAGCGTCGACATCGTCTACGTCGCCACCCCGCATTCGCACCACTTCCAGAACGCCATGCTCGCCCTCGACGCCGGCAAACACGTCCTCTGCGAGAAAGCCCTGACCGTCACCGCCGAGCAGACCCGCGTCCTCGTCGAGACGGCCCGCGCCAAGCAGCTCTTCTTCATGGAGGCTGTCTGGACCCGCTACTTCCCCCTCAGCATCAAGGTGCGCGAGCTCATCTCCACCGGAGCCATCGGAACCGTCTACCGCACCATGGCCGACCTGTCCTTCAACAGCTGCACCGAGGGCTCCGACAAGCTGTCGTTCCCGGACTCGCATCGCATGGTCAACCCTGAGCTCGCCGGCGGCGCGCTGCTCGACCTGGGCATCTACTCCCTGACGTGGCTGTTCCAGACGCTGTACCATCTGCAGGCCGAGAAGGAGTCGCCAGAGGTCCTGGCCTCGGTGCAGAAGTATCCGGTGACGGGCGCCGACGAGTCCACCACCATGATCCTCAACTTCCCCAAGAACCGGCAGACGGGCATCGCCACGACCTCGCTGCGCGTCGCCACGGCACCTGACGGCAAGGGCAGCACTGCCCCGGGCATCCGCATCCAGGGCTCCAAGGGCGAGATACAGGTCGCTCACCCGGCTTACCGCCCGTTGTCGTACAAGGTGATCAAGAAGGACGCCGAGGAGGTCGAGGTCGTCGAGTGTCCGATCCCCAAGGACGAGGCCCGCAACTGGGGCCACGGCATGTTCTGGGAGGCCGACGAGTGCGCGCGCTGCCTGCGCGACGGCAAGCTGGAAAGCGCCACTCTGCCGCTATCGGAGAGTCTTGTAATCATGGAGACGATGGACAGCACCATCAAGCAAGGAGGCATCAACTACCCTGAGCTCATCACCACGCACGAGTTCGACGCCAAGAGCCCGTTGAACCTCGGAAACGCTTGAGCTGGGATGATGATGGATGCTCTCCGGTGGATATATATAGTAAGCAACGTTGAAGACTGAAGAAGAATGAGGGAAAAAATGTATCAGACCACATGAGTCGCGAGGAAAAAGAGACTCATATCAAATGCAGGTCTGGCTGTACGGTAGATGAAGATGGGCGGTACGGATACGGCACTAGGACCCACTTCCCGGTATCAGGCATCGGCGACCCGACGCGAGACTACGGCGGATCGGGACGGGACGACGCCGTACCGCGAGCCCAATGAACTAAGCCCAATGAAAATACGGCCCGCGACCGTTTCACGCCTCGGTGTCTCTTTTTTCCTTTTGTGCGTGCAAGCAAGCAAGCAAGCAAGCAAGCACACATGGTAAGTTTTCGGTGGCTGACACCTGAAAAGAGGCCGGTGCCTAGGTAGTTGGTTGGCGGCTTGATCTACTCGCACCCCCCCCCCCCCCCCCAAATTACGCGTGTGGCTTGCTTCCTTGTCTGTCTCTGACCGACAAACATGGACACGATTCTCCAACTCCCCAAAAGAGCGGCAATCACATCGTTCACGGGGCACAGTCCTGCACGTGGCCGTGGAACACAATCCCGGCCTGCTTGCTTGGTTGCTTGCTTGCTTGCCTGGATTGAATGTGTACCCGGCCGGCTTTATGGTTCGGTAGGGTTATACTTGCACAAGAATATGCAGCATAATTCTACGGCACGCACACACACACACACACACACGCGAGTCTCACAAAGCGCGTATCTATCTATACGCGCACACCACAGCCCAACACCCCGGACAGTCCTCCCGCCGATCGGAGATCAAATGCCACGGTATTCGTACCGAGCAGACGGGGGGTTCGGTTCGATAGCGGCTTACCTGAACCTGACGTCGGCAAAAGGGTAGGTACCGTACCGGGTATGCCAGCCGCAAGGGGGCAAAGGTGGTCCGGGTTTAATGCAGACGTGACTATCCGTACGTACCTAATATAGTAGGTACTACTATTAAGGGTTACATACAGTACAGGGGCCCGCGGCTCACCAGACGAGTCAAATATATGTGCGACTCGTCATTTTCGGCGTTCCCATGTTCGGTCCAACGAATTCTTCACAGAATTGGGGGCCTTTCTCCCCCCTCCACTTCTTTTTTATTTTTATTTTATTTCCTAAACTAGGTAGCATGCCTCCTCTGTCAAGCAGGGCAGGGAACGAAGAGGGTACAAACGGGGGGGGGGGGGTTGGCGGAACGAAGGACTCGGCACCGACCCCTGGCGGCAATCACGCACGATATCATTCAAGGATGATCTCCATCCGTTCGTACCGAGCCCTCGGAATTCCAAATCTCGTTTGCACAGCAGCTGCCCGCCCGCCCTCGTCCTCGATGCTCTCTCTCTCTCTCTCTCTGTCTCTCTCGCTGTATACACCCCCCCCCCTCCCCCTCGGAGACAAGGTGAGACAGGACAAACACTGGCGAACCCCACGGATCTACCATGATCGGGTTCGTCCACTCTGGTGCTACGTCGGTGGTTAATGCGCGACGAACGGCGGGCGGGCTGCCTGCCCATTAGTAAGGGGGATTTAAGCGTCGCGAACGGGTGGTGTGTTGATGCAATCGGGACAGGACAGGACAGGACAGGACAGGGAAGGCCCTCCCAGATGCCGGAACGCGTCCCGGTTCGAGGCCACCCCCGTTATCGTAACCGGCAGATTTCCAAAGCAGAATGAGGAATCACTCCACTGTGTACTGTACATCGCAGGTAGTAAGCACTCCGTAGGTGTACTGCCTAAGTACCTACCTAGGAACATGATATGTCCTAGGACTCTGCTACCTGCCTGTTTACCTCCCTACAGGTACGAATAGGTAGGTAGGTAAGTAGGTAGGTAGGTGCATGTATGCACGTACCATACCTAGGTAGTAATAGGTAGGTACAGACAGGTGCGATGTACGATGGATGTACTTTGTGCTGAAGGTCCCCAGCCAACCTACTACCTACCTAGGTACTTACCTGGCTACCTACCTACCTGTAGCACACTCACTAACCTATGTAGGTACCCAAGTATCTCTCCAGACGTACAGTACAGTACAGTACAGTACCCGCTCCTCCGGATCCCAAACGGTCCTTCTTTTCCTTTTCCCCCCTTCCCCTTTCTGCCCTCTGCAACCGCACTCACCGCCCGCCTGAGTCACTGACCAACGTCTGCAGCGCACGAACCTCGACGACGGCTCTCTCCGAGTCTCCCGCTCGTTCATTTCATCTTTGCCCTCCATCGAAATACCTAGACAAAAGGGGGGGTGTGTGGCCCGCTGTACCTAACCTACCTACCTGCAAACCCGAGGCAAGAGTCCAACACACGGACATCCATCCAACCCTCGTGCTCCATCTCGTTCTAGCTTTCCAAACGTCTCAACGCCCTCACATATATCAAGCTTAACAGAACCCCCGACCAGGGGCCTCGAGGTAACCCCCCCCCCCCCCCCCTTTATCCGCGCCCCTGACCGGCAGGCGTCTCCTCGGCAGGCAAAATAAGGGGGAGCTTTTCGGCAAGTAGCTAGCTAGCCAAGGGGGGTTAGCTCCGAAAAGGGAAACCTGCTGCTGCGCTGCCCTGTCGAGCCCAACGTTGTTGCTAGCGCAGCCCAATGCGTGGTGTCTCGCCCGGCCCCCAACTCGGCGTCGGCCAGCTGGCCGTGCCCGCCGTTATCCATCCCCGTTCG